>WNGS01162157.1:4741669-4765299 GCA_020271785.1 Procambarus virginalis
ACATCAGGGGCCACTGAACATCAGAGGCCACTGAACATCAGGGGGCCACTGAACATCAGAGGGCCACTGAACATCAGAGGGCCACGGCTAATCAACACCCTCCCAACAAGCATTAGAAATATTGCTGAAACAAAGGTGGATGTCTTCAAGAGGCACTTAGACAAGTTCTTGCAAGAAGTTTCGGACTAACCGGCTGTAGGGATATGTGGGTCTGGCGGGCCGTCTCCAAGCAATAGTCTGTTGGACCAAGTTATCACAAGTCGAGCCTGGCCCCAGGCCGGGCTCCAGGGGGGGGGGGGGGGGTAGAAGCGGGGCAAAATTTAAATTTAAATGACAACCAATCAGGAGGCCTGGCCACAGACCGGGCCGCGGGGGGCGTTGATCCACGAAACGAACACAAAGGGAATCGTTGTAGAATACTTTTTGTTTAAACCTTGTTTTCTTTATTTGTACTGTATCTTCTTCCTCGTCTATTTCATCATTCCCACAGAATTTTGTACATAGTGAACATATCTCACCATCTTCTTATCAACCAGCTTTGGCATATTTAGCCCGGTTATTCTTCATAACTTTAAGACTAAGTTTATGTTCCGGAGTACGACTCAAGTTTACTGGTTGGGAAACTTGAAGGAAATTGTATATACCGAGTGTTACAACCACGTGGAGCTTGTGCCCCCCCTATCATGGGGCTACCCCCTATGGTGTCCCCCTATCATGGGGCTACCCCCTATGTGTCCTGGGGGGACCCTGGGGAGTCCTCCCACGCACACATTGCAAATGGCGACCAAAGTCCAATTTGCTAACTTTTAGTTTCCTCTTAATCCCTAAAAGCCGCTATATTCCTCACCGGTATATTGTATTTACTTAATTGTTGACTAAATTTGCATACTTGAGCCGGTCTGTTCCCGACGAGAAGTCTATTATTTTTCACGTGACAACTGGAGCGTTGGCGGGTTAAATGGGTCGGTGTGGAGGACGTCCTGGCCCCAGCTGCTCGCTCTCGCTCTCTCTCTCTCTCTCTCTCTCTCTCTCTCTCTCTCTCTCTCTCTCTCTCTGTGGGGGGTGGGGGGACTTGTGAAGAGGTTAAGGTAATGGTGAAGGGGACTACAGTAGTCTAGTAGGACTACATCACACTTAGAAAAGGTTATTACGGCTGGGTGAAGGTCCCTAACCACCTAGACCATCGGCAGGGGGGATTCGAACGCCAACCCTGCAGGACTCAAGATTTCCGCGCTACCGACCAGCCAAAAATGGATGAGCAAGGACTTGGGAAGAGCAG
The DNA here is from genome assembly GCA_020271785.1 of Procambarus virginalis. Taxonomy (NCBI): domain Eukaryota; kingdom Metazoa; phylum Arthropoda; class Malacostraca; order Decapoda; family Cambaridae; genus Procambarus; species Procambarus virginalis. The sequence goes on from WNGS01162157.1 coordinate 4,742,949, forward strand.
ACATTGGCTTATCTTGACGTGGAAGATGAGGGAGGCGGTGAGGGAAGGGTAACTGAATGCACAACAATGCGTCAGGAAGATTATCCACATTGAACATGTGTGTGAGAGGGCCGCCTAGGGCATGGCCCTCCCTTATTAGGCTATCAAAACATGTCTAGTTATTTACACCGCGCATGTTTACATCAGCGCCTACAGAAGACCTTCGTACAGCAAGCATAAGAAATATTGCCGGAACAACCGTGGTACATCTTCAAGAGGAAACTAGATTTATTCCTCCCAGGAGTGCCGGATCAGCCGGGCTGTGGTGGGTATGTGGGCCTGCGGGCCGCTCCAATCAACAGCCTAGTGGACCAAACCTCTCACACGTCAAGCCTGGCCTCGGGCCGGGCTTGGGGAGTAGAAGAACTCCCAGAACCCCATCCCCAACTCCCAGGTATCAACCAGGTACAATGGGTCCAGCACTTGAGTGTGGGAGCTCTCCCCCCCACAATCCCCCACAACCCCCACGAGAATGTGTCTGTAGCAGCAGTTACCTGGCTGTGAGCGGGGGCACGTGGAGGTGGGCAGGCTACAGGTGCCCACACTAGGGGCACGAGGGGGCACACGTCTGGGTACTTGGGTACCAACCTGAGGGGGGAAAGAGAATTATTTTAAAAGTTGTCCTTTACTGTAGTTGTACGTGTACAAGCACTGTTTATAATAGTCTATGGAGGAGAGGAAAATGGGGATTAGAGAAATTCTGGGAGTATGAAGGTGGAAAGAGGGGAGAGAACAGTAAAGATGAGGAAGGAAGGCGAGGAGAAAGATAAAGAGAGGAGGGGACCCAGGAGATGAGACACCAGAGTGGAATATGAAATGTTAATAATTCCTAATTTTACAAGGCACTTTCTGACCTCTGCTTGACATTTTCTAGAAATTTAGTCATCATTTCAAATCAATACACATTTCTAATTAAAATAAGATTTGTTTATATAATGCATCATCAACCGGGATATAGATGCCCTTTAATTTATTAATTATAATGTAGAACTTTGGAAGTTAATCGCCTCCGTTTTTTTTTTTTTTTTACAATTTTACTGAACTGCAAAATTAAAATAAATATGCTTCTACATATTGTCTCTAATCTTTTAATGGCTTTGAATCACACAATACTTTGCAAGTTTACTGCTATAAATGTTATATATATACCTGTATATCTATAATATTTGTTCTGAAAAAAAATTCCAGTTTTACAATGTAGGTACTGTATTATAATATATTTCTTTCTTTCTTTCTTTCTCTTCTTCCATCAAAAATAAATCAGGCTGCTAAGTATTCACACATTCCAAGGTACAATTAATTCAAGCAAACACTCACTTGTGGTTGAGGTAGATCCAGTGTGGGATGTAATCCAGACCAAAATGGTGAAGAGCACACCACTTCCAGCAGCTGACAGAAGTAGGTACACTACACCAGACCTAAACATCAAGTTATAATATCAAGCTGCCTTTAAGAATCAATTGAGTCAATTACAGACATATATATTATTCATTCAAAGAAATTCCATTATATTGTTAGAAATTGTACATTGAAATTAAAATTTCGCTTGGTGAAATCAGCCCATAGAGGGTGGGAAATATTAGTGTGTGAATGGTAACTGTTAATATGGCTCCAATCACGTTTTTAATGATTTTCATAGATGGATGCAATATTAGAAGAACGAGTGGGGATCTTGGGAAAGCCATTGAGTACATTTAAAATTACATTTTATGGTTCATTTTCATTTAAGATTTCCCAGTTTGCATTCACAAATACTGGCCTCCTGGAGGCATCTTTGGTTCCAACAAATCCCTCACTGCAACAAATTTGGGTTGGTCCTATGTACTGTACAACCTCAACTCAACTAACTGTATGGGACCAACCTCAATTCATTACAGTGAGAGATTTGTTGTACCCATATAATAGACAACTACCAACTGAACATGTCAGCAACAAATTTAGCCACAGCTAGCTTATTTCTCACATTTCCACCCTCAAAACTCATTTTCAAAAGGTAGCAGGGGCCATATCTGAGTGAACAGAAACCTTGCCAACTCAGAATAAACAACAAACCATTGAATTTAGTTTTAAATATCCTCAATAGTTTTTCCAAGGCTCCAACTGTTTCTTGCAATTTAGAGTCCATGTACAAAAATCATCAAAACCATGATTGAAGCCATATTAATAGTTACCATTCATACCCTAATATTTCCAATGCTCTTAAGAGAGCTGATTTCATTTTGAGAAATTTTAATTTCTCATATGAAGGACAACTACCAAGATAACCAAGAGGATGGTAACTATTAATATGACTTCAATCATGATTCAGATAAGGGTCTGACAGCTGGAGGCAGAAACAAGTGGGCAGAGTTTCTTTTACCCTGATGCTCCTGTCTACCTAGCAGTAAATAAGTACCTGGGAATTAGACAGCTGCTACGGGCTGCTTCCTGGGGTGTGTAACAAAAAGGAGGCCTGGTCGAGGACCGGGCCGTAGGGACACTAAGCCCCGAAATCATCTCAAGATAACCTCAAGATAAGATAACCTGTCTATACAGAGACTTAACTACATCTAGTACTTTTCTTATGCCCTAGTCTCGAAATCTCATTTTCGAGGCAAAACGGACCCGTAATAGTGAAAGAAAACCGGGAAATCTCAGAGTTAAAATGATATATGGAATTTAGTTTCAAATGTGCTCAATGGCTTTCCCAAGTCCCCTTACTGTTTTTCATAATGTTGTGCTCATCTATGAAAATCGTTAAAAATGTGATTGGAGCCCTATTAATAGTTACCATTCATACCAAACATTTCCCATGCTCTATGGAACAATTTTCTCGAGAGAAATTATAATTTCAACCTGTCGTATGAAGGGCAACAAACAAGAGAACCTGTCTGTAAAAGATTTAAAAACATCTAGTATATTTTCCATGCCCAAGCCTCGAAATCTCATTTTCAAAGGAAAGAGGACCCCATATTTTACTAAACAAAAACCACTGCAACTGAAAAAAAAAAAAGAATTTGGTTTTAAATATGCTTAGTGGCTTTCCCAAGACCCAAATATTTCTTATAATGTTGCCTCTATCTATGAACTTGGTCCCAACATCCTGAGCAAATCCATACATCCCCCCTGCTTCAGTGAACTCTTGCTCATCGAACTGGGTTCTTGCTCATCAAACTGGGTAAGTAAATCTGCCATAGAAAGTGTGTGATCCAACCGGAGATCCCTCGAATCAAGATTTATTTAATTTAAATTCCACTGTACAGTAGTTCTTTGAATCGAGGTTGCACTGTATATTTAAGTAACCGAGAGCTATTAAAAATTTATACAAAATTAGTTGAAACAAGTGATTTGAGACTACAGTACAGTACTAAGTTTCTATGAGTATCATCCACTGATTATATACTGTTAGCAGTAATGAGGTAGTAATATTAAAATAAAGCTTATATTTGCTTACATAGCCTGGTAGCACGTGGCATTGAGGGCTGTACGGTAGTGGTGGTGCAGAGACTGACACTCCAACAATGCTGCTACACCTCCCAGACTACGCTGCGACTGGTTCACAAATGCCCCTAAATGGTCCAAGCGAGGGTGAATCTGACAAAAAATACGCTACTTTCAACAAGGTCATTTACTATACATGTATTCAACTGAAAACGAAGAAGACACATGCAAGCTTACAAACAAGGAAAAAATAAGAGTGCAATAAAGAATGGAATTTTAATAACCCTTAAAAGATCATGGTAAAGGCTGATTTTTGCTATTTTCTTGAAGCGTGCATTAACACTATTACTAAAATGATATTTTAAGTCACATTCATTGCGCACCTTGCCAATTCCTTGTATCGTCCGAGAACTTTCCCTGAACTATGAAAAAAAAGGTACCTATATACACACAACTAGTTCTACAATACTTACTTCATACCTCCTCCAGAATGTAATTTAAAATACTATCATTTTAGCTCCATTCATTTTGCTTAAATAAACCAACACAATTTTTTTTATTTTATTTTACAATGATCAATGTACATTTATGTTAAAGCCATTCTGAAATTTGTAATAGTGTGTAGCCTACTTTACACTTCCAAACCCCAATACTTTTGCTATTAACTCTTACTTTCCTTGTGCTTATCTATTACCTAAAATTTTTTTCTATAAACCCTACATACATTTTTATATTAGAATCACCTATATATAGAAGGTGATGTTCTCCAACTCAGAAAATAAGTTGAGCTTAGTGAAATACTTTTCCCGAGAAAATTTTTTGGGTGCTTTCATTCCAACCCAATTTCACATATCTTCTCTAAGATTGCTTGGATGGTCCGAACTTAAAGTAGGGTTGCCGTCTTTATCGACACACTATTGTAGCCTCAGGTGCTATCACCTGATGGTGACATATGTAGATTATTTTCTCAACCAGTAGTTAGCAGTAATAATTGGCATTCTTTGTGTTGCTAATTATTGTTTGCAAAGAGTATTGATGGTATTGCTCACTCTTTCATATGACTGCTAACTGGTTATTCTCTGTTGGCTTCAATTATACTTGCCACAGTCTCCCTTCAATAATATCCTTGGTCTGACTATTTGCAAAGTACCACGGTGGGAAATAAAGTCAATGAGAGCCAAGCATAAGGTAAGAGTGAGTCTTGAATGGACCATAATAGCTCATGGCATAGGGAGTATCCAAGAGAACCTAGGCTCTGAACAATAAATAAAATATAATATGAAGAACGCACAGGTGATCCCAGTAAATCAAATTATTCTATGACTTTTGCAGTGTAACTCTAGTAAATTATTCAACAAATCATTAGCGACTATACTGAACTCTTACAGAACATTTAATGCAGTAAATGCTTAAGCAATTCAATATTTGATTGGTTGTCCATTTTGAAACCTTTCCTGAAAGGATGGCCAAATGAAGAATCTTATATTGACCAATAAAGTATCTTCCATTATTATCTACTGAAGTACAGTGTGGAACACTTGTCAAAGTATTGCACATCCAAGTCTGATCATCATGAAAGTAAAATTGTCACCCTTATTTGCACCGAGAAAAAAAGTTTAGTGAAAGGAGGTGGCACATTTGAAAGGACAGAAATGAAAGGTAAGGAAAACTGGAGAGAAAAGGAATGGGAACCAGCATTAAACAGGAAATGTAAAGGAGGCAAAAGTTAAATTAACCACCATGGGGAAAGGGGGAAGAGGGGAGGGGAGGGGGGGTTGAAGCCTGAGGTTCAGTACTGGAACCATACATTATTCAGTACAACTTTTTCTAATGTACTGCTAGAATGCAAAAGCCAACCAATCTACTACTTTCTCCTTTTGGAAAATATTTGATGGAATTACAAAAATTACGTTGAAATGAAGCATTATATATTTAAAGCAAGTCCCTTAGCAATACAATTATGAAGTATTACTATACAGAACTTATAAATCATCACTAACCTCTTTTCGTTCGTAATAAACATCTGCAATACGGGTGACTTTATTGAGGGAGTCTAATACAAGATTTGCTGCCTGTTGAGCATGGGTTAGGTAACGAGTGAATGGTGATGGTCGTGTTGGATCACATCGTAGATAGTAAGCAGCGACATCTTTTGATACCAGTTTGCTGAGCTGATCCTCAAGGAAAGGATTGGGATCCATACACCAGTCTGACAGAGCCTGCATAAAGCTTTCATTAATAACATATAGCATTATATATTATCTAACTGTAGTACAGTTAGTACAGTATACACTTATCCATTACAATAATTTTACCCAACTCTACAATTTCTCGAGTTATGTTGTCATTATGTATTATGACATCCAAAATTATTCAATATATACTCACAACAGAAGCTACCAGGTAGATTGAAGTCAAACCCCAACACAGGATCATTGCAAGAAGACCCAGAACCGAGAACCTGTAGGCATATATGCTCATATAAGGACAGTAGTACTGTAAAGCTATATACAGTACTAATACAGTACAGTATTTGCAATATATTTGGATACATATGAAACTTTATTATGTATGATTGAAGGACGGAAATATGGCACAGGAACACATCTTGAAAACCTGTCTATTTACTGCTACGTGAACACTAGAGACATTTCAGTTGTGAATTAACAGTGCTATTGGACAGTGCACGCCAATACCATTCAAAGCTTCAAAACTCTGTATGACAAAGATTATAGGGACAACAGACCTCCATGATCTCACCTCTCAAAGTACAGTAGACTTTGGTAATTACACACACCCATATTTAACCCGTTCACTTGCATGCATACAGAATACAGTAAATAACTGAAATGGAAAACATCTTACGTAATTAGCGTGCATCGTGAGTGGCGAGCTACACCAATCATGACAACCAACACAATCATCATGAGCATTCCTGTGATCCCCAGCGTCGCCACCCATCTCCCTAACTCTCCTACTCCAAGTAGGCGAACCATACCTCCCATCTCTGCTCCTGACATCTGCAAGATACATTGCCAGTAATTAAATGATTACAAATAAAAAAAAATCATATTTCAAGTGATCCTTCAACAGATATTTACTACAGTATATGGTGCAATGTCTGAAGATTTCACATGGAGGGGGGGAAACCTCTAATAAGTTTTCACAAAGAAGTATCAAATGAGCAAAGACAAATAAGGCAAACATGCTGAAATTAAATTTCAATCTTCAAAAGAAATTTTAATAACAAAAATTAACTTGTTACAGAAAAAGAAAACGTTCAGCTTTACTTAACTGGAGTTTGGCTGTGTATCCTAGACGACACAGCTTAAAGAAAAAAAGCAACTATTGTCTTAAAATTTTGTGATCTGGGCACCCTTTAATATATTGCATTGATTCCGAGCAAAAGTTTAAGCTACCAGTATTGTACTTTAAACTACAACTATTAGTTTTTAAATGGCAATAACTGATGTAAAATGATACTATAAATTTCAAATTAGAAACAAATAATTGTTTTCATACTGCATCCACAATTGAACACATAATAAAAAGCAACAACCACATAAACAAACAACTAGCAGTACACAGAAAATGAGTAAGAAGAGCATCCACAAAATAGTTACTATTCTGTATTCTGCAATATCAACCTCTTTAATTTCTAGATGACTGAAGCAACAAAATCCAACCTTGGCTAAATTACACATTTACACTCAAATTCTTGAGAGGAAGAAACAAGAATAAATAATATTTTAAACAAAAGATGACCCACCATGGCATTTATGTCCTCAACATTGATGAGGAGGACCTCAGATATGTTGCCCTGCATATAGTGTAGACTCTCAATGATAAACATTTCAACACTTGCATTCTTGATCTTTCCTGACTGGATTGTCTCCTTGAAGAGGTTTAATTGTGGCTGTAAATTCCTTCGGATCGTTTCGTCGAACAGTTTCGTCTGTTGGGCGAGAGAATCAAATTGATAACATTAAAGAACTCCTCACATGCTACTGACACAGTGGACAGGAACGGTTAGAATGTATTCATATTAACATGGGCATTTTCTCAACACTAAATTACATAGTGTTGAGAAACTTACTTCACATCACAGTCAATAATTATGTTGATTATAATAAAGTATCTTACAATAATTACAAATTTTCATAAGAATTCCATCTTGCACAAAAAAAAATTTAAAGCAATTTCCCACATCTGAAAGCATGTACTGTAATACCAAACAAAATAAAGTGACATTTTATCATCCAATACTAAATAGTTTATGTATATAAATTTACGTGTATATAAGTGTAAATGTAAAACTACAACTATTAGACATGTGGTCAATCAAATGCATAAGATACAGAAATAAAGATGTTTGAAACACTATATTGAAAACAAATTTCCTATGTGTAGTAATCCTCTGTAAATGGGACTTATCTATAACTCGACTGTTCCTATTTGTTAAGAATATACACACATTTCGGCATGCAGTTAAGAATGATCCATTAATAATTAAACATACCAATATTCCATCTACTCTCGAGAACTTTTCCTGGTTTTAATCTAGCTTTAAGCAACTCTTAACTCAAAATCTTCCCTTGTCCAATTCTCATGATTATGATTGTCATGTATTGGTTATGCCCTCATATTGTAACTCAGGTTTGACACATCTAGCCTACACATATATTTTAATGACAGGAAAACATATGCTGGTAGTATTTTATAAAACTTTAGAAGAGCAGATACATGCATATAAGATTTAAAAATACTAGTGAAGACTTGGATTATTATGTTGGGATCCTAATTGTTTTGAGCATGAATCGTATAAATGTACAATATATCAATCACTGTTAAAACTAGCTTACTCATTAATAGTAAATTAATCCCTATTTACTTACTTGACTCCATTACTTTTCTAAAAACTAATTTGAATACAATATTCAACATATTATGCAGTACAGTATAGCCAAAAACTGGATTTCCTCAAAATCATAAGCATATTATTATTAGCAAAATAGTGACTTTAAGATAATTAAATTCCATAAGAAGCTAATACTTTCTGGCCCTTTAAAATATGAACAAGAAACACATACAGGCAATTATTACCTGATTGCTGAGCGAGTGGACCATACTGTTGATGTTGTCAAGAGAGCGGACAGACTGAGTCACACCTTCATGAACTTCTTCGTTGCCCCACACACTCACCCCTAATGCACCCCTGAGGATCAGTAAGAGCAAATTATATGAAGCATGATTGATGCATCAGACAACATACTGAAGGATACTAAAGTAATATGGGAGGACATTTGATGCTAAATGACATGAATTTGAGAGGATATGTTGGGAACTGAAGGATATGACTGAGAGGATATGTTTGAAGCTGTAGGATATCAATATGAGAGTACAGTACAACCTCGATTCAGCAAACTATATGGGACCAACTCCAATTTGTTGCAATTGGAGATGACTCCAGAATGCATTTCCCATGCTCTATGGGCTGATTTCACTGAACAAAACTAAAATTTCAACCTGTCATATGAAAGGCAACAAGCAAGAGAACCTGTCTGTAAAAGATTTAACCACATCTAGCATATTTTCCACACCCAAGACTTGAAATCTTATTTTCAATGGAAACAGGGCCCATATTTTAGTTAACAAAAACCTCTAACTGGAAAAAAAAAACATAGAATTTGGTTTTAAATATGCTCTTAGAGGATAACCTCAGAGGATAGGGAAGGACACATTAAGCTTAATTAATATGAATAGTTATGCAGTAATATAAATGACCGACTAAATTATGAATTTCAGATATTAAGTTTATGTTCTACACTCAAGTATCAGTTCAGAATAATAGTGATAAATGTGCAAGGCTTTTGTTTTGCATGAATGAGGTGTGACCCAAAAGCTCTCAAAACTATATATTTATTATACTTATTCTAGAGATTACATACTTGAAATGTAAGATCATAACAACATGCATAGTGTCTTAGGACTCGACAGCTCGAGTGGGTATATTATTGACATAATATATATATACTGGGGGGTATATTATTGACATAATATAATTGCTACAAGGTTTAAACAGTTGACTACTGTTTTTATGCAACTGTTTAGTAATACCTTAGAAGTAGTGTGACCACAATGTAGGACATAAATTAATGCATTTCCCCCATAGGGTTGTAAACCCGTGGAACCGCCTACCCGCCGAAGCAACTCCAAAACTCTGCCGAGTTTTAAAATACAGCTGGAAAAGATCAGGGCACATGGGAAGGGGGGGGGACCTTTGACAAGCCGCTGGCTTCCTATCCTCATCGAGACCACTAGTATTAATGGCCCTCAGGTTAATAAAAGCAATTCCTGGTGCACGAGTTCCTACTACATACCATTGTTAAAAACGGTGTTGTATCCTTAAGAGAAACTTAATCTTGCGACACTAGTTAATTAAGCATTCAGATGCCATTAATTTTTAAAATCCACATTACGATGCTGACAAATAGTGTTGTAAAAAAAAAGTGTTGTATCTATTGTGCCTGGCTGGAGTTATTGTAGTACCGGATGGATGATCACTGGACTGTTGTTTTGGTGACCGGCTGATCAGCTGTGACGCACAGCTGATCACGTCACAGCTGATCAGTAATATACATGTGACGTAATATACTGATGACGTAATATACATGTGTCGCCTCTAAATCAACATGTATACATTACACGTATGTAATATATATTAACAAGAATGTAACAAGAATGTACAAGAATGTAACAACTCTTGTATATATCTAAAAAAAAAAACATATATATCATGTAAATTAACATGTATACATGATGTAACGAGTTATTTTTTTAAATTTATGTTCTTTTTATTTACATATATAGAGTTCAAGAGTTCTTATAGCCTTGTAAAAATTATCTATTATTATAGAATGTAATTATTTGATCAATAAAGCCACAAGTCTGGCAATGCGTTTGTTTACCTCAATTTAACTAGTCAGGCACGATAGATTCACACTTTATACTACAAATATATTTAGTCTTTTAGACTTTCAATTACACCTCGTAAAGCTCCAGATGCTTTTGTTTGTGAATATCGGAATTAATGGCATTGGTGGAACCATTTCCAGGCCTTTTAGTCCCTCCCACCCCTCGCCTTCTCAAGTATTTACAAACTTTACAAACTGATTTGGTTATTATGTACATGAAGCAGATTCCACTTTCTTGTACATTACGGGAAATTAACACTAACATGAAGAGTTGAACAAGCACAAAGAAAAGAGCGCAGGAAAACAACACCCATTAGAAGGGTAAGTTTAAGGTGGATCAAATATAACAGCCTACTAGGTTATCGTGCAATGTTCATATAGCAAGAAGGTGTTTAGATTAATATTGATGATATATAACATAGAAATGGGCTCTCATTAACACTTTACTCTGAGATATACTGAAAACAATCTACGAGATGAGTACTAGTCTTGTCAATTTTGTAAACGCAAGATTTACAACATAAGGAAACCTTGCTTTTATGTTATGATTATGTTTGAAGGAACTTTGGGGAGGGAGGGGAGAGCAGGGGGGGATGGGAGGGGGGAAGGGAGGAGGGAGGGCAGGGGGGATGGGGGGAGGGAGGGAAGACAGGAGGGATGAGAGGGAGGGAGGCGGAGGGATGAGGGGGAGGGCAGGGGGATGAGGGGGAGGGAGGGCAGGAGGAAGGGGAGGGTAGGAGGGATGAGGGGGAAGGAGGGAGAGGAGGGCAGGAGGGATGGGGGGGGGGAAGGGAGGAAGGAGGGTAGGGGGGATGGGGAGGGAGGGGAGGAAGACAGGAGGGATGAGAGGGAGGGAGGCGGAGGGATGAGGGGGAGGGCAGGGGGGTGAGGGGGAGGGAGGGCAGGAGGAAGGGGAGGGTAGGAGGGATGAGGGGGAAGGAGGGGAGGGGAGGGCAGGAGGGATGGGGGGAGGGAGGAGAGAAAGCAGGGGGGATGGGGGGGAGGAAGACAGGAGGGATGAGAGGGAGGGAGGCGGAGGGATGAGGGGAGAGCAGGGGGGGGATGAGGGGAGGGAGGGCAGGAAGAAGGGGAGGGAGGGGAGGGATGAGGGGAGAGAGGGAAGGGCAGGAGGGATGAGGGGAGAGGGAGGGGAGAGGAGGGATGAGGTTGTTGTTGTTGTTATAGATTCAGCTACTCGGAACAAGTTCCAAGTAGCACGGGCTATGGTGAGCCCGTAACTTACCTGGCACAGGAGCTGGGCAAGAAGCACGGGCTATGGTGAGCCTCGTGGACAGATGTCTCCCGTGAGGGATGAGGGCGAGGAGAGAGAGGAAGGAGAAAAAAGATGAGAAGAAACAAAAGAAGGGAGAGCAGGATGAGCAGAGATGAAAAAGTGCAAGAAGTAGAATTTGCAGTAGTAGTAGTAAGAAGAGACTGAGTGACTGAAAGAGGGGCAGCAGCAACAACAAACTTACAGTGTAAATATGGCAAAGAGTACCAACATAACCTTCAGACAGGTTATGGAGCCTGGCTTGCGGGGTCGGTTGTCGCAGCATCGCGTCAGCAGGTACAGCAGCAGCACCAACAATGTCAGGATCAACACGCCAGCAGGAACTGACCCAATAATACCCAGACTCTGAAAAAAACCATGTAATATCAAGCTGTAATTATCAATATTACACAATATACTGATCAATGGCAAAAAATATAATCTTATACAGGTATTGCAATGTAATGATTTTTAATGAAAATAAGTACTGTACTTTAATTCCAAAATTCAAAATCTGTGAATCATGTTACTTGCAGCTTAGTCTGTATTAAAAACACTACGCACTACAATGTTTCCCACTTCAATGGGATCGAGAAGCATTTTCCCAAAGATAGAAGCATATCATAGAGAAAGCAGGTTAAAGATATAGTCTGACATAGGGGAATCTCGAAAATGCATTCCTCCGTAAAAATCAGAAACTTAGACCCAAAACCTCAAGTGTAGGGGTTGGAAAGGGAGTGCATTTCAATACCAGCGAGAGTAGGATTTTCCATAGCTGACAGAGTGGTATACTGCAGTATATCACTCAGTTGGAATTCCACTCTCAAGTGCACAGCCAGAGATGGCACTGTCCTATAATCTGTATGCATGGACTTGGGGTCTGAGCACATGGTTTCTAGGAATACAAGCTTGTAAATGGCAAAGTTAATCTTCTCGAAAACTTTGTGGTGGTCATACCAATATAGGTAGATGGAAGGTGACATCCTTCATCGAAGCATGTAAATTGGTATACTGAATTTGCTTTCTGGTGCTCATGGAAACAATATTCAAATTAAACATGACATGACACTGACTAGGAAAAAGGTAGTAAATAATACACAAATCCTCGAATCTACCACTGACCAAAGAAGAAAGCAAATCCTTTTAGCTAAACTTAATGAATTACAGTATTGTAACTATTAAGATTTACACAATAACAAAAGTGTTTACTTAAACTAAGTTCCAGCAATGTGCAAATTTGTCAATGCACAGATCAAAAAAGCCAGAAGTAGGTAGTTTACAAGTAAACTGAATCTTGAGCTACTATCACAAACTGAGTAAGGTGCTTTTTACACATCTGGCTGGATATTTATGAAACATCTGCGATTTTATGTAGTTAAAAAGCTACATCTAAGTAAATTTCTCCCGAATACTCACATTACACTAAAAGCTTCAAGAAACCTTCAAGTTCAAGTATGTTTATGGAGACAAAAAAAATACATCTCAAATGGATAGAGTAGCTTAGGCTATTCCTACCCCCCCCCCCCTAGCCTCACCTCTTGGTAGATAGGCGAGAGGGGACTGAAGGTGTCATTGACGGGGTGGAGTGTGAGGTTGATGTGAGGGGTATGGTGGAACCAGTCGACCCAGAACACCCGCTGCACCACTGCCTCTGACACAACACTGTAACCCTCCATGGCCATCACCCCCACCTCGCCCAGCTCAGCCAGTCAGCTTCGCCCCTTCACCCACTACAACACCGGTCCACGCGTGCAAATTCTCGTCATCCTGAAACTAAAACATCAACCATTAGATGACAGTCTTAATACTAATAACACCAAGATACTGTATAAACATCAACATGATACAACACCTACACAATATGATATACAAAGAGTAGTAACAGTTAACCTTTTCACGATGTTATTTGTGAGGCTAGGATACCTTCCTTAGACAACAGTTTTGAATACCATGAATATATATATATATATATATATATATATATATATATATATATATATATATATATATATATATATATATATATATATATATATATATATGTAATATATATATATATATATATATATATATATATATATATATATATATATATATATATATATCACTAACAGAATTGCAGATTACAAAGTAAAAAGCAGCACAAACAACATTTACTTTTTTTGAGTATATTATTTTTTTTTGGGGGGGGGAGATTAGGATTTTTTTTTCTTGGGAGATTTTTTATTTATTTTTTGTTTGGTTTTGAATTTTTTGTTGGCGGATTTGGAATTTAAAGCGTGGTTGCTATACGGGGAGCTGATAGAGGCACGCTTCTCTATTTACAAATGGTGTTTAAAATTGATTATGACCCGCTCACTCGTCTGCCTCTCCTTCGACTTTTGGTCTGTACTCACCTAGTTGTGCTTGCGGGGGGGTTGAGCTCTGGCTCTTTGGTCCCGCCTCTCAACTGTCAATCAACTGGTGAACAAATTCCTGAGCCTACTGGGCTCTATCAAATCTACATTTGAAACTATGCATGGAGTCAGCCTCCACCCCATCACTGGGTTACCATACTGGGTTGTATGGTATCTCCTTTCTCCCCTGAGCTATGTATGGAGACCCAACGTCTTACTTACAGTAGGGCAACGAACACATGAACATATAATCGCCAAACACAAAGAAACGATCACCGGGGGATATTTTGACGAGCAACGCCGAAATAATTGATAGATACAATGACAATTGAAGATTAGACATCAGTGAAGCGCTGCTTATCAAGAAATCTAGACCAGCAAATACAGTTACACTCTACCCACTTCAAGACCCCGGACCAATGCAGAAGCTGGACCGAATGACCTTGCAACAGGAAAAGCAGCAACCAGAAGAACATAAACCGCCAACATGTCACACTCTTAATTTACTACCCCATTATATATGACCAAAGAGCCAGAACCATCTAATGAGCGCAGGAATCACCAAATCCCAGCTGATGCTGATAAACAACTGAAGTACAGCAAACATATAGTTTCCTAGTCCAGTTTAAACAGGGTGAGAATAGCTTGAGCTACCTCTTCATCCCCTTGTGTGTATTTATACCTCAATAATCTTATTTCTATTTCAATCAACCAAGTGGCCTGGTCAGAGACTGGGGCGGCGGGGAGGTTGATCCCCGGAACCATCACAAGGTAACCACAAGGGAAGGTAGACACTAGGAAGTGGACGTCTGGCTGTCTTGAGCGTGTCTGCCTCGAGGAGGGGGGGGGGACGTCTCCAGACAAGGCCATCGAGGTTAAAGAACTTTGTCGTAAGGCATCGTCATTCACCAGCTATGTATACAGCGCGGTGAACTCTGAGGGAGTCGTGCAAACTACAACAAATTTACTAATCACAAAACATTCAACGAGGGTTGAAAAGCCTCACAAACTCACGTTTATTGTGCGGCCAACAAATATTAGCGTTTTAATTCAAATCACAAGATCACTGTTCACTAAATGTGTCTGAACCCTGGTGGCCGTTCACAGGAAGTTGTTCAACACGCCACAAAGCCTTGACTGTTCAACAGGTTCACGGCAATCCCGTTCAACGCGTCACGCGCCCGCCCGCCACTGGGTGCGTTCTGAGGGCACTCAACAGGCGTTCTACCAAAAGAGAGGGGCGAGTTCAGCCGGCGTTCTTGGCAGCAGCAGCAGCGTGCAACAGCTGATCAATAGCAAGCGTGCGTGTGCAACATGCAAACTTCCCTCAACAACAGGCATTCCCACACCAGCTGCCTTCTTGCCCCTTCCCCCTCGTCCAGGTGAAGACTGGTAGAAAAGGAAGTGGTTAAATATACGAGAGAGAGAGAGAGAGAGAGAGAGAGAGAGAGAGAGAGAGAGAGAGAGAGAGAGAGAGAGAGAGAGAGAGAGAGAGAGAGAGAGAGAGAGAGAGAGAAACACCTTAAATATTTACCCTCCAGGACAAAAGGAGGGGGGGGGGAAGAGGTGTGCTTGCTGGCATAGACTTTATTTATTCCGTGGTAATGCATGTAGTTGTGTGTTGTGGCCAGTGGCGCCTCTGGACCACCAGTGTGCTCCATATACTACAGTGTGCTCGCAGCTACTCCCACCACACCTCCACTGGTGGTGCTCCTTGCTCGCGTAGGTATGCTTGGTGCCTAATTAGCGGTCACCTGTGGCATACCTGTGATCAATTTCCAGATTCTTCCTACTGATGATATCCTCTACATAGTCATGCATGTGTGTGCGTGTATTGCACGCGTGTATTAATGGAACAAGCTTAATACATATATAATATAGCTTAATTTATATATATAATTATTTAATTTTAGGAGGGAGTACCCGATAGTGCCCAGGATCGTCTGTCTTCCTCACCCCTCCATTCAATCCTTCTTTTTCCCTCTCCTCATGTCCCTATTCTTCCCCATCTTCACTCCCCTCACCTCACATCTTCCCATTTCAACCCCCTAACGTCCCCTATCTGATTACCCTTTCCCTCAAACAGATAGACTTTGCCATTTAAATATAAAGTAAATCATGAAAATGCGCGGGTAAACAGTGGGACTCTACGGAGAACATATCCCCTATTTCATTTCCGAATTCATGAAAATTACAAAAGGGGTTGGGGGAAGGAAAGTGTTATAGGCTGTTATTACAGTATGTACATTAACCCTACCCCCAACCAGTCTATACCTCTCCTGTACCCTAGAGACCTAGACCATTCCCACTTCAAATTTGGGTGACCTGCAGACCATTCCCCCCCTCTGCAAATTTGGGTGACTCAAATTTGCTGAGGAAATGATCTGCAGTGTGGGACAGACATAGGTTGGTCAGGGGTAGGCCTAAGTTAAATGCTATAATAATAGCCTATAAGACTATCTCCCCCCCCCCTCCTTTCCCAGAGCATTTTTTATGATCTGAAATTTAACTGAACTCAAACCAGAAATGTGAGAAACGTAGAGTTTACCGCGAACTCTTTCACGAGTTATAATCATGGCCCTGTATGACTAACCATCCTGCGAGACGGGGACTCTTAGTATCACTGCTGCCTTATTCACTCTTGTGTTGATGATATCCTCATAATGCACCCAGAGTCTGCCAGTGCAGACTGCTATCACATGCCTCTGTATGACTAACCATCCTGTGTGATGGGGATTTTTTAGCATCACGTAGGTAGTTTTTTGACACACTGTACTCCCCTTCATATAGTCTAGGGTAGCTGCACAAATGCACATGTACCTAATGTTTTAATAAAATAAAGAGAGTTATGAGTGGATTGATGGATGGATGTGAGGGATAGATATATGGATGATTGAATGGCTAGAAGGACGACGGATGGATGGATAGACGGACGGATGGGAGATAGACCAGAACAATGCCAGGTACCCCCCCCCCCAACCTTAGCTATATAAGAGAATGTCTGACTGTCCGAAGTTGGAGGCCAGATGCATGGGGGCTAACTTCAAACTTTGCAGGGTAACTGGCCTGGGTTAAGGGATGGTCATAGGCAGATCGGGGTCGACTCCATGCAGCTCCCCCCACCCCTCCTTCCCCTCCCCCCCCCCCACACAACACACACTTTACATGAATGACAAATCATACTATTTTCCAATTTCTCGCTAAATACCAGACTCCATCCGCACTAAGATTTCTCTAGCATATTTTTTCAACATGATTAAATGCTAGTTCGTCTTATTTACTTTGTCTATTGACAAAGGCAGTGTATATTGAAGTGTTAGAAAGATGGAAGGAAGGAGTGAAGAGTTGGGAAGGTGGTGAAGGAGAGGGAAAGGTGCCGAGAGGTAGGTAGGTTTGTTTGTTTGTTTGTTTCGGGCCTCGAGGTCCTACAAGACAGCCACACACCCTGTCCCCCCCCCCCCCCAACGCCTCAACAAGCCAGCCAGCCCCGCTGCCCACCTTAGGGCCTTGTAAGAGTCAGCCGCGCGTTCCCTCCTCATCGCGGGAGTTGCAACAGAGGAGTACCTGGTGCAAGAGCAGCATACACAACACTGCAAGGCCATCATTTGTCACTGGCACCCCGTTATATTGGTGCCAGTTTGGGTGTGGATCAATACCGCCCACTCTGCCTCTCTCACACACACGGTTTTCTAGTTCCACCGTTTTCTCATTTTGAACATAGGCGTCTTTATTTGAAATTATAGCCAATATCTTTTACATTGTTATCATAGCTCCCCTCTGTTTCTTTCCTCCAGCTTGGGCGTAATTCAGTCCCCTCGCCACTTCCTGCAGCTCAGTACCCTCAGTTCCGGAAGAATATTTGTCTAGAGTATGCCTGAAGTGGGTTCTAGGAGTCCTTATATTCCCAAGCCCGGTCTGAACCAGTTTGTCTAGTGATAACTTGATCGGAAAGCTGTTGCTTGCAGCGGTCCGCAAGGTGCATATTATATTATAATATATATATATATATATATATATTATATATATATATATATATATTATATATATATATATATCTATATATCCATTACAATCCGATTGGTTCGGCACTTCTTGCAGAAACTCGCATACTTCTAAACATTTTTTAGGTCCATTTGTGCCTTTTCAAATGGGCCTTTTCAAGTGTTCAAAGTGCCTTGTCAAAGGGTCCATGTGTGCACACGGACATTTGGCCTGGTCTAGCATCCATTTGTCTGACCATCTTTATTTATACTTTCTGGGAGTGGAAGACCTCCCAGAACCCCATCAAGCAGGTATCAAACAGACCGCGAATGGCACCATGGACCAGCAACAGATTCTGATCCACAATGACTAACTTCACGAATGAACACTAAAAGGCCGTGTCGACTGGAGCAAAGGTGGCACCAGCTGTCACGGGCTGCTTCCTGGGGGTGGAGCCTGGTCGAGGACCGGCCCGCGGGGACACTAAAGCCCCGAATCATCTCAAGATAACCTCTCAAATAGGTTGGTGCCAGAATAGACACTTGGTACTGTGGCATGTCAGCGTCAACCATACACTGCACCTCACCCTCAAGCTGCAGCCTATGCTGATGACTACTGCACTCTAACCTTTATATATATACAAGAGAGGAAATGCCAGCTGCGGCATCTACCTCGGGATGGTAAACACAGGCGTGTGTGAGCAAGCACAGCGACGCGACAATTACGCAACTTGGTATTGGAATACGAACGAGCGGTAACAAGTCAAGAGATAATATATATAGAGTCGACCCCTCGTGGGTGAAGTTTGACTCATTAATGACCACGATAAGCCACGTGCTGAAGCAGTGACACAATTCAGACAACAAACAAAATCGCATCTTGAGCCTGTAACGCCGGTCCGTTCTCATGATTTTGTTTTGCATGTGTTGTATTTGAAGTGATTTTTATCGAACCGAAATTGAGACCCCTCAAGCCTACATAGCCAGTGTGGGGAAATAATCCACAGTTATAATATATATTGATAGTAGCATTACACAAGGGACCATGTCTTGGTCCCTTCCTTCCTTATTTCAAGGGACCATGTGTTTCGTCTAAGGTTATATTGAGAATAAGCCACGATGCTCCCAGCTCTTAACAAAGATCTTGTAAATATCAGCAAAAACATGATTTTCATACGTTTGCAACAGGGTCTTGAAGGTCTCAAACCATTCTTGAAGATCTCAAACCGTTCTTGAAGATCTCAACCATTCTTGAAGATCTCACCCGTTCAAAAAACTGAAGATCTCAAACCATTCTTGAAGATCTCAAACCATTCTTGAGGTCTCAAACCATCAATATCCACTTTGTTAGACTAAATGCATACGTAATAGCAACCAAAATAAGCCAACAACAACAAAAAAAGATTCGTTAGTTTTGATAGAAATAAATCCTAGTGTCATCTGTGACGGATGACATGGTACTAGAGTTTGTCCTGCCCGACAGAATGACGAGGATAAGTACTCTGTTTTTCAAGATTCCTCCACCGGCCCAATTTCGAGGACAATCAAAAGTTGGCAACCACAACACAAGGCGCTCGGCAGTCTTATGCTGGCTGAGTTTCTCTCAGGACACGAGTCAGGCTGACTCGTATTTGGAACACAGTCAACATGTAAGGCAGAGAGAGACGTGTGTATCAAGTCTATTACCAGCACGAGGTCTGTCTCACACAGGTGGCTACAGAGAGAGATAGAGTAGAGAGTAGAGAGTAGAGAGTAGAGAGTAGAGAGTAGAGAGAGAGCGAGAGAGAGAGAGAGAGAGAGAGAGAGGAGAGAGAGAGAGGAGAGAAGAGAGAACCAGACAGAGACGCAACGCATTACGCATTATTGATTCAACAATTTCAGCGTAGTAACAAGAGAAAAACGGAAACTCACACTTGGGAGAAAATGGTGAATCCAGTACTGGTGGGCGTCGTCAGGTATATGGTGAATATAGTAGGCGTTGCCAGGCGTACAGTGACCGTTGCCAGGCGTACAGTGACCATGGCCAGGTGTATAGCGACTGTGCCAGATGTTGATACAGTTATCCCACATGTGTGGCCATTCAACTGCAGTGTTACCACACATTTCCGTCTGTTCCGCTTCGACACGGGGAGCTTCCCTTCTCCCATACTTTAGTCTCCCCTTTCTTCCTTTCTTCTGACGTCTGTTGGCGTTGTTTGGGTTCTGTCTGCCCTTTCTTGTGTGTAAACAAGAGCTGTGGTGCTGGTTCTCATTCCTGAGGTACAGCGCTATGTCAGTATGACTATATTGCGTGTGGAAGGCTATGAGGACAAGGAGCTGGGATATGAGGACAAGGAGCTGGGATATGAGGACAAGGAGCTGGGATATGAGGACAAGGAGCTGGATATGGGGACAAGAGCTGGGATATGAGGGAACAAGCAGCTCGGATATGAGGATAAGAAGAATCTGGGATATGAGGTGACGGTTCTGGGATATGAGGACAAGGCTCTGGGATACAAGGACAAGCTCTTGTCCGAAATGACTTTTCTTGAACCATCTCTCTGTATGAACAAATGCCACGCCAATGCAACATGGCCAATTTCTCACGGTTTATCAACAAACCGTAAAACCTTAAAGCAGCAGCATGGAATCAAAATTCCGGCAGACTATTGGTCGTTTCTAACTCGACCCGTTAGGCAGGGAGTTAAGAGAATCGGTTCCATCAAATTTACTTAACGTGTAATGAATGGAACCCATCCAGAAATAGAATCCCATCCAGGTACAATCCAGATTCCATTTAATGGGGACGTCTGCTCTATATACAAGATTGTTCCAGGATTAGCCATTTCTATGAACTCAGACAATTAATTAAAATAAATGATTGTTTATTGATGTTTATGTTTAATGTGTGTTATAAATGTATACAAAAAAATCATTATTATTTCATCTCTTTTCGTTTTCATAACTCTTAATCCTAATAATGCCACACAAGAAGGCACCTTTGCAGTACCGTCCCGTATCAAAAGTCACAGCATTGCGCGACACTGCCACTCGTGAGGGACCTCTACTCAAATGGGTTCTCAGCAATTTGGCCACCAGTCCCTCCAGGCTCTCTCTATATAGATACTGTGGGCCACACATGTTCCAGCTACTGCCAACTTGATTTAACTGGACTACCTTAAGGGTGCCAAGAATTTGAAACACATGTTACAGAATACAATCGCAAGTACTTGCACGCGCACGCCGCACTCTCACACACACACACACACACACACACACACACACACACACACACACACACACACACACACACACACACACACACACACACACACACACTCACACCACATCACACTCACACTCTCTCTCTCTCCCCCTTTGGAAGAGAAGAAGAAATACGGCACGCATAGACACGACAAAGCACCTAAATTATTAAGATCGTCTCAAGCTCTCAAATGTACTCTCTAGAAAGGAGACGAGAGAAGTATCAAATACTATATACCTGGAAGATACTAGAGAACCAGATTTCAAATTTACACAGTAGAATAACAGCATACTGGAGCGAAAGATACGGAAGGAAATGCAGAATAGAATCAGTGAAGGGTGTCATAAGCCGAATCTGAGAGCAGTGAACATCAGAGGTCAACGGCTGTTCAAATACCCGCCTAGCAACCATTAGAAATATTCCGGAACAAAGGTGCACTTCTCAAGAAGTAATTAGAATGGTTCCTGCAAGAAGTGCCAACCAACCCAGGCTGTAATGGATATGCGGCTCTGCGAGCCGCTCCAAGCAACTGCCTGTTGGACCAAGTTATCACAAGTCGAGGCCGGGCTCGGGAGTAGAAGAACTCCTGGAACCCTCCCCAGGTATGCTCCGGATATGCTTTCCTCATCTCGTTCAATAACCAGACATCATATACCTTGCCTCACACTTGATCTGAATTGCAAATAAGATCACCTATTCAGGGACACACACAAGATGGGTACTGCACCCGAGATAGTGATTCTCATATTGCACAGCAATCTGCAATTAGGGGTGAGACGGTATGGCTAAGAAATGTCCATTCTCACACAAATCTGGGATATAAAAACAAAGATCTAAGATACGAGGACAAGGAACTGGGATATGAGGACGGAGTTAAATGAATAGTGCGCAAGTACTTGTACTATCGGGGATTGAGCACCGACCCTGCAATAAGAGCGGCCGTCGCTATACCGACCAAAGTGAATGGACATTGGACAGAGTAAAGCTATATTACTCTGGTCGTTTGTTAAGCTTAGTTAGCCTATGTG
>WNGS01162157.1:4766893-4781053 GCA_020271785.1 Procambarus virginalis
CGACCATTTCTGAAACAGCAATGAATAAGTTATGATATAAATACAGTGTTAATGGCATCTATAGAGTGCTGAATAAAGAAAATGTAACTTTACCATAAAAATCAGGCTTGATTGGCTATGAACAGCTGCTCTCTGAACATGACACTGATGATCCCTATGGCAAGCTGAATGAAAGTCAACTGGACAGATTCATGATAGTCAGGGTAGGGTGAAATTCTGCTCTCATAGTAGGGATCTTGTCACAATATCCCTGGCAAGTCAATTCAGGTGCCTCTCCAGGGAGGCACTGGAGAAGAGTCCAATTTGGCTTGGAATGACCTCAGAAAGTGCTCCCATAAACATGGTATGCCTTACTGAACCCCACCTGGCATCTCACAGAGCAATGCCATTAGTCTCCAGCTGCCAAAAAAATTGCACCACTTACCCCTACACCAGCTCTATCACATTCAGACTAAAAAAAAAAGTATGCACAAAAGATTCAAGGAATCACACAAGGAATTGGGAAAACTTGAGTATCACACTCAGAAAAAAGGTTTTCTTATTCATGTGAAGCCTGATTTCTGAGCTATTTTACTTGGATGTTCCCCAAGACAAGAGTATGTAGATGCAACGAGATACTAAAAAAGGAAAGGAAAAAAATATTAATCTTTTCTGAAGAATGGAGACTTGGAGTTCAAGGCAAGATGGTGATGATCCTGAAGAGCCATTGCAGACTTTCCTTAGACCCTCCCAGCAGCAGAGGTAAAAATCACATGGAAGAGAACTCTCCAATTGCAGGTATCTATTGGCGAAAGTGTGACTGAACTGCTAGAATGTCATAAAATGACATCAATAAGAAAAACAGTGAGTATGTTATACTGTTGAAAACCATGCATCCCAGGGTACTGGGATGCATGGTCTTCCCAGTACCCTGGGAAGACTTGAATTTACTCAGTGAAGTATGCGAAATGCATGGCCCTTAGTACAGGGCACTATGCTGCAAGGATTAAGGAAGTTATAGCCCGTGAGAGACTAGGGGCCTGGAGATAAAGATGTAACAACTAATGTACCAGACAAAATATATAATGAACTCTTCACCAGACAAACCAAACCCAAAAGATGATATGGCTGTGGCAAAATAAAGGAATTAAATATTTTGCTAGGAAATTAGGGTTAGGTTGTAGATGAATGACTAGATCTCCAAGCTAAAATATGTTAAAACCAGGAATTCCAAGTAGAGCACAAAGATCGCTCACTCGGTTGCCCATAGCAAGGGTAAGCAGGCACAAATTTGTAAGGAAGGAAGGAATTATCAGGGGAAAGTGCCAAGCCATTACGACTGTATAGCACTGGGAAGGGGTCAGGATAAGGTTTTGGGATGGGATGGGGGGCAGGAATGGTGCCCAACCACTTGGACGGCCGGGGATTGAACGCCAACCTGCATGAAGCGAGACCGTCGCTCTACCGTCCAGCCCAAATGGTTGGACTCACAAATTTGTAAGGATGAAGTTTACAAATGAAGGTGAATCCTGCAACCTCTAAAGACAAAAGAAACCTAAGACTATATCGGGAGACCAAGTGAGCTCTAAAGAGTTGAAACAGCTGAGGAGGCTCCATATGGGCAGAATGATTAAAAGTAATTATGCTGAAGCATAATTGTCTCCAAAAAAAAAGAGTAAATAAAGGAAGATCACAATGAGAAGGATTGACATACAAAAGAACTGGCAGAGAACAATATATGATAAAGGTACCTTTCTATTGACCTCACATATTGCTAACAAGATGATGCTGAAAAATGTTGAAAGAACAATATTGTCACCTGCTTCTCACAAAGGTGGTGACAGATCATCTGTAGAACTACAGTGGAACTGGGCTGTACTGACTAAAGGAGGCAAAACCTTTACTGTATTAGCCAACTAAACTCAATAGCCTTGAAAGGATACGAAAAAACATCTCAACTGGTAAAAACATTATTTACTAAAGGGTACAGTCCCAATACCATGTGACCATTTTAATCATGGAAGGAAGATGGATACACACAAAGCTTGAGATTTAACTCTGATGCAGAGAGACCTTCTGAGAAATGTCTTAACATATTGCAATGTCACATGAAGGATGCCTACCTCCGATTCTGGCAAGATGGCATTCTGGCAAGCTCAACAGGCCACAATGTAGGTCTGAGAACAGGAGATGCTTTTTCACCCTCAGGGTTATTAACCCATGGAACTGCCTACCCGTCAAAGCTGTAACTGCCAAAACTGTGTTGAGTTTTAAAATATATGTAGAAAAGATCATCAAGGCAAATTGGGGGACCTTCTCATCTGACTGGGACATGAGACCTAAATTTTTGACACATACAAGAAGCATTCCAGTTTACATGTACTACAACAAAAATATACATCATGAAGCCACTGCTCATGAGATCAACATTTCTAAGGATGATGATGATAAACAATTGATTAAATTTAAAACCACCCAAGTCTTCAGTAAAAAAAGTCAGGAGGAATATGATAGCATTTGAGGCCAAGGACTTTCTGTTGGCTTGGGTACTGTCATTTGATAGTGGTTGGAGAAAGCAGCCAATTGTAAAGCTATTAGCTGGATCAGAGTGCTTTTTGGCAATGCTTGTGATGCCAAGTAGGGCTCTGAAAAGCTTGAGTGATTATTGGTGTACTTCCTATGGTCACTCTAGGCTGGACTGAGCTCTTCTCCAGTGCCCCACTAACATCAGTATGACCCAGCAAGGAGACATTTTGAAACGATACCCAGTGATCCTGTTTAGAATATCACCTTGCTTCGACGATTATGAACCTGCTCAATGGAACATTCAGTGGTCTAACCTTAGGAAGCATACGAATAACAAGGCAGAATAACTAACAAAAAACTAAGTTGCTTAGTTCCCATTAATACCAGTTTTACAGCACATTTTATTGCATTCCCCCACCCGACTGATGAAACTCCTGATATGTCAATTAATCCTTTTCATTTTGTAATTAAGAATATGTAAAATATACATCATAATTAACTATATCTCTTGGCAAACTCAATCACTGCTCTTTAAGACATTCATGTTCTTTAAAACTATAAAGGCTATAATTGAACATATAACTATTTTTTAATAGTGAAGAAAATATGGAGTTGAAGTAGAGCAAATATTTTAAGAGTATCACATTTACTAAAAGAAAGTAAACAAAAACAGTGACCAGAAATATTACGACTTCTCGTGCACCCAACCTTGTAGCCTCCCAACAATGGCCACAAAGGTGTTTAGCCCATGTCAGCAGCAAACTGAATTGTACACAACCATCCCTAATCAAATGTGATAAATTTCAGAGATTCATAAAAAAACATTGATGTGGTTCATAACTACATACCAGTGCTACCAGGTCAAAATGATTACCTAAGTTATGATTTATAAATATGAAAAAAAGAGTGATCAACTTTAAGTACACTGTTTCTCTCTAAAGCATTCAAGGCTTCCTTTTATCAACACACTGTGCCACTGTCCATCACACTGTCCATCACACTTTCCATCATTGTGATCTCGGCAACACAAAGTATTCTAATTGCATTATTGCACACTTAATTACATCATGCTATCTCTAGCCTAAGCAGCCTTGAGCAAATTTGTCATGATTTATGAAGCTGGGTTTGCTCCTTTAACACGATGTCTCAAATCTGTGTATAGTATAAAAAGTCACTGTTATTCAGTAATTTACAAATGAATTTTAAATTCAAACAAATCTTCTGCATAAAATATTATCACACCACTGAAATAACTACTGAGTGTATGAATATATTATTATTTTAATTTTTTTAACCTTCTTTGGTTAAAGAAATGTAATTTAAAAAATTTCAAGAATTTTTTTTTATTGTATGCTGAATTTAGTGAAAGTAAAAGAATCATTCAAACCAGCCTCCCTGCCCCCCTCCCTCTCTTCCCCATTTATTGTCTAATGAGAAGCAAAACACACAGTTCGAGAAAACTGCGTGTAGTAAAAATATGTTCAAATTACTCAAAACAAAAATACAAGTACAGTATTATTATTCAAAAAAATATTACCAGTCTTGTATGAGAGGTGTTAAAATAATATCTATTAAAACCACAGCATTAAACATAATTTATAGAAGTATACTTATCAAAGACTGAATGAACTGCCAAAACTGAATCTGCAGTGCCTTGGACAAATCACGCCGAGGTACAAATCATGCATGGAGCACTCAAAGCGTTCTCAAGAAGTGATAAGACTTAAAAGATTCTAACAAAATTAACACAAAAAACAAAACATAATGGGAGTTGCCATGTACATTCCACGAAGCATATTGTTAATACATATGAGTGTGTCTTGCATGTTGCATCATAGAAGTGGAGACTTACTCGGGGGAATCCACCAATGTTTGCCGAGAGCAATTGAGAAAGGGGAAAATGGGATGATGAATAATATCTTTCAGCTGACTTCACAAAACTCTTACACTTAATAAGAAACATGTTAGTTGATAATGTGCAACACACATCATACTTAATATTTGGTGTTCATTTTCTATTATAGAAATAGATAAGTTTACAAAAGTATTTATGCTTGATAGCCCAGTAATTAGATAGCAGTAACAGGAACCTATTAAACCTCCAAAATCTAAGTAAGAAAAAATATTTGTTGGAAAGGAGGCAAAGCCGAGAGTTAATAAAATAATAAAACCCTTTTCTTGTAATATAAAAGATGTGGAAAAACAAAAAACAAAAAATCTAATTTTAAATGTTACACTAATTTGCACGAGCTACTCAAGACAAATATCATTTCTGAAACCATCTCTTAATAGACTACTGTACTGAGCTCTCGTTAATACTCTATTCTCAAAAATGCAATTAGCAATTAATCTAATACTGTATATAGATTATATTTCTTTCATTATACAGTATTTCATACAGTATAAACATACTGCATACTATATTTCCTCTGGGGCCTTAGGAGAGGTCACATGAAATTTTTTTCCAAATATTTAAACAAAATATTCCACAATTTGACATGTTAAAGACTTAAATAACTATTCTAATCTAAATACTGTACTGTATACAATATTTCTTAAAAAAATAGGGGATATAATCCCAATATTTCAACACAACGATAATAAATATTAAAGCTAAAGCCCATAATTTATATCAAACATAATACAGTATCAGCTACCCACCATAACCGGTGGAAGACAAAACACACACACACACAAACTCCTGCCTTTACACAAACATAATATAAAATACACAAGGAAAAGTAACTTTCTTCTCATTCCATACTACTATAACAAATAATTGGTGTGTAGATATTTACAAAAATATTATCACAAATAAATTCTGTAACTTTATAGAATTAATATCTGTTCCTTGTTCTATAGTTAACAAAAACTTTTAATACTTTACTGCCAAATTTTGTTGCATAATCTATTAAGGGCTATTCATTTATAAAATCACTTAACAAAGGTAATAAACTTACAAAGTCCCAGGAAATGGTGGCGTCTGGGGTGGTGTGTGCGAGTGACGTGGTCTCGAGTAACCAGGTGCCCCAAGAGAAGTCAGTGTTCCTCCTCTTGACCCTCGGCCTGGTAAGAATGGGTCACGTTCTTCTGATACACCAGGTTCAGCTCTGTTACAACAAGAGTTACAACAACATTAACTATATAATATATATAATTAAAGACAATATTATATCCCCTTCCAACATGTAAACTGAGCCTCAATGCAGAAATATTCTACTAAATACCTGTAATAGCTATTTTTTATTGTATCTGATTGAGTAGTGTATTCTTGGGCTGCAATGCCAGGCATATCTCAATACTCAAACAATACTGAATTATGCAATCTGAAACAAATCCAGCATAGCTCCCCGAGCTAGCCACCTGGTTAGCCCCGAGGCTAGTGTACCCAACCAGGCATGTATGAATCTTAAGCACCTACCACAAACCAGAGGCACAATATGGTCCAAAGTGACAAAGGTGACAAAGGGCATCTGGGGATACTAGAATAACTAAAGCCAAGAGGAAAAACCAGCAGAAAGATAAAGCACCCCAAAACTAGTAACAGCATACAAAACATTAGCAAACCTATAATCTATCTATAATATATTATACAGTATGTATATATATATATATATATATATATATATATATATATATATATATATATATATATATATATATATATATATATATATATATATATATATATATATATATATATATATATACACATATACACACACACACACACACACACTCATATATAATATATACTCATTAGATGGATTATATTGACTCATTAGATAATCTAAGATGGGTTACAATGATAGGAACCCACAAAGATCCTTGATGATGACTTTCTACATTATCCTCAAGGAGACTATCTAGGATATGTTGACCAGACCACACACTAGAAGGTGAAGGGATGACGACGCTTTGGTCTGTCCTGGACCATTCTCAAGTCGACTGAGAATGATCCAGGACGATCGACTTGAGAATGGTCCAGGACGGATCGAAATGTCGTCGTCCCTTCACCTTCTAGTATGTGGTCTGGTCAACATACTTTAGCCACGTTATTGTGACTCATCGCCTGCACTATCTAGGAATGAGAGAAAAACTGCAAAACACTACCTGGAGGGAGCCAATAGGGGACCATGGCATGGAAACATCATGGGGAAAATTTCAAGAAAGTCATCATTGAACTCGTTCAAAAATGTGTGTCAAAAAGGTGAAAGAAAGGAAATGGAACTAGATGGACGACACAAGAGCTTTAATAACTAAGTGGAACCTCTGGAGAAGATATAAATTCATGATAAATATCATTGATTATGAGATATATAAAAGGGTATTAAATACAGCCACCCAGGAAGTCAGATTATCTAAAAGAAATTACAAAAGAAAACTTGCCAAAAGCAAAGAAAGATCTAAAGTTGTTCCATGCCTATGTAAGTAGTAAAACCAAAACAAAGGTAGGTAGGACCCCTTGAAAGATGAGACTAACCAAGTAATAAGACAATAAAAGTGCAGCAAACATTCTGAGAGAATACATGTGTTCACACTAGAAAAGATATCAGATGACATCCCATTACCCCACACAAATGTTTGAAGGTGGTGAAGAGAACAAATTAAGGGATATGCCCAAAACATGCGCCATAATCAGGAAGAACACTGAAACTAAAAGACTCAAAAGCACCAGGTGTGGATGGAACTCAATCCAAAGTCATAAAGGAACTGGCAGATTAACTATGCCTACCACTGACACTCCTTTTCAGAATATCTCTGGACCAAGGAACACCTCCCCTAGATTGGAAATACATTATGCTAATGTCACCCCTATTTTCAAAAAAGGTAGAAACAGCTCAGCAGAAAACTAAAAACACATGCACATGAAGTAATGCAAAACACAGGCCCTGCAGAACAGCAGGGACAGAGGCTAAAAGGAGGGCTAAAATTTATCTTAAAATGAAGCCATATAGAACCAAGGAGCATGAAGAGCTGTTCATTAAGTCACAACAGGTGCATGACAGAGGTGACTGACTGGCTGGTACAGTACTCTGAACTGCTCTGAACAATATAATATATATAATTAAAGCAGGGGTAATAACTAACTAGCAGGGGTAACTGGCTAATGTGTGTGTGTATACAGTATATACACAGTTGACAGAGTTCTCAGTGTTTCTCCATGCAGTTGCTTGTTATGAGGTGCTCTATATTTTTGGTGAGTTTTCCTCTTGGCATCACTTCATCTAGTATCCCCAGACTCCCTTCATCTCTAATGAGTTGACCAGATTCTACATCTGGTCTCTGGTAGGTGTTTATGACTCACAAGGGGCCTGGTGGGTATATGCTAGTCTTGAAGCTAACTAGAAGACTAGCTTGGGGAGCCATCGAGGAGGAAAGCCCTACCAGGAAAAGAAAAACATTCTGCCCACCTCATGATGAACACAATTATGAAGTTCTCTTAAAACTCAGGCTTTGAGTATGTATGAAAAAACCTTAATGAACAGTACACTCAGTTGCTCCCTTGGACATCTAATGACCCTTGGACAGGATCCAGCAGTGAGGGCAAGTTGACATTCTGCACCGATACAGAAGGGAACTTTTAAAATTGTCCCTACCTGGCCATAACAGTGCCAAGGAGACACTGGTAAACACTCAACCCAGTCCAAAATGTACACAGTATATACAAAACGTGCATTTTTGAGCTGGTACCCGTTTGCCTCTTGGCACTCCACCTCGAATTCTCTGAATCCTTATATCATGTTTACATATAGTATAGCTGGTATCTTCCAGTTGCTTCACAGAATGGTACAGCTCAGTAAGTGGCATGCTTTTTCTTGTACCTATGTTCTCCAGATCATCATACTGAAGGCATGTTTCTCTGTTGTCTTGAGATAAAATCAGAGCTCAGTGGTTTTGAAAACCCACTCATATACATGCCTTCCAGTACTGCAAATTTCTTGTTAAAACTGTTAGTATGTGGCCGTGGGTTTTCTTTCATCAGCATAAACTTCGTGTCCTCTAATGTGGTTGGGTTCTGGGAGTGTTACTGCGGCTGTTCCTCTTGCCAATTCTACAGTGGCTTCCACTAACATTTACCTTTGGGAGGAACAGTAGAACAGGTCAGAAATAAATTGTTAAATGCACATAAAGTGCACTTTTTTTACCCTTGTTAGCTCAAATTCCTGACCTTTCTCTCTTGTCTTCTGTGTGCTTGATGGTTAAATATTCAGTTCAGGCAGAATGTAGTGACAGTGCTGCCACTTGGTGGTACATGTAGTTGGGAGTGACCTAGTGGATCAACTTAATAATTACAATAGTTATGGAGTTGATTGGCAGGTTCTTTGATGTAAGACTGCTCCAGGAAAGGCTTGAGTTTTATATAAATGCAACATAACTTAAGTCATGGTGTAATGCAGCATGAGTGAACCTCACCGGAACCACTACAGAACCCCTCCTCAAACCCTGAGTCTAATTGTTGGCTAAGAATGAAATGGTTGGACAGTGCACAAAGGAGCACCAAAGACCTAACAAAATAGGCCCAGGGTGACAAAGCACCGTATGTAGCTCACTCACATTATTGCTTGTCATCAAAGACAAGAAGAAGAGTGATTTGAAAGAGATCTTCGAAGGAAAGAGAAACCCCTGCCCCCACCAAAAAAAAAAGTTGAGTGTAATGAAACATCAGTGACAAAACCTGGTCGACTTAAAGAAGCATAGGAAATTGGGGACAATAGATTAATCAAAAAAATCAAAACTAAGAGGAAATACCACCAGAAGGGTAGAGTGCACCAATACACACAATGGCAAGGAAAATATAAGCACAACTGGCAACTAGGAACACAGTAGTCAAATCATTAGCACTGTTAGTTACACCATTTCACTGCCAGGTGGTGGCTCCAGAAGCTCAGGAACAGGGAGTCACTGCGGGACCTACCAGAAAGGACGTTTCATTACAATCGATGCTGGATTTCTGGAGAGGACCACTCAGAGGGCCAATCTCATTACACATAAGAAATTTGGGTAAGTAACCCTACCAATGCCACACAAGCATGGCATGACCCAGGAATATAGTGCAGTCACCACCCTATTTGAATGGCAAAACCCACAAGCCTGAATGTCAGGACAAAATAAGTGTATGGAACAACACTTGGCAAATAGAATTTAATGTGAATAAATGCCACATTATGAAATGGGGACTAGGAGAAAATAGGCCACATAAATAGGATACAAACTATGTGAAAAAGCTTTATAGAATTCTGATAAAGAATGAGATCCAGGGGTGGTCCTGGATAGAAATCTGTCAGCTGAGGACCACATAAAAGACACTGTGTGGGGAATGTATGCTACACCTTCCAAATTTTGAATTTTTTTTAAGTACATGGATGACAAAATATTAAAAAAAAATGGAATATGCATTGGTTGTATCGTGCTCATGTCTCAAAAAGCACATCAATAAACCGGAAAATTTGCGAAGACATGCAACAAGATGGCTCATGGAACTGAAAAACAAGAGCTATGAGAAGAGGTTAGAGGCGTTAAAGATACCAAAGCTAGAAGATTGAAGAAAAAGAAGCGATATGATCACTACTTACAAAATAGTAACAGGTATCGACAAAATTGCCAAAGGAGAATTTTTTAAAACTGCAACTCAAGAACAAGAGGACACAGGTTCAAACTAAGGAAAGAATGCTGCCAAAAATACATTGGAATATTCACTTTTGCAAACAGAGTGGTTGATGGTTCGAAGAAATGAGGTGGTGGTGGAGGTCAAATCTAGCAGATGTTTCAAAGCATGGTATGACAAAGAGTATTGGGAAGACCGGACACCAAGAGCATAGCTCTCTTCCTGAAACTACACTTAAGTAATTACAGGTAGCACCCAAGAGAAAACCAAGGGACCTTTCAGCAGCAGGGACTGCCACTCCTTAAAAAGCAAGATAAG
This sequence comes from Procambarus virginalis, assembly GCA_020271785.1. Lineage (NCBI taxonomy): Eukaryota > Metazoa > Arthropoda > Malacostraca > Decapoda > Cambaridae > Procambarus > Procambarus virginalis. Next base: position 4,777,326 of record WNGS01162157.1, read on the forward strand.
GACACAAAAAAGGGCCTATAGAACTCTGGACCTTTCAAAAGTCTAAAAAACACTGGGGGTCACTAAGAAAAAGTGAGGCCAAAGCCAATGCCACAAAGGAAGAGATTAACAGCCACCAATGCAGAGCAAAGTGTTATATGACGAAGAGTGCTGGGAAGACGGGACACCACGAGCGTAGCTCTCATCCTGTAACTACACTTAGGTAATTACACTTAGGTAATTACAGGTAAAACACAGCTCATACAATATATTAGCAGTTGCTCACAAATGTGAGAGGAAAGCAAGCCTGAATCAGCATGTAAAAAAAACAATGGCAACTGCAAAACCACAGAAATGGATACAGAAATGGTTTGGGATGCCAGAACAATCCATTTTGGTGCCTAAGCTCTCTTGGCCTCAGATATTCTGGTCCTGGCTCCCAATGCAAGGTTGGGTCTCGGAGGCCAGGTGCATCTCTCCAAGACTTGGCTGGACCGGTACTTAGCTTGAAGAGCCACTGAGGGGACTGTATCAGAAAATATGATCTGCTGAAAATTACTTAATGTAATGATTTGAATTTCACTGCAGCCCTCACTAGATTCTGGATTAATTTCTAAAACATTTGAATTTCAGGGAGGTGATATGATACGGGGATTTGGTCCGCTATTTAATGGGAATCTGCTATACGGCAATATGCTATGCCATTGCTGTTCACCACCAGCAATAAACTGAGAGAACAAGAAACCAAATTATCAAGAACACTCAGCAGCTCTACAAATTTTATCACAGAAGATTTGGTTTAGGTCTAACTACAGAATGCTCTGCTTAGAAGACTTTCCTTGAGGATTCCAGGACAAGTACTATATTTCAGGTCTTAAAACTAAGATTTAAACCTTAACTTCTAATGAAATAGCTTCACTAGTTCAAATGAATTTATCCATGTGAAAAGCTAATTCACTCATGTTTATACTATTGTATATACAGTCTTATCTATTAATGGTATTTCAAATAGTTGGTAAAAAACTAAATGTGTGCTGTTCACATGACCCTACTTGAGTTGGGAGCAAGCCACTGGTCATTAACAAACAAACGTAAGAAGAACGGAAAGTAATCTTGTGGCTTGTTCTTTTAGTAAGCAGGTATAATGAAAGAAACAAGGTATCTGTACAAGTAAAACTGATCTATTAAGAGCTCCTACACAATAGCTGCTGGATGGGATGGTGGAGTGTTGAGCCAAACTCTGACAGCTTGTATATTCTTGCCGCTTGGCTGTGTGGAACTGGACCTAGTTGAGCCTCTTCTGAAGCAGAAATGGAGTAAGGCACTAACATACCTCATGGCATTCAATAATTACTAGACTTGACATCTGTACATCATCTTCGTCTAGTAACAGAGTGCCACAGATCTCTATGCAGTGTGTTTGCATATAGTTATATAAAGTGCATATGGCAATTTGTTGTGGCAATTATAACATAATTTAACCTATGAAAAGAGTTAGGTAATATACAGTATAGTACTAGGAGTCAATTGGTTTTTGTTTCTGTAGCAAAACTAAATAGACACCAGTTATCCATATTAGAGCAAATTTAACAATTAAGGATGTAAATATAATATTTAAGGACCAAATCTGATATAGGGTATGATATTAACATAAGAACATTAATCAACCATAAAGAATACAGTATAATAATGTAACATGCTACAGCAATCTACATCTACCCCATCATTAACACCTCATTACCTCAGGGACCTGCCACTGCTGGAGGAGACAGCCTCATGCAAAAACCTATGAATATCTCAGCCACCTTTAAATACTATAAGGCTTTTTAAAGCTCTTTTGAAACAATTTACGACGAATACAACATGCTTATGTAGCTCTCCCGTAGGTAAAGCTGTAAGACAAAGCATGGAGCTTCAACATTGCTTTATAAGCATCAACAATTGTAAAAACAAAAGAAAAAAGGCAAAAGCAGAAAATGAGTAAACTTAAATTATTTAAAAGCTAATAAGCCTCATCTTAGACTTTGTTCTTCTAATACTGTGTATTATATATATATATATATATATATATATATATATATATATATATAATATATATATATATATATATATATATATATATATATATATATATATATATATGTTATTAAATATGACCGAAAAAGTAAGATTAATAATTCTAACACGAATTTTCTCAATTTCCTTATGTTTGTTTTTACTGATGACGGTAAATGAAAATCAATTCTCCAAAATTCATTCTTTATTTCTTAGTCTGACGCGACACTTGAGCGCGTTTCGTAAAACTTATTACATTTTCAAAGACTTTAGTTACACACACACAGAACAACTATAACTGAACAGAGTTTAAACAGTTTTTCTTTTTATACCTGCATTTGGGTGAGGTGATATGCTACAATGGTTTGGGGTGAGGTGAGAACAAACACAGAACACGAAACAATGGGTATAAGCTAAAGGGAAGAATAGATCTGTAACTGCAGAAGGCCTATTGGCCTTCTGCAGTTACTATTGGCCGTATTTCTTGATGTTTCTATATTGGAGCGGAGTCTTGAAGTGGGTAGAATATAGTTGTGCGTTAATTGGCTGTTGATTGCTGGTGTTGACGTCTTGATGTGTAGTGCCTCGCAGATGTCAAGCCGCCTGTTGTCGCTGTATCTATCAATGATTTCTGTGTTGTTTGTTAAGATTTCTCTGGTGATGGTTTGGTTGTGGGAAGAGATTATATGTTCCTTGATAGAGCCCTGTTGCTTATGCATCGTTAATCGCCTGGAAAGAGATGTTGTTGTCTTGCCTATATATTGAGTTCTTTGGGGCTTACAGTCCCCAAGTGGGCATTTGAAGGCATAGACGACATTGGTCTCTTTCAAAGCGTTCTGCTTTGTGTCTGGAGAGTTTCTCATGAGTAGGTTGGCAGTTTTCTTGGTTTTATAGTAAATCGTCAATTGTATCTTCTGATTTTTGTCTGTAGGGATAACGTTTCTATTAACAATATCTTTCAGGACCCTTTCCTCCGTTTTATGAGCTGTGGAGAAGAAGTTCCTGTAAAATAGTCTAATAGGGGGTATAGGTGTTGTGTTAGTTGTATCTTCAGAGGTTGCATGGCGTTTCACTTTCCTTCTTATGATGTCTTCAATGAAACCATTGGAGAAGCCGTTGTTGACTAGGACCTGCCTTACTCTACAGAGTTCTTCGTCGACTTGCTTCCATTCCGAGCTGTGGCTGAGAGCACGGTCGACATAAGCGTTAACAACACTCCTCTTGTACCTATCTGGGCAGTCACTGTTGGCATTTAGGCACATTCCTATGTTTGTTTCCTTAGTGTAGACTGCAGTGTGGAAACCTCCGCTCCTTTCCATGACTGTTACATCTAGAAAGGGCAGCTTCCCATCCTTCTCCATCTCGTAAGTGAAACGTAACACAGAATTCTGCTCAAACGCTTCTTTCAGCTCCTGCAGATGTCTGACATCAGGTACCTGTGTAAAAATGTCGTCAACATACCTGCAGTATATGGCCGGTTTCAAGTTCAAGTCGACTAAGACTTTTTCTCAATAGTACCCATGTAGAAGTTTGCAAACAGGACGCCTAGGGGAGAACCCATAGCGACCCCATCTACTTGCTTATACATGTGCCCATCCGGGCTCAAGAAGGGTGCCTCCTTAGTACAAGCTTGGAGTAGTTTCCTCAGGATATTTTCTGGCATGTCAAGGGGAGTACAGGCCGGGTCTCGGATA
>WNGS01162157.1:4786643-4802258 GCA_020271785.1 Procambarus virginalis
TACTGTATATTATGACCACACCACAAGAATTCTATCTTAAAGGATAGAAAAAATATATAAAGGATATGAAACGCTTGTATCTAGTAGGGAAGAGTGTCTTCAGTCTTTCTGTATGTATTTTAAGAAACAACAAGTGTATTGTAAGAAGTCTTATAGATAAAGATGCTGGGAGGAAACTACTATTTCATTTTGTTTCAATGTGATGCAGTTGGCCATTTTTTAATTTGTTTGGATGTTAACTAACTGCACTTATCTACGAGTGGCTCGGTTAAGTTATTGAATGTAGAATATAGTTGCAGTATGTGTGCATGCTTCCTGTGCAGGTTTGAATCTTGAATACTTGCATTTTATTCCTATTAGTGTTCAAGATCTTCTTTTTTTTTATCGGTGGAATATGCTGTTAAATTGTGTTTTTTCTGAGAATATATGGCTTAGTATGCTGTAAGAAATTATGAAATTTTTTGAAGTTGTAAAAAATAGCCTTGAATGTTATTTGGTAATTACCAGTTATTATTATTGATGCATAAGAAATCGTCAAAGATTTTTGGACTAGCTGAAGTTCATCGGCTACACATGCTACAGACTGTTTTTCAGTGTTCGGGACCAATAGTTGAGTACTTGGTCTTGATAGTGCCATTTTGTAAATACTGTATAGCAGAATATTTATCTGGGGTTTAATTTGGATTCTCAAAGGTACTTTGTTTTTTTATGAGAATTTATTTATAATTCATTTGGTGCTGTCTTCAGACTTTCTTGTTATCACAAAAGATGTCTTTATTTTTGTATGAAGCTAGTTAAAAGGTGATGTCATAAATTCGTAAATAACTTAAATTTCAGTGTGGTTATTTTCTTTAGCGGGGCATTTTTTGTTAGCTAAACTATCTCCTTATATGAATATTAGAGGCAAACTTATCTTTATAAATGCTACAAATTGTTATTACTTGGTAAGTTCTTGATAGGTGTGTGAGTTATGATTTAATGAACATGAATTTTCTTCTGAACAAATTTGAGGGTTGAAAGTTAGGTAGAGTAGAAGGCTGTAAAGATGAATAGCTGGTTTACTACCAGAGCAAGACGTGTGTGAGATGGTAATGCCAGTTGTCGCATATATGGCTTGTCTCTCTCATGTTTAAGCAAATGAAATATTTTCACTGCAAAGCTGTAATCTTAAGAATCTAGAAGCACTGTACTTTTACATTATTCAATATTTTGTGAAATATTTTGATTTTTAAATTTTGAAATATTTTGAAACAATTTGATTTCAGAATGCAATACAAGGGTGTGGAACATGCAGTGTTAATTACAGGTGCCAAGTTTCTTAATTTTATTTCATAGGGGATAACAAAAATCTTACTCCACTAATTAATATTTATGGGGATATATATATAGAGTACAGTATATATATATATATAATTTTGAATTTTCTAATGTCATATCATCACACTGAATGATAACAAATAAAAAAACATTGGCAGTCAATTTTGTTCATAAAATAACCAATACGATAAATATAAACATTTGGTTAGTATTTGTTCTTTAAATTGAGAAACAAACTTAGTTTGTCATTTTCTTAGATAAGTAAAAACAAAAGAATTATTATCCTAATTTATTTTTTATAAATTTTGTCAGGGGACAGGCAGCCTGTTTACATATACATGTTAGGCTTATATCAAGGTCCTCCCCCCCCTCCCCTTAGGTTGAACTACTGACACTCCCCAGGATGGAACCCCTACAGCAAGCTAAATAACTCCTGGGTACCTATTTACTGCTAAGTGAACAGAGCATTAGGTGATAGGAACTGTGCCTGACCATTTGTCTCATCTGGGGTTCAAATCCGGACAAATCCGGACTCTCTTGAACAGTGTTCAAGAGAGAACTGGATAAGCACCTCCAAAGGATACCTGATCAACCAGGCTGTGACTCATATGTCAGGCTGAGAGCAGCCGCGTCCAACAGCCTGGTTGATCAGTCCAGCAACCAGGAGGCCTGGTCGACGACCGGGCCGCGGGGACACTATGCCCCGTAAGCACCTCAAGGTAACCTCAAGGTAAGGTTCCCAATTGTGCACTGAGAACAAACCCGACTATGGTCATAATATACAGGGACACACATCGTATATACCACATATACAGACATCACTATTTATAAAATAGTGGTAATACACAAAATTGATTAGAATTCTTAAAACCTGGAACTTCAAGAGTAAAAGTCATAGACTAAGCTACGGAAACAAAGATGCCGAAAGAACACTATAAAGTTCATTTTTGCCAAGTGGTAGATGGTTAGAACAAGTTTAAGTGAGAAAGGGGAGAAGGCCAAAATGGCGGGAGTTTCAAAGCGTTATGGGAAGACGGGACATTACGAACTAAGTGTCTCGTCGTGTAACTATCTTGAGGTGATTTTGGGCTTAGTGTCCCAGCAGCCCGGTCCTCAACCAGGCATCCTTTCTGTTACACACCCAGGAAGCAGCCCGTAGCAGCTGTCTAACTCCCTGGTACCTATTTACTGCTAGGTAGCAGGGGCATCAGGGTGAAAGAACTCTGCCCATTTGTTCCTTGCCTCCACGGGGGATCGAACCCGGACCTCAGGACTACGAATCCGCAGCACTGTCCATTCAGCTGTCAGGCCCTCCATCAAGCAACTAACTTCGGTAATTACATACATACAGTATATAAATAAATCTAATTTTTACTTGTCTAAGTAAATGACAAACTAAATTTACTTTAAATTTTAAGAACAAACTTCAAACATCAAGCAAATCACTTTCATTTTTTGATATTATATTTTTTTTAATGTTTTTAGTAAATGTTTATTACTGTTCTTGCATTTATTTTTTATACAGTATACACCTTTATAATTTTTTGTTAATATGACAAATAGATACATTTTCTTTCAACTTTTCATGAAGGTATCGAGTATGATTTTGTCTCTAATGGTCCTGGTGTATTTGTAATGTGTCGTTTTTGCATTACTTACCATATTGATCTTGGTTACTCAGGATTTGATGTTCTAGATTTAAATCTGTCTTTGTCTTCAAACATTTTTAATTTTATTTTAAATGTTACACATTTCTTTTGCCCAGTGTTTTATAATGTCATGCTAGCATTTTTTGGCGGCAAAATTGTGTCGTAAAAGAAAGAAAGAGAGCTTTAGGGCAGGAAAAACAGGGCTGCCCAAATAAGGGACTATACAGTGCAACTTCAATTTGGTGAATTATATGGGATCGACCCTGCTTCATTGGGAGCGAGGGATTCATTGCAACTGAAAATGCTTTAGGATGCATTTGTGATGCCATTTGATTTTATAAGCCTAAAATGCATTGCTATGCCTGTTATTTTTTCTCCCCTAATGTTTCAGTCTTCTACCAAAAATTAGAAAAACGTGATTGCAGGCATAATAAGAGATATCATTCATAACCTAATATTTCCCAAGCTCCATGGGCTAATTTCACTGAGCAAATTTTTAAATTTTAATTGATCATATAATGGACAAGTACCAGCAATTTGTCCAAAGAGATTTTAACACGTCTAGCAATTTTCAGCGCCACAGCTTCGAACCTCATTTTCAAAGGCAGCCGGGGCTCAATGAAAACTAAATCGGAGAAATTGGTTTTAAATGTGCTCAATCCAAGCGTCTAACCCTCTTTTTAATATTGCATCCATCTTTGAAAATTATTAAAGATACGATTGGAGCCATATTATCATTCATAGCCTAATATATCCCATGCTCTGTGGGCATCATATGACAACCTATTCTCCTGTTTAGGTATTACTTTTTGTAACTATGTGCACCATAGTACAAATATTGATGTACTAAGCAGTTAGACAGTAGAATTTTGTACTATTCACTTTGTAGAGTCCAAACAAAATGAAACTAAAAAAACAAATATACCTAGGCCTAGTATAGCACACATATGTTCCATATTAGGCCTCGGATAGTGTGTATTTGGCTTAGAAATGTTAGTTTAGTTTGTCTTTGCAACATAAGTAGAAAATGTTTTTCTGGTTTGTCCAAATTCAATAATACCAGTTTCAGTTTGTAATTGCATTGTACATTGGTATATGTACTATGGTCTTCATCCTTCCTATAAGTACTATCAAAACAGGAGGATGGGCTGCATATGATAGATAACATCCCCCTAGATCTCTGAACTCTGGGTCTGCTTCCTAAGCAAATCCGCACATTTCCTACTACTGTATGTTGAATCTTCACCTATTTGGCAAAGCTGGTGGGTAAATCTGCCCTGGAAAGTGTGCACAACAACTAGACAGTCACCGAAACAAGGTTCGCCAAATTGAGGTTGTGCTGTACTGTGTAATTACCTGAGTGAAGTTACAGGATAAGAACTAGGTGTCACATGATGCTTTAAAATTGCTAATAGTTTTTACATCCATCACTTTCTCACTTAAATTGTTCCACCTACAACACTGTTTGGGAAAAAAAAAAGAACTTTCTGATGTCTTTCAACACTGTTGTTTCTTTAGTTTAAACTATGGCCTATTCTTGAAGTTGCAGGTCTAAAAAAAAAACATAAACACACAAAAAAAGTGTACTGGACAGATGGGACACCATGAGTATAGCTCTCATCCTGTAACAACACTTAGGTAAGTAAACACACATCTTTATTTTTATATAATGTTTCCTCTTCAGTTTCCCCCCCTTGCTCTTTCAACCTTTTCCCTCTCCACCACCTTCCTCCACTTATACACCATAAGATGTACCATTTGACATGTGTATGAGCCATATAACTTTAGGAGTTTGGCAGTGTGTCAAGAAAGTCATAGAAAAGATCATATGAATATTTTGGGTAGAATGCTTTTCCTTTCTTCTCTAGTGTGTGTTTGAAAGTTTTCTATTTGACGTTTGTTATCTGAGAAAAGCTGAAGTACATGTACTGTACTTAGCATTGTCTTAAATTTAAAGTTATATTTATTAGCACACTCATAGATTATTTGAATTTATTTCAAGTGTATACTAATAGTGTATATTGATGTCCAAGAAATAGGTAATCTGATTTTTTTTTTTTTTTGTAAGAGAACATTATTATGAACAACTTGAGCTGTAACTGTTCATACAGCATCTGAATGTATCCCATATCATCACAGCTTTGTCTCTAAAAGTTTGTCTTGCATGATTGTCTTGAGATGTTCTGTATAAGTTTTTGCCACATGTAAATATTTATAATTACACTTCATTTTCTCTAGCTTGGAGAGTTTCTTGTAAAGGGGTTTCTTTTTTTTTTTCTCCTTGAACAGGATGGAAATTTGTAAAATAAATACATTAGTTGGCAGTTATACTATATATGTAGTATTGTTAATTAATTTTTACATACACAAAAAGCTTTTAAAATATGAACACAACATTCCAAATAATAACTGCTGGAATCTTTCTCTATGAACATACACTTTCCTCTACTAGCTAATCTAGTCATTTAATTGTCAGTGTTATCTATATTCAACTGTCCAGATAATTGCTAGGTGTGGAAAGTTGCTGCTGAGCAAATTTAGTTTATATTTTTATCCAAGACATGTAACAAAAAGTCTACAGATGTAATGACTAGGTTCTATAAGAATAATGTTCCCTTTTTATATAATTTCCGTGGCTACGTGGTTCATGTAATTTAAAGGGTTAGTATTTCCATGTAGCTAAAAGCCATGTAGGGTAAGAAACCAGTATTCTTTAATGACAACAATGTTAAGTAGTTCTTAATGTATATATATTTCCACAAGAACTTATTTTCCAGTATAATCAGTGATCGACATGGAGGAGTGTCCCTGAAGCTTACAAATGACAAAATGAGTGTGGGAAAACTTCAACAAGTTTACTTGTGGCCAGTGACACAAGATACTGCTAGATAATTGAAAGATAAGTGTTCATTATATCACATTTTGTAGATCAGTGTAGTGGCACTTTGTAGGTTGTACAGTCAAAATTGAGCGGTTGTAAATATAAAAATGTAATTGATGAGATTTTACTTTAAGCTCATTTGTACGTTACTGTGAAAAATTTAACAAGTGCAGGATGGCATGTGCTTTTCTTTGGTAGAAAAGCACAAAAATGATAGAATTGTGTCCATGCTCAAAGTGCTTAGAGGCAGTATTACATAACTTTAGGATGCAGTAAAGATTACCAAAGAAATATCAGTGACAGTGATCTTTAACAGAGTGTAGCTGAAAAACATTTTAGCAAATCAGCTAGATCTATAAGTTAGAGCAAAAAGTGGAAACTCTGGGTAAAAACGGTCCAAGACTTTTTTGTGTAATTTTAGTGTGAAGGTGAATGACTGTTGCTGTGTTAGGGGTTTTCTATAATGCTATTGACTAATGCTGGTAAATATGGCTAGCTGGAAGCACTGACTAGACCTGAAATAACGATGTCTTGTCATTGCTGTATTTAGTGTCAATTCCAAGCCTCAATTCAGTTTATTTTCTAGAAGAATCATTTATTGTACTGTCCTCCACATAAAGTATTTTATATTATTAAATGCCGGTATCAAGAGGTGGTGTTAAAAACAAAATAGATGGAGGATGATCTACAGCTGTGTTGTGTACATGTATCAGTAGTAAATGTTATAGTTGAGTGTGTGTATATATATATATATATATATATATATATATATATATATATATATATATATATATATATATATATATATATATATATATATATATACCTGTATATTATATATATATATATATATATATATAATATATATATATATATATATATATATATATATATATATATATATATACCTGTATATTATATATATATATATATATATATATATATATATATATATATATATATATATATATGTCGTACCTAGTAGCCAGAACGCACTTCTCAGCCTACTATGCAAGGCCCGATTTGCCTAATAAGCCAAGTTTTCATGAATTAATATATTTTCACTAATTTTTTTCTTATGAAATGATAAAGCTACCCATTTCATTATGTATGAGGTAATTTTTTTGTATTGGAGTTAAAACTAACGTATATATATGACCGAACCTAACCAACCCTACCTAACCTAACCTAACCTATCTTTATAGGTTAGGTTAGGTTAGGTAGCCGAAAAACTTAGGCTAGGTTAGGTAGGTTAGGTAGTCGAAAAATAATTAATTCATGAAAACTTGGCTTATTAGGCAAATCGGGCCTTGCATAGTAGGCTGAGAAGTGAGTTCTGGCTACTAGGTACGACATATATATATATATATATATATATATATATATATATATATATATATATATATATATATATATATATATATATATATATATATATATAATATTTTAATGTAACAGGTCACAAAGAAATTTGACCTAAAAATGCATGAAGAATCACATAGGCGGAGAGGAATCTTAACACTGTCGCCCAATTACGAGTGTCTTCAAAGACTAAGATAGATAAACAGATGGATTTTTACCACATGGGCACAGGGACTGTGAGATCAGAAATAGTTAAGTAAGTCAGCAGAGATCAGTCTATTTCAATAAATAAATCATAATAAACTAAGAAGAATTAGGAACCAAAGGATCCCAGCTCTCGGTATATTATGGCGAAGAGAGCATTTGAATACTGTATTGTCCAGTCTGAACAAAGTTCTTATGCTGTGGCACACATACTGTAAAGTTAAAGGTTCTCGTATCTGACCAATATAAACATAATCACACAAAGTTGAACTAAAAGTGTGGCACAGTGTAAGTCCAGTGGCACCTTGGTTTACAAATTTTATCCGTTCCAAGAGACAGTTCGTACATTGAAAAATCGTAAACCGAAATCAATTTTCCCATAAGATATAACGTAATTGAATTAATCTGTTCCACACACCCAAAATTATTACTTAAAAATACATTTTACACAGAATACTACTCATATTTTTTACTACAGTATACCTTACCTTTATTGAGGACCTTTGTTGGCAAATGGAAGACAGTGAGGAGGGGTGGGGGAAGGAGAAGAGGTATTAGAGTGTGGGATGGAAGTTCCCTTCCATTATAGCATCAGGCAGTGATTACATTTCTGGGGTACTCTTATCTCCTATGTTTTGCAGGCATACCACTTAGACCTGGTTGTGGCTCACTGCTTGCTTGTCTTACTAAGAATCTGTCTATAGACTATTGTTTTTCCCTATATTTGAAGACTTCTCTGTAGTGAGACATCACATTATCATTAAAAAGGTTAATGTAATGGCCAGCTACAGCTTTATCTGGATGAGTTTTCAGCATATTGTTGAAATAGATTTGTTGTACTGTCTAGCTAGATCAACAATCTGCATACCATCTTCATATTTACAAATGATCTCTTGTTTTTCCTCTATCGTCATCCTCACAACTATTTTATTAGGTTGAACTTTACCACTGACTTTCTTGAGACCCATGGCATGATACATAATAAGATTTTTTATGTTCAGAAACGAATAAAAGTAGAAAAACAATGAAATTCTTCACAAAGAATTCAAGTGCGGTCGTCACTAGGCGGGATACACTTGTAAACTGAGCGTGCCTCACCCCACGCCTAGCAGAACCACCCACTCGACCCATACATGTATCAACAAACACCCGTATTCCGAGACAAACTTTGTACACCGAGTGAAATTTTAGGACATTGACTTCGTATACCGAAAAATTCGGAATCTGGGGCATTCGTAAACTGAGGTTCCACTGCACTCTGTTCATACTGGACAAGAATCAAATGCTCTCTTCATTTATCTTGGTTTATGCGTCCATTTGATTGACTGGTCCAGTGCCAAATGCTTGGCCTATAAAAATTGTCTTATTGATAGAAATATAATGCAATTGCTCCTTGTGAAATATATCATTATCGTCTTGAATATTAGTCTTAGTTTGTATAAGATTCACTTTTGGGATGTAAAAATTGCCTCAAAGCTTAACCATTCTAGGTTCAATTTAGTCTACCCTGTAATCTGGGTTGGTTTTCTCTACTATTTATTTAGTTTACATTTCTATTTGCCTGTTAATTGTCTTAATTAAGCTGTGCTATTTTCTTTAATTAGCATTCATTTCTATTTTATTATTAATTGTTTATTTTAATTAATTTCTACAATACTTGACATGGTTCTAATGATCATTGTGCATTTTTTAATATTGTAATTTAATTATAGATGCTTTTTTTATGCAGACCTACTTAACCATTTTTGGTCCCATGGTACCTGTGGTACCATCCCTTTCTTTGTTTCTGTCTCTGAAGAAGCTCATAATTAGGCTAAAATCCTCTCCTTTTGTATGTGGTTGATCAGATTTTATATATACATAATGTATATATATGTATATACTATTTCATTCACTAGGACCATAGGCGCCTCAAACTGGGAACCACAAATTTCTAGCCCGTAGTTCTACCACACTATGGACACCTCACAATAAGGAAGGATCTCGGAAATATCTAACTGGTATTCAACTGAGACTTTAAGTCATCCTTGGAGTGCCACTGAGTGATACAAGAGATATTTAGGTCTTCACATTCTCATCATATAAATTGGCAAACCACTTTATTGATGTATAATTTATATACACACACACACAGATGACCACATGCTTTCTGGATGCCTTGGGATCAAGACCGAATGAGTAACATGTTGTGTACAAATAAGTGGCATTTTAAATGCCACTTATTTGTACACAAGACCCTAAACATCTAGTGGAAAAATTCTACAGTACTTTGTACTCAGAGAAGTCCGGATACACTTATGAAGCCGAAGATTAATGTTGATGGAGCATTGTTGTTTAGATGGTAGATGTTAGTGGTGTTGAGTTGACCAAAGTGGAGATTGATGGTGATGAGTTACCCTCAGATGTTGAAGTGCTTGTATCACTCCCACACTGCATTATCAACACTTTGCACTTTTGCTCTTCTCGTGGCTTTTCTATTAACCCCTAAAGTACGATGATCATCATAAATTTATAACTATTATTGTATGGATTTTACACCGATGATGCTAATATGGATATAGTAATAGTTCGTTTATGCACAGTAAGTGGGAACGGCGGTTAAAAAACAGCTATCCAAACCCTGGGAATAATCAAGCGTACCTTTACCTTTAAGGAAAAGAAGGTAGTCATTCAATTGTATAAGTCTCTGGTGCATCTTCATCTTCAGAAAGACATAGTTGCTCTGGAGAAGGTGCAACACCGGGCATCAAAAATCATACAAGAGCTTAGTAATCTCTCATATCAGGAACAGTTGAGGGTCACAGGGCTAACAACCCTGCAAACCAGGCATAACTGGGAGGCTCTCATCGAAACCTTTAAAATACCGAACAATTTGGAGGATGTTGATCTGGACAATTTCTTTAAAAGGTCAGATGTAACACGAACGAGGAGAAACGGGTTCAAGCTTAACAAGCCACAATGTAGGACTGAAAACAGGAGATGCTTTTCACCTATTGGGTTGTAAACCCATGGAACTGCCTACCTGCTGAAGCCATAAACACCAAAATACAGCTGGAAAAGATCATCAGGGCAAATGGGGGGGACTTTTGACAAGCTGCTGGCTTCCTGTCCTCGTCGAGGCCACTAGTATTAGTGTTCCTCAGGTAAATTCAGATAAATATGGATGGAGTGAAGTTTACCTTGACACATGAAAAAATCCTGCTACTGTTTCATGATTGGTTACTATGCAAATGCGGTAATCATTGCAAATATTACTATGCTAATGCAGTAATCATCATGGTATAAAAATCCATTATAATTATACAGTATATGTATTCCAATTATGTTCATATGGTGTTTCACAACTCTATGACAGTAATAATGAAGTACAGTATACCAGGTTAGCCAATCATCATTTGAGCATGATGATAAAGAAACTAAAGAGAGCCTATTGCTCATACATGAATGAGTTTGGGAGAATATGAATAGGAGGCAGTGCCTATTTATACCCTTAAATTCATATAAGCCAATAGGCCTTCTGCAGTTTCCTTAGTTGTTATTGATGGAAACATTCATTCATACACTTATTAACAGTCATAAATACATTCATCGATACTGTACATGCATACGTACAATCGTCTAGACATCCAAGGTGAACATTGAGAGTGGCTTGGGAAGTGTGTGGGGGTTGCTGATAGCGAGCTCTGGCATTGACAGAAGGAGCTGGGCCATCATATGGTTAACTTGTGCAGTACACAAAACCAGCTACAATGTCGATATTCAAATTATTTCAACTTTTTCTTACATTTTGCATCCAAATTAAACATTCTTTAAGGATTTTTTTTAAACATGGGCAGATATGCATGTAAATCCCAAGCTGCATGTTAGGGGCTAAGTTACTTGTCACTTTTACTTCTAAGAAAAAAAGTCAATGGTAGATTTAGTTGTAATAATGTCTGAAATTGTTGTCTTGCTCAGTTGATACTGAACACACACAACACTTCTCAAGATTCCACTCTCCACCTACTTATTTAGTTCAATGTTCTTCTAAAATGTCAGCATTGACCTCTTTTTCTTAGTTTCCTCACTGGTAGATGCTTTCACTGACAAAATGCCTACATTTGGAGTCAAAATAAAATGTTCCAAAATTTTGGAGATTCAGACAACAAATTCACAGGAATGAATTCTCAAATGCCTTTGTGACAAATCAAAATAATGGGCCATGGGCTTATGACAGGCTAAGGAAGAACTCGTGTGGTGCCTTGTATGGTCAGTGGGCAAACTAGCCCCTTCTCCCACCCCTGACCACCAATTTACTGCCAGTATTATTTCTCTGATGCACAGTTATGCCTGGTGTCTGCTTGCCTCACCTCTTGTATATTTTGGACATGTTCGCCTCACTTATCACAAAATTTACTCAGGCAAACTGGAAATGAACAGGCATATCTGGACAAGTGGTGTGTGGAAAGCATGTGTCATATATTTATTATTATTATTATTATTATTATTATTATTATTATATTATTTATAATATCTCTTTTGTACTTTTCCCTGCTGTTCTCCATGTAGGGAAACAAAGGCATAAATAAGTTGACTATTTTTTATAACTCGGTCTTAAATGAATATTAATATTACTACTTGATGAAGAAAAATTCTTTCCATATTTAAATGTTTGTTATATTTTCATTGGGTTAAGTAGTTATTTTTACTATATATATTTTCTCGTGGCAGCACTTTATTGTTGCTATAGGGTCCAGGTGCCCCAGGAACTGTAGTTTTCCTCATCTATATGTAACCTGTGCAAGAAATGGTCTCAATAACTGGCAGACTTTAAAGTTAACAAATGCACAGATTATCTTAAAACTGAGATAAACTGCAATAAGTGAACATTATTATGAATGATAGGTCATGTGCAAGTTTAGTCGAGTTCACAGTTAATTGTTGAGCAAGCTATCAGTCTCTCAAGAAACGAAGAAAAAAAAATGCGTTGATGGAAGAGGTCAGTTATGATCTAGGCTTGCATTAATGGAAGCTACTACAGTATTTTTGTTAATAGTGCCAGAGTACAGTATTGCCATTCTGTACATAAGAGCAAAGGTATAAAAATTGACAAGAATGCAGAGGTATGAGATTTTATTACATTGCTAATGGGTTTGTATAACAAAACAAAGTCTGATTTAAAGTTATTATACTGTATTTCAATGTTACAAGACCATATTACATTTTGATTTATAAACATGTTTTAGTGTGATGTAAGATTAGCAAATACTGTATTGTACTTGACAAACCTATGATGAAAATCCTTAACCTTGGTTTATTAGCTCAGGAGTAAAGAAACTGTATGTTTCTCATATTTTACATACTGTAACAATGTCCGTGTCTGTTGCCAAAACTCTCATTGTAACAAAGTTTCAGGTTTGGTATTAGATACAAAAAGTAATAACAATACAGAAAATCAGACTTGACCCAATGATATTAGATTATTCATGGATGTTGACTTCATTAATAGAATATTTAAAAATAATAGTTTGAAGTCTTTTAAGGTCATGATAAAACCTGAAAAAGTTTACACTAGCCCTGCTGTTTCTTTTCATTTGCATATAATATACATACACAAATATATGTATACAATTTTTGTATTTGTATTAACTATGGACTTGAGCCTTAAAGGTCGGTTATCGTTACGTGTTGATTCCTGAGCTAATGCAGTTATTGTCATTTGCTCAATTTAGTTATTATCGCCTGGTCTTTCACAGTGAAATGATGTAAGTATAGATGTAATGGCATAATGAAGATCCATAAAACATTTTTGCTATTGTTTAGAATTACTATGTGATGAGGTTATCATACCAGTGGCCTGCAATTATTGTGAAATCACAATATGGTTTTTTCCTGCCAGTGTTTGCATACATTTCTGGATGACATTCCCAGATAGACAGCAAAGGAGTGAGTTCTATCTTATGAGCTATGCCATGAACAGGGTTACATGTCATATAGGTGTACATATTGTAGACCTGTTTTTTTTCAATTATATGTACATAAATCGAGTGAAGCATTTCCTAATTTTTGCATACAAATGTATCATTCTATAAAATGATATTTTTTTTCTTGCACGCAGGCAAAGGTGACAATTGATCTTAAGGTTAATTGCCATTGCTTATTTGTTGGTACAAAATAAATAATAAGATTGTTATTGTTTTGGTTTATATGGTGTCAGAACTGCCGTATATTGATACTACTCATAGCAGTCTTATGTACTGTATTGATAAAAATTACTCCAATACTTTTCAAAATACTTGCTAAGAATCAAGAGTATTGTTGGAATAGAGTTGAGCTCCCTCTGCTGTTTTAAGTATTTTAAATTAATAAGAAATAAAAACATTGCAGTATTTACTTGTTAATCCTCACTGAAATTACATACAGTACTTCATCAGAGAAATAATACAGGCTTTGTGAAATCAATGCTCTTATAAGTGCGCATCAGCAGAGGCGCTAACTTGTAATCAAATTTTGCCATTTTCTGAGTAACCAAAATAAAAAGACTGACACCAAAAAACATTCCATTGGATATTAATAACAGCAAACACACTGTATAAAGCTCAATGTGCAATTTACATAAACGTGTTTCTGAACTGTTTTATAATTAAATACATTAGAAAATACATTGCTGTATTTATTCTATCATTCAATCCGTATTGTAATACCAGTTTAATTATTGCTGCCCATTTTTCTACCTACCCAATGCCACACATACTGTTTTCCATTTTTTGATGTTGTTTCTCTACATTGCCAAACTAAACAAACTACCCTCTGGACGACCTGGGCAAGATGAACCACAGGCCAAGGAACGTGAGAGACTAGGTTAAAGTGTCAACCTGTGGGACATTTATGACCTCGAGTAGACACTGGAGGGATAGTGGACCAAATCCACTGAAGACACCACTTGATAAGCCCAGGTATCAAGCACACAGTTAAGTGCTCAGATGCAAACTACTTGGAAACAGCAAAACGTGGAGCAGAAGAAAAGTAAGCCATTGTTAAAGCACAAATCACCAAGAAAATTGAAGAGGGAAATACCGTAAGTGTTATTAGAGTCCTCACCATGACGAGAAAATTGCTCCTCGAAACTCAGCCCTGCACAAGCAAGCACCCACCCAGAGCCCCTCAAGGCGACAACATCGTTCTGCCACCAGCCGAACACCATTTCAGACCCATTAATGTTAGGTGAATCTGAGGTCTACAAAGCAGCCCTTTCTTTTCCACCGGGGTCAGCAGGCGGCTTTACAGGATTAAAACCTCAACACATCAAGCAAAAGTTAAATCCTGCAGTTGGTGATGCTGCACAAGTCTTCTTATGAACTCACAAGGTTCATCAACATGTACCTGGCTGGTGATATACCTGAGGTCATCAGGCCCCTCTTTTTTGGTGCCTCCCTCTGTGCTCTCAAAAGAAGGACGAAGGAATCAGGCCAATCGCTGTTGGCAACACACTCCGACGCCTGATTGCCAAGTCTGCTACGAGGGTTGTCAGCCAGCAAGCGGCTGAATTGCTGAAACCAGTCCAGCTAGGATTTGGAATTCCGCCAAGGCTGTGAAGCGGCTGACCCATGCAGCACGAGCATACATCACCAAATTCTGACGAAAAGGCCCTGCTCACAACTGGACTTTAAGAATGCCTTCAACATGGTCAGAAGACAATGCAGTACCTTGTGCCATACATCGCCATTTCTGGCCCACTCTACCCGTTCATACTATCGTGCTACAGGGGTGAGTCAAAACTGCTCCCACTGATGGTTTGTGATGAAAAATGTTTGGTGAACATGAAATCAGATCATGTGAAGGTGTCAGCAAGGTGATCCTCGTGCTCCCCTTATTTTCTGCTCAGTAGTCTTAAAAAAAAACACC
Source organism: Procambarus virginalis (assembly GCA_020271785.1). Taxonomy (NCBI): domain Eukaryota; kingdom Metazoa; phylum Arthropoda; class Malacostraca; order Decapoda; family Cambaridae; genus Procambarus; species Procambarus virginalis. The sequence goes on from WNGS01162157.1 coordinate 4,801,941, forward strand.
GAAAGCTTGTCAGCGAGTTTCAACATCTGGTTTTTGGATGATGGCACTATAGCATGGCAACGTAGACCACCTCTTGGCAGATTCAGGAAAATCAGGGAGCAAAAAGTAGGCCTGGGTCTCTTCCTGAACCCATTCCAAGTGTGAAGTAGGTCTCCTCCAACCCAGACATCTTACGCTAGAAAAGTCTGCCTTGCCTGGAGCCTATGTCATTAGGGACCGAGAACAGCACCTCCCTTGAGCCACCCCTCGGGTCTAACGCCATTGAGGATATCCTTGACAAGAAAAATCGCGACCTAGGAGGATGGGAAGACAGAATAG
>WNGS01162157.1:4815175-4854782 GCA_020271785.1 Procambarus virginalis
ATGTTAATTAACATTTTGGCGGCCCCTGCCCACCAGCCCTCAACTAGCCAGTGGGTCCCAGCGTTTTCAAGGTAGCGCGCGGTAATTCTGAAAAGTGTATACTCTCTTCAACTTTGTCACCTCAATTTTCGTCCAGGGTTTTTCAATTTGGTATCATTGTAACTCGCAATAGAATTCTCTACACGACTAAAGACATATAAACCCCAAAAGCCCGCGTACATCCACAACAAACAGAGAAAAGTGAGTGCATGTTGTTACCCTGGAGCGCATAAGAGCGATACAATGTGTACACTCCTTTCACTTTGTCACCTCAAATCCCGTCCTAGGTCTTTCATTTGGTAACATTGTGTTCGTAATAGAATTCCCTACAGGTGTAATGCAAATAAAAGTCCAAAAGCCAGGCGTACCACTCACAGCAAACAGAGAAAGTGATGGAGCATAATCCCAGTGAGCGCAATAAAAGGGTATACTGTTTTAACTTTGTTACCTCAATTCTGGTTCTAGGTCTTTCATTTAGTATCAATGTATTCACAATGAAATTCCTACAAGAGTATATTCATATAATATCCAACACAGCTGTGCGCCCCTCCCGAAGCCGCCACCAATTGCTGCTGAAAACAACGCAATGCTGTGTCGTTCCCATGCGAAAGTAATAAAATAATTATCTTACTTTTTCGGTCATATTTAACACATGTTTACAAGAAAGACTGCTTCCAAAATATACTAACATATATTTTTATATATATATATATATTATATATATATAATATAATATATATATAGATATATATATATATATATATATATATATATATATATAATATATATTATATGTCGTACCTAGTAGCCAGAACGCACTTTTCAGCCTACTATGCAAGGCCTGATTTGCCTAATAAGCCAAGTTTTCATGAATTCTTATATTTTCTCTATGTTTTTTCTTATGAAATGATAAAGATACCCATTTCATTATGTATGAGGTCAAATTTTTTTTATTGGAGTTAAAATTAACGTAGATATAGACCGAACCTAACCAACCCTACCTAACCTAACCTAACCTATCTTATAGGTTAGGTTAGGTAGCCGAAAAAGTTAGGTTAGATTCGGTTAGGTAGTCGAAAAACAATTAATTCATGAAAACTTGGCTTATTAGGCAAATCGGGCCTTGCATAGTAGGCTGAGAAGTCGTTCTGGCTACTAGGTACGACATTATATATATAATATATATATATATATATATATATATATATATATATATATTTGCATCTAATAGCCAAATGTCGTACTCAGCCAACTAAGCAAGGCCTGATTTGCCTAACAAGCCAAGTTTTCATGAATTTATATATTTTTCTAATTTTTTCTCTTATGAAATGATAAATCTGTCAATTTCATTATGTATCAGTTATCAGTTAATTTTTTTAAATTTGAGTTAAACCTAACGTAGATATATGACCGAACCTAACCAACCCTACCTAACCTAACCTAAACTAACACAAGTAAATAATTTATGTTCCTAATATAATATAATAATAATAATTCAAATAAACTAATTGGAAACAATATATTGAAATTAAAGAAAATCACTCGGCCTATTAGGCAAATCGGGCCTTGCATAGTAGGCCAAGAAATGCATTCTGGCTACTAGGTACAACATTATATTATATTATATATATATATATATATATATATATATATATATATATATATATATATATATATATATATATATATATATATATATATATATATTATCCTTGGATCCTTCACTAACTATGGGGTCCACTACCATCCTAAGGATGGGGTATGGGGTCCACTATCACCCTCAAGATGGGGTATGGGGTCCACTACTACCCACAGGATGGATATGGGTGTCCATTACCACCCAAGGTATTCGTAAGGGGTCCACTACCACCCTCAGGATGGGGAATGGAGTTCACTACCACCTTCAGGATTGGTATTGGGTCCATTACCACCCACAGGAAGGGTATGGGGTCCACTACCATCTTCAGGATGGGGTCTACTACCACCCTCAGGATAGGTATGGGATCCATTACCACCCACAGGATGGGTATGGGGTTCACTACCATCCTCAAAATGGGTTATGGGATACACTACTACCCTCAGCATAGGGTATGAGGTCCACTACCACCCACAGGATGGATATGGGGTCCATTACCACCCAAATTATAGGTAAGGGGTCTACTACCACCCTCAGGACAGGAAATGGGGTCCACTACCACCTTCAGGATTGGTATGGGGTCCATTACCACCCACAGGATAGGTATTGGGTCCACTACCATCCTCAGGATGGGGTCTACTACCACCCTTAGGATGGGTATGGGGTTCAATACCACCTTCAGCATTGGTATGGGGTCCATTACCACCCACAGGATGGATATGGGGTTCACTACCACTCTCAGGATGAGGAATGGGGTCCACTACCCCCTTCAGGATTGGTATGGGGTCCATTACCACCCACAGGATGGGTATGGGGTCCACTAACATCCTCAGGATGGGGTATGGGGTCCACTACCACCCTTAGGATGGGTTTGGGGTCCATTACCACCCACAGGATGGGTATGGGGTCAACTATCATCCTCAGGATGGGGTATGGGTTCCACTACCACCCTCAGGATGGGGTATGGGGTCCACTACCACCCACAGGATGGATATGGGGTCCATTGCCACCCAAACTATGGGTAAGGGGTCCACTACCACCCTCAGGATGGGTTATCGGGTCCACTACCATCTTCAGGAAGGGTATGGGGTTCATTACCACCCACAGGATGGGTAGAGGGTCCACTACCATCCTCAGGATGGGGTATGGGGTCCACTACAACCTATAGGATGGGTATGAGGTCCATTACAGTCTTCAGGATGTGGTATGGGGTCCACTACCACCCTCAGGATGGGGTATTGGGTCCACTACCACCCACAGGATGGGTATGGGGTCCGCTACCACCCACAGGATTGGTATGGGGTCCACTACATCCCACAGGCTGGGTATGGGGTACACTACCACCCTTAGGATGGGTATTGGGTCCATTACCAACCTCAGGGTGGGTACTAGGTCCATTACCATTCTATAGGCTGGGTATGGGGGTCCACTACTACCAACAGGCTGGGAAGGGGGTCATCATCTACCACCCCCAGGATTGGTATAGGGTCCACTACATCCCACAGGCTGGGTATGGGGTGCACCACCACCTTCAGGATATATCCTCATGGTGGTAGTGGACCACATACCCATCCTAAGGGTGGTAATAAACCACATACGCAGCCTGTGGGGAGTAGGGGACCCCCATACCCATCCTGAGGGTGTTAATGGACCTTAAACCCATCCTGAGGGTGGTAGTGGACCCCATACCCATTCTGCGGTTGGTAGTGGACCCGATACTATGGGGTCCACTACCACCCTCAGGATAGGAATGGGGTCCACTACAACCCTAAGGATGGGTATGGGGGTACCCTACTACCTCCAGGCTGAGTATGGGGATCACTACCATCCCTTACCCATACTTCGGGTGGTAATGGACCCCATATACATCCTGTGGGTGGTAGCGGACGCCATCCTGAGGGTGGTACTGGACACCATACCCCATCCTGAGGATGGTAGTGGACCTCATACCCATCCTTAGGGTGGTAGTGATCCCAATACCCAGCCTGTGAGCAGCAGGGGGCCCCCATACCCATCATGAGGGTGGAAATAGACCCCATACCCATCATGAGGGTGGAAATAGACCCCGTACCCATTCAGAGGGTGGTAGTAGAGCCCCATACCCAGCCTGGAGGTAGTAGGGTACCCCCATACCCATCCTGAGGGTGGTAATGAACCCCATACTCATCCTGTGGGTGGTAATGGCCCCATACCCATCCTGTGAGTGGTAGTGTACCCCATCCTGAGGATGGTATTGGACCCCATACCCATCCTGAGGATGGTAATGGACCCCATATCCATCCTGAATGTGGAAATGGACCCCATACCCATCCCGAGGGTGGTAATAGACCACATACCCAGTCTGTGGCATGTAGTGGACCCCATAACAATCCTGTGGGTGGAAATGGACCTCATACCCATCCTGAAGGTGGTACCCGTACCCCATCGTAAGAGTGGTAGTGGACCCCTTACCCATAATTTGGGTAATGGACCCCATATCCATCCTGTGGGTGGTAGTGGACCCCATACCCCATTCTGAGGGTGGTAGTGAACCCCATATCCATCCTGTGGGTGGTAATGGACCCCATACCAATGCTGAAGGTGGTATTGAACCCCATACCCATCCTAAGGGTGGTAGTAGACCCCATCCTGAGAGTGGTAGTGGACCTCTTACCCTTCCTTTGGGTGGTAATGGACCCCATATCCATCCTGTGGGTGGTAGAGGACCCCATACCCCATACTGAGGGTGGTAATGAACCCCATGTCCATCCTGTGGGTGAGTATGGACCCCATACCCATCCTGAGGGTGGTAGTGGAACCCATACCCATTCTGTGGGTGGTAGTGGACCCCATATCCATCCTGCGGGCAGTAGTGGACCCCATACCCATCCTGTGGGAGGTAGTGGACCCCATGTCCATTCCTGTGGACAGTAGTAGACCCCAGTAGTAGATCTTGTTGGTTGTATTGGACCCCATACCCATTCTGTTGGCAGTAATGGACCCCATACCTATCCTGTGGGTCGTAGTGGACCCCCATGCCCATCCTGTGGGTTGTAGTGGACCCCCATACCAATCCTGTGGGCAGCAGTGGACCCCATACCCTGTCTGTGGGTAGTATTGGACCCCATACCCATTTTGTTGGTTGTATTGGACCCCATACCCATTCTGTTGGCAGTAGTGGACCCCATATCCATTCTGTTGGCAGTAGTGGACCCCATACCCATCCTATGGGTCAATGGACCCTATACCCATCCTGAGGATACACTGGCAGTGTTGAAGGCACCAATGTTCAGTGTACAGGTTCCCAAATAGGAAGACTTGAAAGGCAAGACTGACGAGAGGCATCACCATCAGAGTCTGGTGTCACGTGACAGACTAGACGTGGTGAGAGGCAATGTCGTGTTATGTTATCCCGTCGTTGTAAATGTTCTTTAGTACCCCCGAGACGGTCTTGGTTGCCTTCCTTACTGTCTGGCTGTGGTCGTCTGAGGTGGAGGTTACGATAAGATGGCTTATACATCTCAAGGTAAACATACAGCCCTAACAGGCAGAACTGAAGAGGTTGTAGAGGGCGTGTGGGAAGGAGCTGGGAGCCGCTTGCCATCCTATAAGTCTCGTCTTGAGACTTGTACTCCAGGCGCTCGAGGAGTACCTTCTGGAGACGGAGACAGGAAGAGCGAAGCAGGTGACGGGAAGTTGTGTTTTGAAGATGAGAGGAGCGCCGAGGACCCGTCCGGAGGCACTTGTGCAGGATAATATTCTGAGCAATGTCATCGTGGACGTTAATAGTTATTATAAAGCATAAATGTCGACACTTCACGAAGTTAAAAATCACTCAATTTGTCATTAACGAGCAATATCTTAAGTCAATTGAAAGTAAATATTTAACATCATCCAGTGTTGTGTCCTGCAGCCTCCCCGAGACACAAACCAGTGTTTTACACAATTCCCCAATGCACTCGAGCTACGTCAATAGGCCGCTCTACCTCTTCGCCCTCGACCATGTAGCCCAGTCGATTAAGGCATCGTCTGGGATGCTCTCAGATGTAGGTTCGAATCCTCGTCATGGCCCTTGTGGATTTGTTCATAACTTAGTTTGTTATTTTATTGTCTTCTTCTTCCGAGATTTGTTCCGAACATGTTCAATGTTCGCAAGTTTCAAACCTTTACAAACAGCATGTTGTACATCACGCACAATATTTATGCGCCTTATCATGATGAGTCTTACCCCAGTACATTACTTATTAAAAAAGGAAACAAAAAATAATATATCTTTGTATTTTGTATTTTCTACAAATATGTGCAAACACACTGTGAATTATCTACATAAAAGGTCTTCGAAACATTTCAGAGCTTTACAAATTATTTAAAGTATCTGTAGGAACATTACATTTATGGCTGTTGAAAAATAGCAACTGTTAAAAGTATACTGAATAAAAATTATCTTAAGTTTGTTAACAACGTAACAAGTCTTAAGTATGACTCGCGATGTTCTGATAACGCTCGATTCCAGCAACGACTTCATTTAGTTAACACTTAAAACCCTTATCCTGGCTAATGTCAGATTTAATCAATCTTTGTTTTGATCAACAATTTCTCTGCTTTTTGCAAAAGCAAAAAGCAATCAACCAATCGTCCGGCAAACCAATCAACATCTCAGAACAGATCATGCTAGGGAATTACTGGCTCTAGATTCTTTATATGACCAACTTCTCAATTTTTAATCAAGTGCTTCATGTACATCTTGAGGCAAATTCAAGACTGTGGAATGTTTTGAAATGCCTGAATTATGGAATGAATTGTGTTTTGTAAAACTTACAGGATAAACTACACATGACATTATACGTTAATACTAACCTTGTGAGTTTGCACAAACCTACTGTTGGCACGTCTTGTAAAAATTAGTTTCTCTATTATCTTACATTATGTACATATTACACATTCTTCTGGAAGACAAGTGGGCTCTTTTTAAAACTTCACAAAAAATATGACAAATTACATCTGGGTTCTCACCATTGCTGAACACTCCCCTTGCTCTGCCAATGGGGAGGACAGGCAGCTAACAGTGGCAATTTTCAACCTCGATGCAGGTCCCTGATTAATAACATTCATGGGAGGAAGCTGAAGCTAGAAATAATAAATGGCAGAAAACTAAGTATGGCTTGATCATTAGTTATTAATGCTCAAAAAATCTTTGATTATTATGTAAATATTTGAAATAGTGCAATTAAAATTGTATACAGGTAAGGTCTGTATTACATATTACAAATATTTTATTATTTATTAATAAATTACAAATATTATTTGTCTGTATTACAAATATCAGGAGAAAGCACTAAGCATATAGTGCTATATATATATGCACTATATAGCACTTGGAAGGAATAAGAGGATAAGAATTTAGGATTGGACAGAGGAAAGGTATGGTGCCCAACTGCCTAGACTGGACGGTAGTGACAGTCTCTTCTTGCAGGTCGGTGTTCATTCCCCGACTGTCCAAGTGGTTGAACACCATTCCTTTCCTCCACCATATCCTAAATTCTTATCCTTTCATTCCTTCCAAAGCGCTATATAGTCATAATGGCTTAGTGCGTTCTGATAACTGCCTTACCTGTATACTCAATTGTATAAGACAATTACAAGTAAAAGTATTTTAAAACCATAAACTTTTACAAGTGCTCCCACATCATCCATGAATGTAAGTGCTGTACATAATCTTACACTTAACTTAAACAAGAAGTATGGATGGATTATCATAAACTGCCAGTGCAAGAACTGCAGGGCAGACCCCACGTGACTTCCTTATGTTGACCTTGCGTGATTCTGTACAGCTTTAGGATATTAAAAAATAGTTGAATATGTCTAACATAATTAACAAAGAATAATAATATACAATGTATAGATTACACACAGTATTTCACTCACAGTTGGTCAATTCTTTCATTTCATATACAACAAAAGACCCCACCCCCCACCTTGAATACTCCGAAATTCGAATGCTAAAGCTTTCTGCAAGTGCAAATTTATTTAAGAATTTTCTAAATACTGCAGAGGTACAAGTAGTCAACAGTTATTGGACAATGTTTACAAACCAGAAATTCAGCCCTTTCCTTGCCTTTCCAAATGACCTGGCCTTGTCACACAACCACTTGCACTCATTCATTCAAAGTAATTTTAATGTTCTGTATATATACACACACTGAGAGCACACAACAGTTGTGGTGTTCCCTTTGCACCTTCCTGGAACTGAATCCCAGATTCAAAGGCAATTTCTTGAAAAAAATAAAGTACACTATTTTTGCATTTATAACAATCCTTGTCGTGTGGCTTCTGTGCAACAACGAAGAGTGTCTATAACATGAGGTTTGCGACACAGTATCAAAAACCACACCAAGAACACAACCTTTGACTTGTTATAATTTAAGACTGCACCATGGCACAATTCTTTTTGGTTCAGTACTGTCTCTTTAAGTATTACAGTTTCTTGTGCTTTGCAGTGCGTAAGTTTGAACCACAATATATTTTGTGAAGTCACTGTGAACACTATAATGTTTAATGCCTTGGCATCTTCCAGGTTGTCATACCTTCTCTTATACAGCAGTATATCTGTTAACTGATGGTAATGACACTATACTGCTTGCTTATGCACCTAGAAGTATTTAATGAACATGTTACAAAAAAATTTCTCTCGGTCACACAACTTTAACGTTTCTTTTACTTTTCCTGTTCACTCACCGCATCTCATCACAGAATCTGATGAGTGGTGCGTCTCCATGAGTTACGAGATTGAGGTCACGGTTTTCCACTTGGACAGAATCAATGCAACCATGGAAGCCTTGATAGTAGGCATGAGGCAAGCCATCCGGCATTTTAGAGGATCCACCTGAAAAATCAAGACAAATACTGAGTTAAGAGTTCTCCAAAAGTCACAGACTGTGTTCCCCAACAGTAGAGAACAGAGAACAAACAAATGATGAAGGCACTTAATTGAACAATGAAATTTACAAGTGGAATAAAATTACCGCCGACTCTGTAAACACAATCATTATCCTACTGTATAGCCAAGCATCTTGGGAGCCGTAACTCATAATAAAATTGGGAAAGTCTATTTACCAATCCAGAGTTTGCCATTTGTGTTAAGAGTGGTGGCCCCCCGTTCAGCTATGCCTTTGACTGGCCGTTCGTTATCCACTCTGAGGACTCCAAGACGCTTCCGTCTATGGACTACTAGTGTGTGCCACTGACCATCATCCACTCTAATCTAAGAGATAAAAAGCACCATAAAGTTTGGATAACATACATGGAAATACTGTAGGCATAAAATTACAAAATATTTGACATTAACACATGTATTTGGTGTTTAATAGCTCATCACATTTGAGATAAGATTTTGATGGTTGCTCAGTATCTTAAATGTCAGTTTCAACCTAACCTTTGGTAGTCAAATTGAACATGTCCTTTAGCAAAAAATAATAATCTTTCACCTTGGATTTAATGATGAGCATAGACTGCTGTGTGCCCAAGTTGAAGGAGAGCTCAACAAAGCCACCATTGATTGCGAGGGAGAGGTAGTCCTTGGAGACACTGGTGCCTTTGTTCAGCCACACAAGGACTCCATTTGGGGCTGTTGCACGGAACCTGATCTCAAAGTGGTTGGTAGTTTGCCCACGTTTACTGTTGCAATAAGGACAAAAACGTATGACAACTATAAATGAAAATGTTAAATAAAGCTATAATTTAAAAAACATTTGCTTAAATCATGCAAATAAAACATGCTTTTAATAGTGTATAATAAAAAACTTGTGTGTTTTCAATATATTTTGTTCTAATTTGTGGTTATTGACTTTCAAGTTTAAAAAAAAAAAAAAAAGTTTTCATAAATAAACTATATAAATTAGTTTGGTTGAAACATGGCCAGATAGGTTAATTCACAAATGCCCTTGATGACCCTATACAAACTCAAAATGGTAATACAGTACTGTACTATATACTGTACCAGTTAAAAATGTGCATTACTTAAGTGTCACTAATTGCTCTCCCATATCCCTAAAAATAATTTCAAGAAATTAAAATGCTTACACACAAATAACAAGCCAGATAAATTGTACACACTGGACAGAAGCAAAAAATTCCGGCATCATCGAAATTAGTCATACATGGAGCGGAAACAGTGTCTTGAATGATCGATTCCACCTACCATTTAGGAAAGATAAATCAGCAAGAGTAGAAAGTGTGATATTGCACATTAAGGAAAGACCTAATAGTAACAATGTAGAACTGAAAATGGGACATTCCAAATCTGTTTGGTGTAATCAAATGCATCTGGTAATGTGGGTGTGTTACAGAGCAGATTTAGAATCGGCAAAGGAAGTTTCAAACCTGTATCAAATTATAAATAGTCCTCCCATTTTAAAGATTTCAACAATGAAGCCACTTAATTAAATCTGTCATCACAATACAAATGAGAATTTCTCACCTGTACAAAAGATTTATTTATCCTTTATCTTGCAAGTCCAACTAAAAAGCGACAGCATTTTGAATCTGGTCCACATAACAGAAGTTATGTACTACCAAAGAGTGAAAAATTATGGAACATAACTAAAGGGAAAATACTAAACCATCATATGAAACCTTCATTAAATTGTTATACGTATGTGTGCAAATATGTGCCTAAAATATCAAAGATTGATACATGCAGTAATGGCTATAACAAGATCAACCCCCCCCCCCCAGAAATATGCTGTGTGGTTATTACTGGTATATTCCTTGGCACTGGTAACCTATATTGGTGCTTTAACTACAGTCACTTGGGAAAAATCGGGGCTGAAAAGACCAAAACATAACCCGCACACAATATTCTCAAAAATCATACTCCTTTGCCCAAATAAGAAGCCAAAGAAAGACAAGTCACCATAAAACCTCTGAAATATTAAAACAAGCAATGAGAGAGATGGCAAGTGGGAGGAGAGCATTAAAAGAAAATAGAGGGGCGGGTGTCACTCGAACTCTAGAAAACCTTATACGTATGCCACCATGAATACAGAAGGTTATCAAGCGTTAGAAATACAGTACTGTACATTGTACATTCCCCTATTAACNAAAAAACAATGGAATATAGAAAGCTGCAGAAGAGTAATGGCAAAGACTTTCATTTTGTCTGTTGCACCTCTTTTTTCACTATTAGGCCTTCTGCAGTTTTATTTATTCATGTAGTTCTTCTTGCCTTCTCTTCTTTCACTTCAATATATAAGTCAAAATGTGATTTACTCCACCACTCTTTGCTAGACTGAATGTCATCGCTTCCTTAGTTTCAGATGTCTGCCCTTACTTTTTACAGTATTGTTGTTTCTGATGATTAGAAATGAGCAATGATTAACCTTGAATAAAAATAAAATAGGAATATATGAGTAAAAGTTAGAGTAATTGTGTACAAATTGTAGTAGTAAAAGTATATGACAATAATTGGAAGGGTAGAGAAAATAAATGAAATTGAACAGTACAGTAGTGAACAAGGTTAGTTGTCTGGTGGAAGAGATTGTGTGGATAAGAGACAAGATATTTGAGAAAGATTGTACAGTGTATATAGCCTATATGGACTTGGAGGAAAGCATATGCCTAAATTAATCGTATGGGCCCAAGAAATTGCTGAAATTGTATAGAGTTAGTCAAAATCAGTTAATCCCTCAAAATGCAGTCATAATTTGTTAATGTCCTGGACCAAGTGCTATGGTCAAAGTATTAGAGAAAAAAGTGAATTTAGTGTGTAGGGTGAATAAATGGAGCACGTGAAATTTGATGGATATGCTTACCTGCTTTTCGAACATTGCTGAGAACAGGGTTTGTCCGAATAGTCGAGTCCGCCCTCCTGGATGAGAACCTGGGGTTTGTCTGAATAGCTGAGTATGCCCTCCTGCTCCTGACAAGTCTACATGTTATGGGCAAAAATTCCTGACAATTCTATACAGATTCACTATACAGTATACTGTAAAGTAAAGGCATGCTAATATAAGAAATGTAGAAAAACATTGAATAATAAGGTGCTGAGAAAGGGTCTTGATGTTAGCAGACATCATCCAAGACTAAATGTTAAGTTAGGTAAGGTTAGGTTTCAGCCTGCCAATTTCAGATTTGGACAAATGCATAAATAGATATTCTCTTAAAGAAAATAGTTGGCCTTCTGGATCTTACACCCTGCCACTGGTATCTGTTTAATTTCACATTTGATTGTACTATTGCCAAAATACACCAATAAGACATAAATTTAGCCTGGCAGACTACTTCCCATTTTGCTGCATATCATTCTAAGGATGCTTGATTCCACCTCTCATTTTAAGTCACTTTCTACTAAAATAAAAACATGTTTCTTCTGGGTTTTGCTGCATGTTAGTCTTGTTTGATGCATTGTCAATATTTTTGGAAGCCGTGGTGGCAAAATGCTTAAGATTTTCACAAAAAAAAAACAATTGTAGAAGAGAGAGAGAAGATCTTTAATGGTGCACAACAAAAACGTATTAGGTCGCAGCGGTACTCTTGGCTGTGGGCACTGTGGTCGGCCATTTGGCAGACAAGGTGTCTACTTGTATGGGATGGGTCAGGGAGAAATAATAATAATGGTACTTTTAATAATGAGAAATTGGACAGCAGGATTGGCTCTTCATGCACTCCTTGTTATCGGAAATTATAGATTAGTTGAACATTATTTTGGGTGATGGATGACTGCTAAAAGTTAATGTAAACAAAAGTAACATTTCTGTACATTGGTAGAAAGAGAAGGGAATTGTGAGTATGGGTTTAGTGTGAATGACCCTCTTTAAATACTGTACTGTTTAAATTTGTTTGAACAGTATTTTGTAATCATCTTATTCAGCATTTCTTTATACAGTACATTACCTTATAAGGGTTGAAGCAGAAATTACTTAGTGTACAGTACTTTATCCTAAAAAGGTACAGTAGATACAAAAATTATTTTATATTCCCTAGTTATTGGTCATATGTTATTGGACTTTAAATAATTTTCAGTCATTTTTTTCTCTAAGAAAATCACTTTAAAAATTAATTTTTTTTAAAACAAACTACAATACATGACTTAAAAAACTAGCTAAATAAGGAGTTAACCCAGATTTATTTATTTATGCAATACTCTTCTTCCTGTGTTTCAGTATACCCGCGGCAGACCACCAGCACTGGAGTGCAAAGCAGTCTGGTTCAGTAATCATGCGACACAAAATAGTTGTATCAGTATACTTACACTAGTCCTTCAAGTGACTTATTTTACTTATCAAAGTTATAGCTCTTAAGAATAGATATTTTATTATAAGTAAGGCCAAAGATTATGGAAAACGTGTAAGAGAAGAAGTATGCAGCAATAGTATGCCTAAGTCATGTGGAATAAATGTTGATTTTTTTGTTTTGTTATAATGCTCAAGTTCGAGTGATAGTAGTATATATATATATATATATATATATATGTATTTTAGATGTTTGAATGATAAGTTTCAGAAATATTTACACAGTTGTTAAGGAGTGAGCAATTGCTTACACAGACCAAGAAGTAACATGTATTATTTTACCAGTTTCAGTGTGTGTGTGTACTCGCCTAATTGTGTTTGCTTGCTTTATTGTTGAGCTTTGGCTCTTTGGTCCCGCCTCTTGACTGTCAATCAACTGGTGTACAGATTTCAGAGTTTATTGGGCTCTATTATATATACATTTGAAACTATTTATGGAGTCTGCTTCCACCACATCACTGCCTAATGCATTCCATCTGTTAACAACTCTGACACTGAAAAAGTTCTTTCTAACGTCCCTGTGGCTCATTTGGGTACCCAGTTTGTGTGTGTGTGTATGTACTCAGTACAGTGTGTGTACACACACATAGTACTCAAGTACTGTGTGTGTAATTACCTAAGTGTAGTTACAGGATGAGAGCTACACTCGTGGTGTCCCATCTTCCCAGCACTTTGTTGTATAACGCTTTGAAATTACTGATGGTTTTGGCCTCTACCACCTGCTCACCTACTTGTTCCAACAGTATACCACTCTGTTGGTAGTGTGTGTGTGTGTACTCACCTAGTTGTGCTTGCGGGGGTTGAGCTCTGGCTCTTTGCATTGCCTCTTGACTGTCAATCAACTGGTGTACAGGTTCCTGAGCCTACTGGGCTCAATCATATCTACATTTGAAACTGTGTATGGAGTCAGCCTCCACCACATCACTATCTAATGCATTCTATCTGTTAACTACTGACACTGAAAAAGTTCTTTCTAACGTCTCTGTGGCTCATTTGGGTATTCAGTTTCCACCTGTCCCATTGTTCGTATACCATGCATGTTAAACAGTTTATCTTTACATGCCCCTCCTAATTCCTCTTGAGAATTTTATAGGTAGTGATCATGTCTCCCCTTACTCTTCTGTCTTCCAGTGCCGTGCGTTTCATTTCCCGCAGCCTTTCCTCGTAATTCATGCCTCTTAGTTCTGGGACTACCTAGTTGCATACCTGTGAAATTTTGTGTGTGTGTGTGTGTACTCTAGTTGTGGTTGCGGGGATTGGGCTTTGGCTCTTTGGTCCCGCCTCTCAACCGTCAATCAACTGTTGAACAGATTCCTGAGCCTGAGTGTGTGTGTGTGAGAGAAGTTCATTCTCATGGCCAGTTTTAACAAGTTTCCATATTATCTACATCTGCAGAGAGAGGATGATGTGTATTTTGGTGCTTGATTTGTATGACTTTAAATTTCCTTTTTAACACATTAATGTCGAAAGTGTGATACTAGAATTTATATGAACCGAGATTAATTTAGTTTGTCAAGTTATGGGGCCAATTGTGATAGATGTTTTAGGCTAAGAACAGATATTCTTTATTGTCTAAATAGGAACGCCATATACTCTTATTATTATGCTCCCTTTGAGGAAAATTATTGTTCCAATTTTGTTTTTATAAAGTATAATAGTCTTTCATTTTTATTGGTGCTTTTATCATTATCCTTAGTATAATTGCTTTATATTATATTTTATCATAGTTATCATATTACTGCAATATTATGTTTAAATATAATATACTTTATATATTTATAATTTACATGTTTTAATTTTTCATAATTTTATTAATTTACATAATTTTATATATGATCAGTGTTTACTGATCGTCAATTGCATATTATATAATATATATATATTATATAATATGTAATACTGTAGGTATTTTTCTATCCTTATGAAAATTAGTCTTGTACATTTGTTGGACTATTAATGCAAATTTGAACATAAACGTATTCTACCTATTCAAATAGATACTTTCTACATATTCAATAGGTACTTTTACTATCCTTATAAAATTAGTCTTTTATTTGTTGGCCTATTATTGCAAATTTGAACAAATACCCATTCTACCTATTTAAATAGGTACGACCTATTCAAATAAGTACTTAATACCTATTTAAATAGGTGCTTTTTCTATCCTTATGAAAATTGGTCTTCCACATTTGTTGGACTATTTATGCAAATTTGAACATAACCTATTTTACCGAAATAGGTACTTTCTACCTACCCAAATACGTACTTTTTCTATCCTGATGAAAATTAGTCTTCCACATTGGACTATTAATGCAAATTTGAACATATACCTATTGTACCTATTCAAATAGGTACTTTTTATATCCATGAAAATTGTTTTCCACATTTGTTGGAATATTATGCAAATTTGAACATACACCTATTGTACCTATTCAAATAGGAATGACCTATTCAAATAGGTACTTTCTACCTATTCAAATAGGTACTTTCTACCTATTCAAATAGGTACTTTCTACCTATTCAAATAGGTACTTTCTACCTATTCAAATAGGTACTTTTTCTATCCTTATGAAAATTTTCCACATTGGATTATTGCAAATTTGAACATATACCTATACGACCTATTCAAATAGGTACTTTTTCTATCCTTATGAAAATTATTCTTTTCGACATTTGTTGGCATTTTAATGCAAATTTGAACATGTACCTATTGTACCTATTCAAATAGGTACGACCTATTCAAATAGGTAAGACCTATTCAAATAGGTACTTTTTCTATCGTTATGAAAATTATTCTTTTCGACATTTGTTGGCATTTTAATGCAAATTTGAACATATACCTATTGTACCTATTCAAATAGGTAAGACCTATTCAAATAGGTACTTTCTACCTATTCAAATAGGTACTTTTTCTATCCTTATGAAAATTGTTTTTTTCAACATTTGTTGGCATTTTAATGCAAATTTGAACATATACCTATAGTACCTATTCAAATAGGTACGACCTATTCAAATAGGTACGACCTATTCAAATAGGTACTTTTTCTATCCTTATGAAAATTGTTTTCCACATTGGATTATTGCAAATTTGAACATATACCTATTGGACCTATTCAAATAGGTACGACCTATTCAAATAGGTACGACCTATTCAAATAGGTACTTTTTCTATCCTTATGAAAATTATTCTTTTCGACATTTGTTGGCATTTTAATGCAAATTTGAACATATACCTATTGTACCTATTCAAATAGGTAAGACCTATTCAAATAGGTACTTTCTACCTATTCAAATAGGTACTTTTTCTATCCTTATGAAAATTGTTTTTTTCAACATTTGTTGGCATTTTAATGCAAATTTGAACATATACCTATTGTACCTATTCAAATAGGTAAGACCTATTCAAATAGGTACTTTATACCTATTCAAATAGGTACTTTTTCTATCCTTATGAAAATTGTTTTTTTCAACATTTGTTGGCATTTTAATGCAAATTTGAACATATACCTATAGTACCTATTCAAATAGGTACGACCTATTCAAATAGGTACGACCTATTCAAATAGGTACTTTTTCTATCCTTATGAAAATTATTCTTTTCGATATTTGTTGGCATTTTAATGCAAATTTGAACATATACCTATTGTACCTATTCAAATAGGTACGACCTATTCAAATAGGTACTTTTCCTATCCTTATGAAAATTGTTTTCCACATTGTAATATTAATGCAAATTTGAACTTGTACCTATTCAAATAGGTAAGACCTATTCAAATAGGTAAGACCTATTCAAATAGGTAAGACCTATTCAAATAGGTAAGACCTATTCAAATAGGTAAGACCTATTCAAATAGGTAAGACCTATTCAAATAGGTACTTTTCTTACATATCCTTGTAAACACGAGTCTTATACATTTGTGGGAATTTAATAATACAAATTTGTTCATGTACCTATTTATTATCACCATGGGAAGGTTCATGGACAACAATGCGAGGGTAAGGAAAAAGGACTTGCGCGTGCACACACACACGCGCGCCTGAAACATAACTCCAAGTTTAATGCATTCCAAGCCATGCATTGCCACCTATTCTACAAAAAAAAAAAAAAAAAAAAAAAAATCTTGCAGGTAGTTTTTTTGTACATCCTATCATTGTCCTGAGTTAGGTAGTGCTAAAAATCGACAATGGATGGTATGAAGAGCCTTTGATGGGTCCTTGGGACCCTTCCTTCTCTATTCAGAGGCTTTGGTTTTCGTGGCTAAATGACAGATTCATGGCTAGAGGATTAGAGATAGCGAGTAAGCACCTTGTAGTGCGCAGTTGGAACTAATGAGTGAAATGCTTCATGATCGAGTTATGTTTTGTGGCGTCGTGGCCTCATTTTCTATGCTGTGTTTTCAATTCGGCTCAAAGTTCAAAACAAAGGTAAACAGATTGATCGAAACTGTGAACGCCAAGAAATCCGAACTCCACCTGCCAAAGATTATTGGGGAATACAAACCTGGGTATGCGTATGGAAATGTCAAGACACACAAGCCTGGAAACCCACTTCGGCCAATCATCAGCCAGATACCCACACCCACAGACCGGCGAAGCGACTCAACAGCTTGCCGACTCCTTATGTACCTTGTGCTTTCAGCCTGAAGTCTCCAAAGGAATTTGTTGACTTACTGTGGGGAACACTTGCCACAGGGATAAGAGCCTCATTGGACGCAGAATCACTGTTTACCAACATACCTGTGGATGAAACAATTGGGATGATAGCTGACAGAGTATCGTAATGCGGCTTGTACTCCTCTTGACATACCAGAAAACACTAAGGAAACTACTCCAAGCTTGTACTAAAGAAGCACCCTTCTTGAGCCCAGACGGGCACTTGTACAAGTAGATGGGGTCGCCATGGGTTCTCCCCTAGGTGTCCTGTTTGCGAACTTCTACATGGGTACCATTGAACAGAAGGTCTTAGTTGACATGAACTTGAAACCTGCCATATACTGCAAGTATGTTGACAACATATTTACACAGGTACCTGATGTCAGAAGTCTGCAGGAGCTGAAGGAGGCATTCGAGCGGAATTCTGTTTTGAGTTTCACTTACGAGATGGAGAAGGATGGAAAGCTGCCCTTTCTAGATGTAACAGTCACGGAAAGGAGCAGAGGTTTCCACACTGCAGTCTACACTTAGGAAACAAACATAGGAATGTGACTCAATGCCAACAGTGACTGCCCAGACAGGTACAAGAGGAGTGTTGTCAATGCTTACGTCGACCATGCTCTCAGCCACAGCTCAGGATGGAAAAAGTCGATGAAGAACTCTGTAGGGTAAGGCAGGTCCTAGTCAACAATGGCTTCTCCAATGGTTTCGTTGAAGACATCATAAAAAAGAAAGGTGAAACACCATGCAACCTCTGAAGAGTCAATTGACACAACACCTGTACCCCCTATTAGACTATTTTACAGGAACTTCTTTTCCACAGCTCATAAAACGGAGGAAAGGGTCCTGAAAGATATTGTTAATAGGAACGTTATCCCTACAGACAAAAATCAGAAGATACAATTGATGATTTACTATAAAACCAAAAAAATGGCCAACCTACTTGTGAAAAACTCTCCAGACACAAAGCGGAATGCCTTAAAGAAGACCAACGTCGTCTATGCCTTCAAATTCCCACTTGGGGACTGTAAGCCCCAAAGAACACAGTATATAGGCAAAACAACATCTCTTTTCAGGCGATTAACAACAATTCATAAGCAACAGGGCTCCATTAAGGAACATACAATCTCTTCCCACAACCAGACCATCACCAGAGAAGTCTTAACAAACAACACAGAAATCATCTATAGATACAGCGATAGCAGGCGGCTCGACATCTGCGAGGCACTACACATCAAAAAGTCAACACCATCAATCAAAAGCCAATTAATGAACAACTATATTCTACCCACTTCAAGACTCTGTACCAATATAGAAGCATCAAGAGGAAGTATGGGCCAATAGCCCTTTGCAGTTACTTCCATTCTTATGCTCTCATATATCCAATTAATACCCCATTGTTCTGTGTTCTGCCTTTTGTTCGTCACAAGTTTGTTCGCCTCATCCGAAACTGTTGTACCATATCACCTCACCCAAATGCGAGTATAAATATGGAAGTAAATGGCGTGTTTACAGGTTACAGTTGCGTGTGTAAACTAAAGTCTTTGAAAATATAATGGGTAATTATGAAAAGCGTTCAGGCGTCGCGTCAGACTAGAAATAAAAATGAATTTTGGAGAATTGATTTTTCAATTGCCATCGACAGTAAAAAGAAACATAAGAAATATTGAGAAAATTCATGTTAATTAACATTTTGGCGGCCCCTGCCCACCAGCCCTCAACTAGGCCGAGTGGGTCCCAGCGTTTCAAGGGAGCGCGCGGTAATTCTGAAAAGTGTATACTCTCTTCAACTTTGTCACCTCAATTTTCGTCCAGGGTTTTTCAATTTGGTATCATTGTACTCGCAATAGAATTCTCTACACGACTAAAGACATATAAACCCCAAAAGCCCGGCGTACCATCCACAACAAACAGAGAAAAGTGAGTGCATGTGTTACCCTGGAGCGCATAAGAGCGATACAATGTGTACACTCCTTTCACGTTTGTCACCTCAAATCCCGTCCTAGGTCTTTCATTTTGGTAACATTGTGTTCGTAATAGAATTCCCTACAGGTGTATATGCAAATATAAAGTCCAAAAGCCAGGCGTACCACTCACAGCAAACAGAGAAAGTGATGGAGCATAATCCCAGTGAGCGCAAATAAAATGGGTATACTGTTTTCAACTTTGTTACCTCAATTCTGGTCCTAGGTCTTTCATTTTAGTATCAATGTATTCGCAATGAAATTCCCTACAAGAGTATATGCATATAATATCCAACACAGCTGTGCGCCCCTCCCGAAGCCGCCACCAATTTGCTGCTGAAAACAACGCAATGCTGCGTCGTTCCCATGCGAAAGTATTAAAATAATTTATCTTACTTTTTCGGTCATATTTAACAACATATGTTTACAAGAAAGACTCCTACCAAAATATACTAACATATTTTTATATAATATTTTATATTTTTTTTTTTTTTTTTTTTTTTACCATGGAAGGGAGTACCACCTCTGGCTGGAAGAAGGGGGACCCATAGCCTCGGAGGAAATCACACATAACGCATTGGAGGAATGTGGGTCCCCTCCAATACAGTTTCTGTGTGCTTTTCTCCTACCACCCCCTTCCTTTTTTTTTTTTCTTATGCTTTATTGTGTATTTAAAGGTTACAAAACATACAAGACAATGCCTAAAGGTTATGGATCTCTTGAAGCTCCTCCGCTTCCGGACAGGAACCGAGGACGCAGCAAGCATTACCCCTCTGGATCGCCACACTGAGGCGCTGAAACAAAAAACTGCAAGCCCTTGGGTCTCTGGTGACGTCAATGAGCTTGGAACCCAATTCCTTGAGAAATCCCAAGGCACTCTTGCCCAGGGGCCATGCTCTCAGACGCTATGGGAACAAAGAAGGGAACACAGAGCATTCAGAGAAAAACTTGCCATTTAACTCTGAATACGTATGAGTGTTCGCTTCTCCTTCCACCCCCCCCCCCCCTTTTTTATGGTGTACACTATATTGTGCAAGGTTATACAGTTACAAATCTGATTTTATACAAAAAAATGAACATTAAGAGGTCACAAGAAAAAGTTCGCTTCCTAGAGGCTGTAGATTTCCTCAAACTCCTCCGACGCCGGGCAGGAACCGAGGATGCAGCAGGCATTCCCCCTCTGGATCGCGACACTGAGGCGCTGAAAGAGAAAAACTTGCCCGCTCTAGGGTCTCTTGTAGTGTCAATGAGCTTGGAACCAAGATCCTTAAGAAACTTCTTGCACTCTCTCCCCATGGGCCTAGGGTCTCAGACCCTATTGGAACGAAGTTGTACCGATGATCTAATTGCCTGTATTTGGCTGACTTGTGTCTTTCTCTGTGTGTCGCCATGGCTCCTGCTTGGCCGGCAGAGAGGTTGATGTGGTTGCCAGGGTGGATACGCAAGTATAGTCCCATGCCAACTGTCTGCCACCCTTCCATGGACGCAGCATGATTCCGTCTGGTCGGCCGGCAAAGCTAACAGTCACGGTTCAGTAGGTTGAGGGGGGCTCTCTCCGCTGAACACTGAGCAGAGGCAAGGCTTCTTTTAATATTGTCGTTGACTTCGTCGTGTCTAGTGTGCCAACCACCAGATTTTCCACAGTGCTGGCCATGCAATCCATATTCGTCAGCATCTGCCTCGCCGCAAATACACCTATGAACAGTGTGGATAGGGGCAGCAAGGCGGAGAGCGACTGCAATACGGAGCTCCTGCGGATCAAGATGTGTGCCTGTTGCAGACATAGGGACTGCCAAAAGGAAGTCCCCTGCATTGGGAGCCTGCACGGCTTTGAGGCGTGCACGATCACTGGGGGTTGTTGCTGCCTCCAGCAAAGCTGTGGCTTCTTTGTCTACAATGGGGCTGTCCCAACTGGATTGTTTCTTGGCTTTCGGCATGGCTGGTCTGAGTGCTGGATCTGCCATGGCACCCCATTTCGTGTCGCATTCCGTGTAGTGGGGGTCCTGTATCCCCGCTACATCACTCAGGGTGTCAGGTGGAATTTCCTTAACCAGGTCATCTGATGCTGAGGAGGAAGATAGGAAGGCTGGAACAGCAATTTGGGTGGCGGTGCGGACACGCAAGCCACCGAGTCTGACAGGAAGAGTGGCTTGTTTCCACTGGCATTCGTTGAGGGAGAGGTTAACAACTTTTTCTAGCATGGTCTTCAGTAAGAGGTCATACTCTTCAAGCTTTCGGTTGTCGTAAAATGGGGCGCACCTAAGAAAGTAGGTTAGCCTCGGAAGGGATAGGCATTTGGTGAGGAGATATAAAGCATCGTGGGCATCGATGTCACCTATTCTGTCTTCCATCCTCCTAAGGTCTGCGATTTTCTTGTCATGGATATCCTCAATGGCGTTAGACCCGAGGGGGGCTCCAAGGATGGTGCTGTTCTCGGCCCTAATGACATAGGCTCCAGGCAAGGCAGACCTTATTCTAGCTAAGATGTCTGGGTTGGAGGAGACTACTTCACACTTGGAAGGGTTCAGGAAGAGACCCAGGCCTACTTTTTGCTCCCTTATTTTCCTGATATCTGCCAAGAGGTGGTCTACGTTGCCAGCTATAGTGCCATCATCCAAAAACCAGATGTTGAACTCGCTGGACAAGCTTTCGGTGTTTTTTTTTAAGACTAAGCAGAAAAGAAGGGGAGCACGAGGATCACCTTGCTGGACACCTTCACATGATCTGATTTCATGTTCACCAAATCACATTCATTTCATGTTCACCAAATCACACCAAATCAGTGGTGAGTCAGTTTTGACTCACCACTGTAGCACGATAGTATGAACGGGTAGAGGGGCCAGAAATGGCGATGTATGGCACAAGGTACTGCATTTCTTCTGACCATGTTGAAGGCATTCTTAAAGTCCAGTTTGAGCAGGGCCTTTTCGTCAGAAATGTTGGTGATGTATGCTCGTGCTGCATGGGCAGCCGCTTCACAGCCTTGGGGAATTCCAAATCCTAGCTGGACTGGTTTCAGCAATTCAGCCGCTTGCTGGCTGACAACCCTCGTAGCAGACTTGGCAATCAGGCGTTGGAGTGTGTTGCCAACAGTGATTGGCCTGATTCCTTCGTCCTTCTTTTTGAGAGCACAGAGGGAGGCACCAAAAAAGAGGGCCTGATGACCTCAGGTATATCACCAGCCAGGTACATGTNAGTTAGGTTCATTTATTATGCACCAACCCTACCATCTTGTGGGCGGTAGTGGAAAGGGTTACAGAGGCACATAATGGCTCAGGGACTGAACCCCACAATTCATTTAGCTAAGCAAGTTACAATCTTGATGAGCTAGTTACAAAATTCAATATAAGTCGTCACATCAACAATGGGTTCGAGATCGACCTCAAGTACAGGTTCTAAATTAAGCAACTGACATATGTGGAGAGCTAGTGTCAAAATTATATGTTTGTCCTGCACACCGCCTCCCATCCAGTGGACAGCGGTGGATAGGTTACAATCACTCAGTTACTACCTACAGTTAGCAAACTGGGGATATTTGGCTAAAATTTCTGGTAGCAGATCATTTTGAATGAAATATTTACACATCGCTGGAACATTGGTTATAGAATTGTCTCTAAATTCACGTATCTTTTCGCACTCCATCACATAGTGACGGAGGGTGTGCGAATAATTTTGTTGACACAGTTTACATTTGTCAGGTCTACATCGGCAGATAATGAGAATTCCCAGAGATACTTGTAACCGAGTCTAAGCCGAGCAGCAGTAACATCTAGAAGTCTGCTGATTTTATTGGATGATCCATAGATGTGTGGCTCCTCTTGCATGATAGTATGATGATAGATGGAATTACTGGTGTCAATTTCACTTTGCCTCAGATCTACAAGATCTTGTTGAAGTTCTCGGTGTACTGCTGCTCTCAGATTGCTCATTGACAATCCAAGGTTACACTCAACGGCTCCTTTAAAGGCAGATTCTTTGGCTAACTTATCAGCTCTATCATGCATTCGGAGGCCAACATGAGATGGAGACCACATGAAATGGACTCTGTTACCATCCTTAATAATTTTGTTGTATTTGTGTCTAGCTTCGGACACGAGCATGTTACAGTTATGTCTTAACAAACCACTGCACTTTTCTCTCTACTGTGGTTCCCAGAGGAAAATCTAGCCGTACATGTCTGGCAGCAGCCGAATTTGGTGGGTTTGATCGTGCCCCTTTGAACTGCTTACGGCGCTGACTTCTACTCATTTGCAACGTGAATCCCCCATCATCTGCACCGCCTTCTGATGTATCGTGGGTCACCACTGAGGAGGTGGCACCATCTTTAGAAAACAATTGACGAGCGTGCGATGGGTCCACAAAGTCACTATCTGGCAACGGCGATGTGCTGCCCGGCACCGTATCCGGGGCAGTTGCCATGGCGTTAAAGACACAACACCTATATGCAGAGTATTATGGTACACTCGCTCCACAGTGAACCACAAAGCAGCACATCAACAAATGGCTTATTCACAGGGTGGAAGGGGCCGCCAACCATCAAACAAGATCAGCAGAAATAAATCGGCCAGCCTGCATATATGAGGCTCCACTATTTTCAAGGTCACAGCGCACCTTGCAGGTTGGCGCGCAAAGGAACGCCTTCATGATCAACATGCTTCTTGCACATCTCTCCGCCAGCTCTCAAGTACTACGGTTTGTTGCCTGTGTATGTCAAGTTTTTGTCGAGTGTTAAATATCTGTTAAGCAGATACTTATGCATGTACCACCAACCCCGACACATAGAATTATTATATTATTATGATGTTCAGTTCCTGAACCGATTATGTGCCTCTGTATCCTTTACACCACCGCCCACGGGATGGGTATGGGGTGCATAATAAAGAAAGAAATTGAATTGGGTTTTCATGAAGACGGATGTAAAGTTGACGAACGTTGGTGTGTAAACACAACTATCTCTCTAACAAACACCCGCCCTTCACTGTGATAACCTTACTTATTCAGCTATCCACGTGTAGGGCGCGTGTACATCTCCTCAGATACAGAGATCTTCTTTAATAGTAATAAGTCACCAGGAATTGGAGGTAAGACTGTGATTTGCGAGAAAACCTGCTTTGGGAGCCTGTAGGTGCTCCGTAGAGATTTTTTTTTTCCTCCTATTTCAGTTTAAATCATGTTTTTGATCTCGATTAGTTTAAGTGTTTTTTCCCACTTCCTGCTTGAAATGCTATGCGTATTAGGGGCTTTAGGCATGGTATATACTAGCTCTATCTACAAATCCAACATTCTGTTTGTATCTTATTTAGTATGTACAGTATGTACTTTTACCTGAATAAACATTATCATTAGGTTACAAGAATTTCCTCATGTCTACTCAAAATCACTAAATCCAAGTCAAATTACTTGAAGGCCAAATAAAATATGTGAATGCTTAGATAGCCTTTACCTAAGCTAAAATTTTGTTCATATGCTGAAGGGAAGCTTGTAATTACCTAAGTGTAGTTGCAGGATGAGAGCTATGCTCGTCGTGTCCCGTCTTCCCAGTACTCTTTGTCATATAACACTTAAATTACTGAAGGTTTTGCCCTCCATCACTTTAACGTGTTCCAACCCTCTACCATTGTTTATTTTTATACACAGAGTAATCACGCTAACAAAATCCATAGGAGCTATACTGAAGCTTCGAACCTATATGCGGGGTGTTTCCAGGCGCATGCTCTAGACATCTAGGCCACAACATAGTCAAATGGATTTAAAGGCTTTAGTGGATTCCTCGGGAATCCTCGAGGGTGCAATAGTACCAATCCTTTTTGACGATGTTGTTGTCTCGAGTGTGTGCCTCGGAGCACCCAGCGCATAGGTTCGAATCCTCATCATAGCTCCTACGGATTTTCTAATTTTTTTTATAGTGCTGACAGTTTCATGAGTTATTGTTAACTAAACAAGAACTTGGTTATCCATGACATATTTTTTATCTTCAAAAGCAAGCATGTTTTTATACGTCATTAATATTTCAGTAACATATCCGTTATAACATGAACACATTATTCTTCATTTAAGGTAAGATTTATTTTCATAATTCTTCTTGAAATTTAGTAGGTTTTGATAAATTTTGGTGGATTTCAATAATTTGAAATACCTTCTTGGAGTTTCTTGTTAACAAAACTTCTGCGACTAATGTGACACTTTAGTATGAAGTAATCTCGGGAAGATGGCATCAGTGAGGCACCAGGGCTCCTCAAGAAATTGGTGTTTCATTACTGTACATGCAACATTGGGTTTTCTTTCTTATATTTTTAGAGGTATTTAGAAACAAATATTACATTCAAGGCATGCATCTTCAATCATTTTTAGAATTTACTTTCTCCTTTGACTATCTCAACTCTTGGATCTATAGAATTATCCTGTTCTTGCATGTGCTGTCGAATATTAATATAGTATATTGCACATTTCTTGAATTGTATGTACAGCATCAATAAGTTAAATACAGCTCTTTATAAGGCCTAGGCAAAGTGATTTTTACTGGCTTAAGATGTGGTATAATACTGAAATACAGTATTAAAGAAAGAAATAGGACCTGCCTATAAATAATTGATCATTGTAGTGAAGAGGTTCAGCAGAGCTTTAATTACTGTACATTGCTTGTAAAAATACTTGAAAAGATACTGAACATTAAAACGTGATTTAGGGTTGTAATTACTGTATTGCATAAATGTGTAAAAAAAACAATGCTATAATTATGTATTTTGAAGTGCTGTATAAGGAGTATGCAGTACACTTTACAGTATTTATTATCAATTAGATAATTTTGTTGTCATAGGTGTGTTATGGAAGGCCAGGGGGGCAGCTATCTCTTTCCCAGCGATGGCCAACAACAGCAACCTGAATGGGGAAGAGACCGCCCAATTTCCTTTGAAGATCTTGGGATACCAAGGTCTCGGGCAACTCGTGCTACAGTGTTTGGCAATGTAAATATAAATGTTGTTAATTTGTAATTTTTACTTCTTGATGCTTATTGATATTTGTACAGTATTTAATGCATGGTAATTTGTTACTTGCGATAACAGGTAAATTACATACTGTATACTCTATACAGTATTTTATATATATAAAATTTATAAACACACATACTGTAAATTCCAAACTTGAAAGGCATTGTATAGTGCAATACCATGTATCAAAGGTACAGTATTTGGTAGTGTATTGCAATACTAGTACAGTACTATTTATTTTTTGGAACACCAATGTTGGGTGTTCATGGCACCATTGAGTTTGCAAAAATGTATGTATTGTACATATTGGCATCTTCACTCCTCTGCTGTTTCTTGTCATGATTATTTTGCTACATAATTGTGCACAAATTATTTTGTTTATTACATTTCCATATGCATTGAATGTAGACTTGCAGAAATGTTGTGGATATGTGCAATTTTTTTTTTTTTAGTATGTACAGTATTATATTTAAAATCTACAGATACGAACTTGCCAGAGTCTTCGCTTCTTAGAGTGGATCCTACTTATTGGAGGCTTGTTATCAACATTAATGACAATTGGCTTAGCAGTCTACAGATTGCTCTTCTTACCACCAGGGGCATCAGACTATGTGTTTGCTATGTTGCTCATTTTTCACTCGGGTACGTATTTATTAGTTTTCTTTCGTTGAACCATTATTTTGGAGAGGTAAATAATATGACATTAAATATGAAGAAAAAAGTTCTGAAGTATCTTTTTGTGATAGGCTACAATTTTACATACTGTACATACTTGTCTTTCTGAGCGTAGGCCCTTCGGCTCTTTTACGGAGTACTCCAAGCACCTAGACGGTTCCACATCTTGATGCAGTATAACAAACTGTCAAAAATGGGAAGCTATGGTCAATCCCAATTAATTTTGAAAATTGTTTACATTTGCCTTTGGATGATCTTGAATTAAAGTTTTTCATTGATTCCAACAGATGGAAATGGGAATAGAATATTAAATTTAATTTAAAATTTTATACTGTGTAACTGTTGCAAATGGTAATGTCTTCTAATTCTAACGTCTAGCTAATTCTGTTTGCCAAAGCTTTAAAAGTTAATAAAACTGAATTTGTTAATTAAATCGGTTATATAGTCATTGTTGTTATCACAGCAAATATTTATGATAATACAGTACTTGAGTAACTTGACAAATAAATTATTAATGTCTCTTCAAAGCTAGCTGTGTGTGTTCCTGCTTAAGTAATTAATAAAGATTACTTCACAGATAAAACGGTCAATTCCGACTTAATAGCATCGAATCCATCCATTCTTTTGATCATCCGACTAACAATACCTGATCTTCTGAATGGCTTTAAAATCCAAATTTTAGCTCCATATCCTACTATCCAAACAATTTCTGAAGTCCACACATGACAAATAGTGCTAATAATGCACTATTTCAGATGTTTATTGAAGAAAAGGGACTCAATTATCATATTTTACTGCCTCCTCTAGTACAGTAAGTATACCTCTGCTCTTTAAAAAAACGTAATCAGAAAAGCATTCCATCGCTCAAGGTGAATAAAATGAAGTGTTTCTTAAATTATTTGTCCTCCAAATTGATTTTTTTTTGGGGGGGAGGGGGGGAACAAATTTATGGCATTGTGCCTCATTGGAATCTGGTAAGAGTTAAAAGTGGCCGACTTACAAATGCATCCCCTTCATAAGTTAGACTCGGCCTGTATATTACCATTCTGAACTAGGCACTTTTGAGTTGCATCAACACTGCAAGTTCAGTATATTCATTAGCTTTTCCATGTCATTTATAGTCTACATGCTCATTTCCATCATTGTGTGATAAGACAACCTTGTACACTGCATCCAACACAAAAAATAATGCAGGCGATGAGTCACAATAACATGGCTGAAGTATGTTGACAGTCACAATCAACTTGAGAATGGTCCAGGACGGACCGAAACGTCGTCGTCATCCCTTCATTTTCTAGTGCGTGGATTGGTCATCAATAATAATACAAAAAAAGGCTAATTAGGCATATTTGTATTGCTGTTGGTGAAGTGTTGACATCACCAATAGTATTTCCTGTACTATTGGTTATGTCCTGGACCATATGCAATGAACTGTAAATGAAAGATGAATGTGAATAACAGAACCATTAATCAGACATTAGTTTGGTTGATTATAGGGTAGGGCAGATTGAACAGTCGTCCAGGGTCCTCCATGAAAAGTCGTTGTGGGGTCCTCCATAAAATAGTTGCTGTGGGGTCCTCTATGGAACTGTTTTGAAAAGTCTTATTATAGTGTTATTGGGACATATTCTGGAGTACAATTATCATATGAGGCAGATTTATATTCAAATGTAAACAGTTGTGCTGTGATTTTCAGTTTGTAATACCAAAACAAGTGCATATGTCGTGTACACACTTTTATTGGAACGTG
This sequence comes from Procambarus virginalis, assembly GCA_020271785.1. Taxonomy (NCBI): domain Eukaryota; kingdom Metazoa; phylum Arthropoda; class Malacostraca; order Decapoda; family Cambaridae; genus Procambarus; species Procambarus virginalis. The sequence goes on from WNGS01162157.1 coordinate 4,844,149, forward strand.
ATGTAAGGTCTTTGCTTTCTACATAGACTTGGTAAGGCATTGGGAACTGAAACAAAAAATCTATTCTTAGTACTCTACATTAAATTGCAACCAATTCTGTAGTTAGCAATTCAAGTATGTGTAGAATATTTTGTTCAGTGCTATCTGCTTTAAATTAAAGATATGGGATATACTGTACAGTAATATATTTATTCTTGGATATTTAACCTTCAGACAGCTTTGTTGAATTCTTGCATTTAACTTATCATCTAACACTATCAGGAATTAAAGTAATTGCAATATTTAATAAGAAATGCTTTGCAGCAGCTTTCTGTTCTTAAAAATGAGAAGCAATGTATATACAGTAATACTGGAAGATGTGCACTAACTCGTCAAAAGCCGATTTCCTTTCTTTAAATTCTTGTTTATATTTGTGGTAACTCTTAGAAATCCTAGCTGCATTCATCAAAGATCACTTACAATAGATAGAAAATGTATTATGAGTTATGTATATGTTCTCTTGTCTCATTATCTAAATACTGAATGTTATTTATTTGTATTAAGCCCTGCTTATACACAGTGGAGTCTCCCTCAGTCCCCCTTTCAATCACCGTAGTGTCTGTACACAATGAGCAGGTGAAAATTGCCCAGTTAGGTCTCTCGTAAATGAATTAATTGACACAAGTGCTATTGGAGTAAGAATTGTTCCATATATTATATCAAAACATTGAAGAGTACTAACAATCATTACACTACACATTAATGATAAATACAAGTATTTAAAGTGACAAACTGATTTTTAAAGCAGAAAACTCTCTTGCTCTCTTTCCTTCCCCCCCCCCCCTCCCTTCTGAATCTCTGATCACAGGGCTCGTCTCCACCTTTCTTCTGGGCTTCATGTTTGGTCTGTCCTGGGGCTGTTTTTTTTGTCAGCTTTGGGGTGGTATAAATGCTTTGGCTTCGGTGTTGGCGATTGTGCCCCCTTTTGCATTCAGTTGGGGCTGTGGTGGATGTGCTCGGGTTGTGGTAATGGTTTTCTACTTGGCTCGGTTGACATGCCAGCGAGCGAGCAAACAAGTTGGCAGGATGTGCAAAATAGTACCATTAAAAAGCAGACATGCCGAGAGAGAACTCGAGCAACATCAAAGACACAAGATTTTCCTACTCTCTCCCGCTACACATACAGGGCATATCTGGCCCACTTCTTGCAGTATTCAGAAGAAAACTTGACAAACGCCTTCAAAGGATACCTTGTCAACCAGGCTGCAAGCAGCCGCATCGAACAGCCTGGTTGACCAGACCACAAACCAGGAGGCCTGGTCAGAGTCTTGTCGACAGGTATATGTCGGTTATAGGCCCCACCTCCCCGTTGTCCACCGCCTTGTTTTTCCCTGTTCATGTTTCCAGTGGGAGGTTGTTTCTACCATTTTGTAGGCTGTGGCTGTGTCTTTCCAGCCTCTCGGCCATGTGCTATCACAACAGACCATCCCTGCACCTTCTGTGCAGGGATGGTCTTCCATGGTTAGGGCCTCTCCTTCGTGGTCAAGGTAGGAATCTAAAGGTGCCTGTTTTTTGGGGCTCTAGTCACACTGGCCCTGACTGGAGTTTTCAATGTCACATGGGAAGCAAGATATTTCCAAGGTGAGGAGTATAGATAAAATACTTCTTTTCAAACTGGTTACCATGTTCTATTACATAATTTTATATTATTTACCAAGAAATAGTGAAAACAAATAGTCTCGATACCCTAGCAAAGTTCATCCAGTATGTGGGGTTCAGTCTTGGTGAATCCATTAGAGGGAGTCTTCACTGTATATAATTTAGCATAGTTTTGTTTTTATAGTTTTTAGCATAGAGTTTAGCATAGAAATTCTAAGGATTATTTTTATTTGTAATGGAGAGAATAATGCCATTAATATTATTCAACAATTTTATCACTTGCAGCCTTCTGCATAATTTACATCTTAGATGGAGTGTTTCGCGAACAGGCATTTGAGGTGCTGGCATTCGTGGCCTCATGTGTGATCCTGATTGTCTACGTTGTGATAAACTTTGTCAAAGAATCTACTTCTACATCGGATGTATTCAAATTGGTATTTATATACATACTGTACTTGATCATTTTAATACTATATAGCATTTTACTTCACATATGTATTGACAGCTATTCAAAATTTCATATTAACATTTATTATCTAAATAGGGTAGAATTTTGTTAGTCTCTTAGGCTTTCTCTGTTTTTAAGTAAAACATTGTTTTTCCTTAACCCTTTGGTTTAAATAGTGATAGCAGTTGAATCAAAGAAATAGGGCCTTGGCTGTGATACGTGATCTCCATCCACGCGTGTGTAGAAAGACTTTTCAAAGTCAAATAAGTTTTGTATCGGTCTAATGACCTTCAAAACAGGTGCTTGGATCTGGTAAATGCTGCCATCCGTTAGGAACAAAATTGAATGTCAACCTGTGCAGTAGTACTGAAAATTGGCAAATATATCTCATTCAAACCATCACATTTATAAATATTTCTATCATTTTATCTGAAAAACTGGGACCTGAAAGGGCCAAGACGACTTGAGAAGAATATATGAACGTTGCAGCACCAAGTGAATGGTTGAGACGCTGCACTGGACGGTCTGGGAGCTCCTGGTGGTGGTGGTGGGCAGGTGTCACTAGCGAATAAACTCTATACTACTGTGTGCCTCATTTTCAGAATTGGTTAGATTTGCCTTGCAGTTGTCTGTTTTGTTCCACATTACTTGTGGCAGGAAATTAGAGAATTATTCTTATTTCTTGGTTAGTGATCTAGCATTCTCTTCTCTCTGTGAAGGAGCCAGATTTCTTGCCAGGAACCAGAGGCACCTGGTTCCTGGTAGACTTTTAGTGACTTGTAAAGAGCCTGGGGCCAGATTCACGAAAGCACTTACGCAAGCACTTACGAACGTGTACATCTTTCCTCAATCTTTGACAGCTTTGGTTACATTTATTAATCCGTTTACAAGCATGAAAACTTCCCATTCAACTGTTGCTATTGTTATAAACAGCCTCCTGGTGCTTCGGAGCTCATTAACTGTTTAATAATTGGAAACAAAGCCGCCAAAGATTGACAAAAGATGTACAGGTTCATAAGTGTTTGCATAAGTGCTTTCGTGAATCTGGCCCCTGGTTTAACTAGGTGGCTAGCAACAGAGCCACCAAGGATCCACCAGAAAGAGACATTCCATTACATTAAACACTTACTGGGGAACCCCGTGGCTTCCTGTAGCTATTTCGCCGAGATTGGTTCCAACTTCTTGGTTACATCAGTCGTGTAGTTTTGTTTGGCTTACCAGGGGACCAGAGCCAGAACCTGCCCCTCCCCCCCCCTCACAGAGATGGAGAGAGTGGGTGACACCCCACCAACCCACCAGGAAAGCATAGAGAAAGTCAATGCACCAATATACACCACAGCTGGATTCAGTAGAACATAAGCCTCAAAATTTGCCAAACTCCCTAAACGGGGAAAAAATGACTGACGCTTTTCAAAAATAGCTCGAGCTGGTTAGTAGCAGGCTCCGGTTAGGGAGCCGGTCGGACAGCACACTGGACTTGTGATCCTGTGGTCCCGGGTTCGATCCCGAGCGCCGGCGAGAAACAATGGGCAGAGTTTCTTTCACCCTATGCCCCTGTTACCTAGCAGTAAAATAGGTACCTGGGTGTTAGTCAGCTGTCACAGGCTGCTTCCTGGGGGTGGAGGCCTGGTCGAGGACCGGGCCGCGGGGACACTAAAAAGCCCCGAAATCATCTCAAGATAACCTCAAGATAGCAAACTACTACCATCACCAGGGAGCCCAAAGCTCCCACAACCCTCCCAGCTCAGCTCTGTCACTGAAGTTGTTAACTATGATTGTCCACTGTAGTGCTCCTGGGTCACCAAGCAGTCGTGCTGGTCCCACTGCTTCAAGCCAACCTTCCTTGAACTTTTGCATCCTGTGGGGGCCATTTACTTGGTATTAGTCTAACTTTTAGCAAGATTCATGAGCATTTTTTCATCTGACTTGTTGTGTGGATCTAGATTTTTTTTTCTCTACGTGGAGCTGTACACATTCAGGATTACTTCGCTGGGTGCTCCCTGGCACTGCCCCTGCACTGGCAGTGTTACTTCTTCAAGCTGCTATTTAGTTTCATATACCCTGGTCACTCATAATTTGTATTGTATATATTACAACATTTTTGCATCCATGTACATAACTTTTATGTAAATTAACAGCTTGCTTTATTTGCTAGTTTGCTATGAAATAAGTTTTAGGAATTTTAATAAAGACTTGGATGAAGATATATAATAGTACAGTACAGTACTGTTATTAATTTGGGAACTAATAATATGAGGAGAAAGGCTTGCCTCGGAAAGCAAGGCAATGATGGCTCTTTTTGACTTGCAGGTTCGACTTGTTTTGACTTCAGTGTTTGGTACTAGTATGGGAGGAGTTGGATTTGTTCTTGGATGCAATTACTGGCAATCTGAGAACCTCATCTTCAGAACTGTGGGTGCAGATAGTTCTATCCAGGCTATGTGTAGAACTCTGTTTACTGCCATCACCCTCATTCTATTTGACACTCAGATTGTGGTGAGTAGTTGTTATTGCATGCTTAATAGACGATAGTTTTCATCTTCACATAGTTTTAGATAAATTACATTTTATTATGCTAAGATAGTGATGTGATCCAGAGATTTGAGGTTGGCCTTTCCTAGCTGTTCGACCATCTGAAGGTGGATGACTTGCTTGGACAGGGGTCAAAGGTTTCCCTCTTCTCTCTGCTCCATTTCCTCCTGGTGTTGAAGTCTGAGATGTTGACTGGTTGAGTCCTCTTGGCTCCCAAGTGGCTGGTTCAGTCCTTTTGTAAAGCTCTTCTGTCTTGTCCTCCCAATCCCCTTTCCCTCTCACAACCTCTTGGGCTGTACAGTAGAGCGACGGTCTCACTTCATGCAGGTCGGTGTTCAATCCCCTACCGTCCAAGTAGTTGGGCACCATTCCTTTACCCCCTGTTCCATCCCATGTCCTTATCCTGGCCCCCTTCCAAGTGCTAATTAGTTGTAATGGCTTGGTGCTTTTTCCTGATAGTTCCCTTCCCCTTTTTAATATTAGAAATTTAGATTATTTAAAATTAATACTATCCACAGGTTAATTATATCTGATAAGCCAACAGACAGAATACTGTTATGGATAAACACAGATAGATACTATGGAAGGGGAAGAATACTGTTTATTTAATGTTTGGCTGTTGAGTTGAAAAGGTAGGGTGCCCAGGAGGCCTCAAACAGAAGTAATTCTCCAGACAAAAATAATTATTGCTGCCATCTTTATTTGTTACTATTTGTTTAACAATAATTTAATTGCATGCTCTCCAATCCTACAGTTGACTTCAGATTACAAGTAATTTGTATTAAATCCCAACGCAGTCACTAGAAATGGTAACCAACAGTTAAGCAGGTCAAAACTTGGTCACCTAATTTCATATCCCAAAATCACTTGATCCCCAAGTGCGACATATTTGTCAACACGATGCCTGTTCTTATCTGAATTATTGCTGGCTACCAGGTAGAAGCTTGCATGAAATTATCCCATGCAATACTCCAACAATTTTTCATTAATTATTTTTTTTCCCCTCAGGGCAGTGTAATCATCATGGCACTTCACCATGGAATGAAGCAGCTTGATCTGGAGGAGTTGTTAACACTAAGTGTAGGCGCTCCAATGCTGTTAGCCTGGGCAATCATTGCATACCTGGGGGTGAGATCTTGTTCTGAATTCTCTTCACATTGGAGGATAGTAGACACGTGATGATTCGGTGTTCTAGGTTGTAGGGTTTGCCGTAACTTATAAATGAAATTCATAGTTTGCTAAGTAATCTTGTATGCAGGTACAGTAAATTTAGGGGTACAGTAGAGACCAACCCATATGGGTTGGTCCCATATAGTTTGCTGAATTGAGATTGCTCTTGTATAATAAATTTTTGTGCAACATTGTCAGAAATTGTGCATATAATTAAACTTGTAAAATACTGATAAGACCCTTATGGAGAAAATAGGATCTTGCTATGTAAAGGATTGGTCCAAGACACTCCTCTCCGAGAGCTGTGAAACGTAAGTGTGATTTGCTGGGAGAGGGATGGAGAGAGAATAAGATGTAGCTCTTGGGGAAGGAGGAAGGTCTCGACCCTTAATTATTTGTACTTGTGTAGAAGTATTTCTTGTTGCTCTTGTACTTTGTTGTACTTGCTACTTTCACTCTGAATGTAGACTGCATTCATCATCTCTTCTAACAGCTTATTCTGCTGTTCACATTATATTTGTTCATTATCATGCATGTTGTGATCATGTCTCCTATGGTCTTTCTCCCCTTTTAGTTTTATATTATTGAGTTCCCTTAACCTATTTTTTATTGTTCAGCTTCTTTATTTCTAACACAAGTCTCAAAGCAAATTTGGGAACTTTCTCTGCATTCTTGTTCTTCATGATGATGTGATTGAATGTCAATGCTGCACATTCTAGAATTAATCTGATAGAAGGTGACAATGTCTGTAATGCCTGACCATTGGCACTAGCATACATCATTAACTGTAATGCTTGTGGCATTGTGCTGCATGGTCTGTGTGCCCCTTCTTTGATTCCCATAACTGCCTCCGACTTCTACTCTACTGCCATTCTGGCCTCTCTTTCTTCTCCTAAAATTCATTGCTGTATATTTCATGAGATTAAACAATAGTATAATTGGGTCACTTGTGATTCAATGTATAGAAGAGGATGGAAGTACAAAAGAGTTGTATGAATAGACTGCTCCTAGTTATTCTTGACTTAGATTGACTGTTATTTAGTTATATTCCAATACTATTATGACCCTACAGGGGTCATAATAGTGCTAGAAAGTTAGAACAGTTAGAAAATAGTGTTAGAAGAGCTTAGTTCTCGGCGACTAGTGGCAGTACAGTATAAAGAAGTCTGGTCGAGGACTGGGCCGCGGGGGTGTCGAGACCCGAAATCATAGCAAGGCGTATTGATCTGTGACCATACATGACCGTGTCCTGGAAAGTCTGCTAATCTTGCCTTGAAGAGCATCCATATGATCCACTTGGAAAAAAAAATTTTTTACTTACATAAGGCAAAAGGCTAATTTTGTCTAAATTAATGGCATAACTACCCCATATATGAACATTTTCCTATCATAAAAATCAACAGTCTCCATACAAACTAAGGAAGGAAGGAATTATCAAGGGAAAGCGCCAAGCCATTACGACTATATAGCACTGGGAAGGGGTCAGGATAAGGATTTGGGATGGGACGGGGGAAAAGAATGGTACCCCAACCACTTGTACGGTCTGGGATTGAACGCCGATCTGCATGAAGCGAGACCGTCGCTCTACCGTCCAGCCCAAGAGAGAGAGATTTTGCACTTATTCTTACATTCTTACGTATGTGAATAGCACTGTGGAGCAAGTCTTGCCATTTGTACTGTACTGTACTTTAGTGAAATGATTAAGCTCAGTCTACCCAGTTAATACCTATACAATTTTAAATTTGTAAGCTCATAACCCCACATAATCTCTATGAATGGTATTTTTCTTTTTTGAGATCATCATCTTGCTTTAACAATGAAACCGTTTTCCACAGTTACGTCTAGAGAGTAACTACTTCTTCACAGTTGCAGTGATGTTGAGTCCGGGCCATGTAGCATTTATTTTGCTTGCTATAACGCAGGTAAGTTTTTCATTAATTGTTTGAAATTAATAGTTAAATAACTTGCTAGATAAATAATATACAGTACAAAGGTCACTTGAAAAGTAATTCTTTCATTAATTTTGCCAAATGCAGTTCACGCCCAGTGTTTTACTTCTCAGTGACTACAGGAGAGTGAGATCTAGCTCTTTATGCCCTGCCTCCAAGCCATTTATACCTGGCATGCTAATTGCCTCTTAACATTACTATTACTATAATTTTTATTTTTAACCCTTAAAGAGCAGTTATCATATGATAATTCACGGGATAATGCAGTTATCGTCATATGATGATTTAAACTACAACATTTCATTAATTTTACACGTATGATGCAAATAAGTGACTCGATTTCACTATTAGTAATCGAATTAAAAATGTTTAAGATTGTCTTAATTTTGGAATTGCTGTATACACAGAGTAATCACACTATTGTGATGCATAAATGAGCAAATCTGTAGGAGCTGGAACACCCAGCGCATAGGTTCGAACCCTCATCATGGCTCCTACGGATTTAATAATTGCTGCACATTTTGCTTTAAAAATGCATCTTTTTAATGAACAAATCTACTAAGGGCTGTGACGAGGGTTTGAACCTATGCCTGGGATGTTCCCAGCTGCACCTTAGTCAACTGTGCCACGACATGGTTAAAAGAATTGCAACCTAGAGTGCTACTGCCCTCACTGGGATCCCGAAGCTACTCCAAAGCCCAATCGGGTTTTCACACAATTTCCCCATTCACCTGGGCTCTGTCAACCAAATGTTTTACCTTTATGCCCTTACTTCAATACACACACAAATTACTATACCATGATATATCAAGTGAACAAATTTGATCTACTGCCTCATCATGGCCTTTGTGGATTTGTTCATTTAATATCATGCTATTGTGATTTCAGTGTGCATCTTTTTCCTGGTGGAATTTGCATTTCACAGGCATGAAGGGGAAAGTTAGTATTCATGAAGAATTAACTCTTCTTTTTTTCTTAATTATTCCTTTATTATTTTGTGTTCTTGTTTCTTTTATGATTCAGACTGCACTCAGCAAAGAAGAAAACCTCATCGCTGAGTGCCGGTATGCTGCCAGCGCAGGAAGTCTAATTGTACACATAGTCTTGATTTACCTCATGGTCCGATGTTATCGAAACTTTGGATTAGGACTAAAAGAAAAAGGTAAGGTTTGATTGTTACTACAGTACTTTTTCCCAAACAAAAAGATTACTCAAGCAGAAGATAAAAAGAAAATAAATGCATTTGAAAGAAAAATGTAACAATATTTAGTGAAAAAACAGGAAAGCACAATTTAAAGGAAATAAGAAAGTTCAGTAAAAGGACTGATGAAAAAGTGTTTGGAATATTAAAGATATAAGTGAGAGCATATGATCAGTAGTAAAAGGGAAATTATAGGTACCCGGAGAGAATACAGTACAGTCCTCTAGTTTGACATTTTAATTAGCATTATTGACAAAAGAGGTGCAAATGTGAATAGGATTTGATTTGGTGGTATAAGCAGAGATACAAGTCGAAACAATAAAAGGCAGTCGAGAAAAATAGATGGAGTGGTTCTGGAAAATTTGCCAGAAGACTTGGGGAAAGTATTGCAAATGTTACACTCGACCCATGCGTCTGAAAATAAATTGTCGGGATTTAGTCCGTCCAGGACCATTATGAAGTTGAGTAAAGAGTGATACTGTAGTCGGTATCAAACATGTATCGGTAAGAATGGAAAGTGTAAGGTGAGAAGGTAGGAAGAAAAACAATGGAATATAGAAAGCTGCAGAAGACGTAATGGCAAAGACTTTCATTTTTGTCTGTTGCACCTCTTTTTTCACTATTAGGCCTTCTGCAGTTTTATTTATTCATGTAGTTTCTTCTTGCCTTCTCTTCTTTCACTTCACATTCTTGACTTAAATATGTGACTTACTCCACCACTCTTTGCTAGACTGAAATGTCATCGCTTCCTTTAGTTTCAGATGTCTGGCTTACTTTTTACAGTATTGTTTCTGATGATTAGAAATGAGCAATGATTACACCTCTGAATAAAAATAAAATAGGAATACTATGAGTAAAAGTTATAGTATTTGTGTACAAATTGTAGTAGTAAAAGTATATGACAGAATAATTGGAAGGGTAGAGAAAATAAATGAAATTGAACAGTGGTGAACAAGGTTAATTGTCTGGTGGAAGAGATTGTGTGGATAAGAGACAGATATGTGAGAAAGATTGTACAGTGCATATAGCCTATATGGACATGGAGAAAGCATATGCCTAAATTAATAGTATCAGGCCCAAGAAATTGCTGAACTTGTATAGAGTTAGTCAAAATCAGTTAATCCCTCAAAATGCAGTCATAATTTGTTAATGTCCTAGACCAAGTGCTATGGTCAAAGTATTAGAGAAAAAAAGTAATTTAGTGTATGGGGTGAATAAATGGAGCACGTGAAATTTGATGGATATGCTTACCTGCTTTTCGAATATTGCTGAGAACAGGGTTTGTCCGAATAGTCGAGTCCGCCCTCCTGGATGAAAACCTGGTTTGTCTGAATAGCTGAGTATGCCCTCCTGCTCATGACAAGTCTACATGTTATGGGCAAAAATTCCTGACAATTCTGTACAGATTCACTATACAGTATACTGTAAAGTAAAGGCATGCTAATATAAGAAATGTAGAAATACATTGAATAATAAGGGTGCTGAGAAAGGGTCTAGATGTTACGCAGACATCATTCCAAGACGTTTAGTTAGGTAAGGTTAGGTTTGAGCCTGCACAATTTCAAATTTGGACAAATGCACAAATAGATATTCTCTTACAGAAAATAGTTAGCCTTCTGGATCTTACACCCTGCCACTGGTATCTGTTTAATTTCACATTTGATTGTACTATTGCCAAAATACACCATTAAGACAA
>WNGS01162157.1:4862926-4902207 GCA_020271785.1 Procambarus virginalis
GCCAATCTTACTCCCACTAGCAATGCAGTTAACTCCTTTGATGTAAAGATCTCTTCTTGATTGGAGCAACTCTCGCTTTAGATGTGAGTAAATTGATTGTGCACTATGACTAAGTAGGCTGCAGCGCCATATGCTTTGCCAGAGGCATCGCAAAAAATGTGCAAATTTGTAGGTAAGTTTTGTCCTGAAGCATTACGAGGAAATTTCAAAACACCTAATTGATTGAAATCCGCTGCGAGTATTTGCCATTTCTCTTGCAACTCAATTGGCAACGGATCATCCCATCCCATATGTTTTCTGCCAGCATTCCTGCATTAGGAGTTTGCCCCTTATTAATATAGGACTAAGTAAGCCTAAGGGGTCAAATGGTTGACTGACATATGAGAGCAATTTTCTCATGGTAAGGGATGAATTATTGGTTTGTACTGACTTGATATTCATCTCGTCAGTACCAGTGTTCCATTCCACACCCAGAACTTTTAATTGATTAGGCACCTGATAACCTGGAAATTCTTTCTCGATTATCTGGTTTAATGATTTATTGTTTGAGGCCCATGATTGTAGTGGCATATTGGCTCCCTAGTAACTCACGGTTAGCCTCATGGTAAATTTCTACCAATTTAGATTTATCATAGTTGTTCCCTGGAAATTATCGACATACAAGTTGTCACTGATCTCTGCCTTATAAGGGCTATTTGACTTCTTCAAATGTGTATCTAATGTGGCTTGCAGTAGAAACGGCGAGGAAGTCGCTCCGAAAAGCACCGAGGCAAACCGTAGGTTATGACCTCACTGTCAGGAGCCTGGGGATCTTTAATCCAGAGAAATTTGGTGTAATTACGATCCTCCTCTTGCAATCCTACTCTAAGGAAAGCTTTACTGATATCAGCCAGTATAAGCAAAAATACCAGTACGGAATCGTAACAGTACATCATGTAACCTTTGTGTTATGCTAGGTCCCGTTTGGAGACATTCATTCAAAGACACGCTGCTTGCCTTCACTTTGGCACTACAGTTGAAAACAATACGTATTGGTGTTGTCAATGAATCTTTCAACACAGCGTGATGGGGTAAATAGTGACCTGTTCTCCGTCATCATTATCAACAACTTCAATAAATTTACTGTTGAGTTGTTGCTGAATTAATTGATGGTACATATTTAATTTATCTGGCTGTTTTTTCAGCCGCATTAATTGTGACTGTAATTGAGAGGCTGCCATGAAATAATTAACTGGAAGTTGTGGATGATTCAACTTCCATGGCATCTCACCCAGTATTGTTTGTCTTTATAGACAACTGTATCCAGATATTGCTGGTAAGTCCACATATCATCAGGACTTGGTTGTTCAGGGACAATACCTAAAGTGTCTAGATCCCACAAACGATGTACAGGTGGATCAGACTCAATATCTTCAGATATTTCTCTGAACTGTAGGGGTGACTGTTCCAAGCCTAGTCACGCCACTATTGCATTATTATCTTGTTTGTTGGTTGACGCTGCCCTTTGGTTGGAAAAGCACCGGTCCAGTAAGCAACTTGCCTCCAGCTGATGACAACAAATTCATTCCGTGTTGTCTGGTGGCATCCAGTTATAAATTTTATAATAATGGTCAGCGCCTATAAGTATACCAACATCTGTGAGGCAGTCAGAATTTATTTGTAATCTGCTAGCCTCATGCGGTTCGTTTAAGATATCTCGCAGTGCGAGCTAGTCCTGAGACCTGCAGGTCAGAAGGCAGTTATCGGGCCTGTTTTGATAATGTCACCTCTTGTTCTTTTTCCTTTGCCGTTAGTTTCTACAGGGCTGTATTTACTTAGCCCGAGTGTACAGTATAGCTCATTTCCCATATCTGGTATCTGTGTTATGCTACTCGTTGAATTTCTCAGTTTTTTTTATGGTTTTACCAGTTGTGGGTTCTATACTGGAGCTGCATACTCTAGGGCTGGTGGGACACATATGCTGTATCTAATATTCTGAATGGTCCCCTTGGACAGGTTCTTAAAAGCCATCCTTATGTTTGCTAGTCTTGCAATAATCTTGCACATGCAGTGATGTTATCCTGTTAGTGTGCCACTGGGTTATATCATCTCCCAGGTCCTGTTTTTTATATCTTCTGCAGCTGTGTTCCTTGTATACTGTGCTATACTTCTAGTATCCTCTTCCTATTCCCTAACCTAATTACTCAAAAATATAGAGTAGGCAATTTAGCTCCAGTAGCCAATTTGTTCACTCATTCCTGCAGCATGTCCTAGGGCATCCTGTAGCATTGTGCAGTCCTTACCCTTTTTATCAGTTTAGCATCATCTGTAAACATTGGCATGTAGAAGCCTACCTCCTCCAGAAGATAATTTATATAAATTGGAAATAGTTGTGGTCCAAGTACCAAGCCCTATAGGGCCCCGACTTCCTCCATCCTGACCTTTCCTTTCTCACTGCAACCCTCTGTAAGCTATTTTTGCAAATAGAGTAGTGTTTTATTTAGTCTGGTATCTTGCCAGTTACCCTAGCCTGCTTTTCCATCTTGCGTATCAGCCTTTTGTGGAGGACAGTGTCAAAGGTCTTTGGCAGTTTAGAAATATGCAAATCACCCATCGTTCTCCTAGTGAATCATGAGGCATGCTTTTCCTTTCTAAAACCATGGATAATTGTCGTATAAAGAGTTACTCGTCTCTAGATGTTCTAATGTCCTCTTAACGATTAGTTTTCTCTGGTATTTTTCAAGGTATACGAGTCGGTGGTGCATGTCTTACTAGCTTAATGCCTCATACCTGTCTCCAGTCTTCCAAGTTTTCAAGACTTCCCTATTCACCAACCAACCCGTCCTATTAAAAATAACGTCACTTTTCGCTCATATGCGCACTATGGCCAAATTTGGACGTAATTTGAAATGAAATCGACTCACAAAAGTGACGTACTGTCCCGTTTTCTGTTTGAGTTGTCCGGCTTACTCGGCCAGCTTAGAAAAGGATTCTTTCCATTAACGTTTTTCATACCATTTTGAAAGTTTATGAGAATTTCCTGCCCACCTAACCTATCAGAGGACCCTTAACTTACTGTTGTTGAAAAAAAAAATCACAAATTTATTTTAATTTTTTTTTTCATTTTCAAATTACGTCCATATTCGGCCATACGGGCAAACGGCCAAAAGTGACGTTCTTTTTAAGAGGACAGGTTGCACCAACACTACATAAAAAACCTGGGATGAGGCCTTTGTTAGGGAATGCCACAAGAAGGTAATGATAGGACTTGCTAAAATCATAGTCACGAGGAAAGTATGTAATATCTACATAATGTCATGATAAAAATGACCATCTGTAAACATGTTACTTAAAAAAAAAAATGCCTTTGTTAATGTTTTATGGAGGGTAAGCAACAGTAAACAAACACATTATTGTTAGGCCTGAGAGGTAATGTCAACATTTAATTTGTGGATGTTTTATTTGTTGCATTATAAACTCACTGACATTCTCAAGTTTTATTTGTTATGTATGAAAATAATTAAATACATCATTGACTATGCATACGAGGTTTTCCTGATTTTTATATAATGCCTTTTACATATTCTGTATACAGTAATCACTTTTTTATAAATACAGTATGGTTATTGCAAACAAGAACAAAATTGTTATGGTACTGTATACACTGTATGGGCCAGTGTACTATAAATTTACTGAATACTGTACCATTTTTTGTTACATTATTAGCTTTTAATTTAAAAGATGATTAAATTGTTAACAATGGCATTTTCCTGCTTTTATAATCAGATGTAAAGCATCATTATTGTTTATGGATTATTATAGGTAAAATTATTCTATGGTAAAGTAAAAATGAATAATTTTTCTGGTGAATTAATGATGAGTTGAATTATACTGTATTCCAAATGATTATTTTTGTAAGAGAAATTTGTGATGGTATGATTTTCAGCACTTAACTGTGCAGTACAGTATCTAAATTTAGAATTTTGTAATGTTATGAAATGTTTTCTTCAGATTATATTTTACTTTAGTTTATTTCATTATGAAGGAGCAGGAAGTTAAATTTGTTGTTTATCAGTTACTGTAGATATACTGTAGTTACTGTATTTATCTTGCTCCAGTTTAGCAGTCCCCCAATGCAATACAGCTGTATTAACTAGTGGAGTTTAATGGTAAAGTAGAGGCATACACTGTGTAATTAATATTAATTTTAGAGGTTAACATGTGTTAGGTTACTTTCATGAGATCATAATATAAATTCTTTTTTATGTAGCAATGTTCTGTATAATTATACAATACTGTACTTTACTCTCAACAATTGTCAAATGTCTTGGATGCTTTAGTGTTAACTTCTAATATGATTCGGATAGATATTGCAAATTTGTGCTAATCTTTTACTAATAGTTTGTTGAAGTTCAGTGAACATAATAAAAAAATTGAAACAAAAGTACTATTAATGTAGTAATATATATATATATATATATATATATATATATACATATATATATATATGTCGTACCTAGTAGCCAGAACGCACTTCTCAGCCTACTATGCAAGGCCCGATTTGCCTAATAGGCCAAGTTTTCATGAATTAATTGTTTTTCGACTACCTAACCTACCTAACCTAACCTAACCTAACTTTTTTGGCTACCTAACCTAACCTAAGCAATAAAGATAGGTTAGGTTAGGTTAGGTAGGGTTGGTTAGGTTCGGTCATATATCTACGTTAATTTTAACTCCAATAACAAAATTGACCTCATACATAATGAAATGGGTAGCTTTATCATTTCATAAGAAAATAATTAGAGAAAATATATTAATTCAGGAAAACTTGGCTTATTAGGCAAATCGGGCCTTGCATAGTAGGCCAAAAAGTGAGTTCTGGCTATTAGGTACGACATATATATATATATATATATATATATATATATATATATATATATATATATATATATATAATGAGGCAAAGAACACAGGATCACACAACAAGTGAAGACTTGGCAACTATGTGGGACACAAGGGTGTGAGGACATAATTAGATGGTTCCAGTGATAGCCTCAATATGAGCTTTGCAGCATTTTATAGAAAGGAAATAAATATTATTTTGTTACCGTGATGTTTGTTTTATGAACCCTTCCATATTATAATTATGGTTTACAGAACTTGCTTATTCAGAATAAGTGCTGTATGTAATACATTGATGTAATGGCATACAATTGGCAAAATTAATTAGTAGTATATTGACTGGATATAAGTAGCTACTGCTACCTACACTTTTTCCCCCCTCTTGAATTTGCATTATGATGGATGCTGACCCCCTCTACTCAGACTCGTTTAGTGTACAACCAAACCTTCAAGTTGGACTTGCGTGGAAGATCGGTTTCCCCTTCTCTGGAGGAGGTGCTACATGTGTGCTCTATGGCTTCTGTCGAGTTAAGCCTTGGCCCAGCTCCATCTTTGGTTCACTCTTCTGATACTCCACCCACTTAAGCTGGGGAAGGGGTCTCGCACCCCAATGGTGTCAGGCTCATCTGGAGCAATGCCTACACTGTTTCCCTGTCAGTGGTCAGTACCTTGGTGTTTATCTAATTACCCAAGGCCTCGTAGCATTACATAGGTAATGAATAAATATGGTATATTTACTCACTATACTCCCCTCCACGCTCAGCTCGTTGATGCCATGAGGGGGGCTTAGTGGACGGCTGCCGGAGTGTGATGCTCCTTGGGACAGTACTCTGGCCTTTTCTAGCCTTGTGCTCCTGCTGCCATCCTCTCCAATTGTGCTGAGCACCTTTTCCTTTTCCTTCTGTTTCGTTTTTCTCCCCTGTCTTCTCCTATCTGCTTGTCGTTTCCTGTCGACCTTTTGCTTGTTTTGGATTATTCCTTTGGACTTCTATTTTGACGCCCGGGTGCTTGAGGAGGCATACTCTTGCACCCGTAGAACTGTAGTACCCAACGTCTTGAGCGAATTTTTTATTGTCAATCCCCCTTTCGTCGCTAAACCCGATCTTGACGGACTGACGGTTCTTGAGGTGGCGTTTGTGGGGCGTCTACTCACGACACACCCCTAGGGGGCCCCGGCATGATCGGCGATAGCTTCCTGTTGGGTGTCCTGCCTCTAATTGTGGCTCCATGGTGGGTATGGGGGCACATTCGTGGATGAATTTCTCACTCTTCGTCCATATGTCGTTGAATGTTCTGTTGTACCCTCTCGGGCTCGTGGGGTGGGCGACCAAGCCCCCGAGTCGGCCTGTCTTGGAAGATCGGGCTCTGTAGCCACCGCTGCATTGGGCCCCGACCTTGCTCCTCCTCTGACTCTCCTGACTTCTTCCCCCAGCTCCCCTCCCTCCTCTGTGGTTGGGTCGAGCCTCAAGCCCCCAGTGGTGACCACTTCGTCCCCTGGTGCGGCTAAATCTCTCGTTGTGACTACTGCCCCTTTTGACCCCTCTCTCTCTGGGGGTTCTCAACGCCGTTCACGCCCCGGCCGCACTCGCTCGATTCCTTCCTGTACTGACTCGTATCAGGCCTTGTTTGGTCCCACTTCGTGGGCCAAATACTTTGATCTCCCTCTTGATTCTGCGCCGCCTGACGATTTCTCCCTCCATCGGCATCTTGTTGATTCGGTGGATGCGTCTGTTACCTTCAACCCCACTCGTCTCGGTACACGTGTTGTTGCTGCTCCTTCTCAGGATGCAGTTTCCCGCTTGGCTGCCTTATCTTGCCTTGGCGAGATCCCTGTTCGGGTCTCCAAGAACGTTCGGATGAATGCCAGTGTTGGCACTATTCTCCTCCCGCCCCATGTTGCAACCGGTGTTCGGGATCTGCAGGATTGCCACGATGATATTCGGCATATCCTTGATGCCCAAGGCCATTCTCTCCTCAAGGTTGACTCGTTTACTCGTCCCCCTCGTGGTCGTCGCCGTCAACCCCTTCGTGTTGTGAAGATCACCTTTGATGGTAGGACCCTTCCATCCTCTGTCATTCTTGCTGGTGCCAGGTGCTCTGTCCAGGAGTATATTCCTTCTCCTCGGCTTTGTAATAAGTGCTGGAGGTTTGGGCATGGTGCCCTCCGCTGCCCTGGGACTGTCTCTTTCTGTCCTTTGTGTGGGGGTGAAGGTCACTCTAAGTCGGAGTGCACTTCTCCCCAAGCTCGCTGCCTCAACTACGGTGAGGCCCATCCTACCTTCTTGCGTGCCTGTATCCATTACAAGCTTGAGGCAGCCGTCCTCAACTTGAAGCACCGAGAGCGTTTATCTTTTCCTGAGGCGAGGCGCCAGGTTCGCCGGCTCCCACCTTATGCTAACGTCTCTTATGCTCGCGTGTTGCGCTCTTCCTCTCCTCGTCCTTCCCTCCTTCCTCAGCCTCACAACCGTTTCCGGACCTTGGACCCTGATACACCCACTGCCCCCTCCTCTGTTCCTTTGAGTTCTGTCCCGAAGGGTCCCCCTCCTGGTCCTCTGTCTGGGGTTCCCCTTCTTTCTACCCGGTCTGTCGTGCCTCCTGTGTCTTCTTCCTTGTCTCCCTCCGATCCTCCTTCCCATCCTTTTCCTCCATCTATTGACTCTCCCCGCCGCCTGTCGGTGCAGGCGGATGTTCATCGCTCTCCTAACGGCCGTCGTGTGTGCTCTCGTTCAGCTTCTCCTGTTGAGACACTGGAATCCGTTGCCCGGTACGTAGTTGCTGGGACACCGGTCTCTTTAAGTCAGAAGCGTAAGCCTGGCTCCTCTCCTTCCTACTCCCCGGCGGGTAAGAAGGCTTCGCTTTCTTCCTCAGCCCCTCCTAGCTCTGTTGCTCCTTCCCCTCCCATTTCAGTGCTTGCGCCCCCTGTTCCTGCTATGGAGGTTTCTTTGGCCCCTGCTTCCCTTTCGGTTGCTGCTCTTGCTGAGGTGCGCTCCCCTCTTTCTACTCCCCTCTTCCTGCTGCTGTCCTTGACTGCTCCTCTCCGTTGTCTCCTCTTCTCCTCCTCCTCCTCCGGACCCCGCCCGCCCACCTCTGGTCTGTTCTCCCGCTTCCTTCCCTCCGTCTTTGCTCAGTTTACCCATGCCCCCTAACCCTGACTTTGCTGACCCTGATCCCGACCCTGATATTCTTTAACGTGCTGTGTTGCTCTTTCGCCTTTGTTTCTTCCTTGTTCTCTGTTGTTGTCCTTTCTCTTCTCGTCGATGTCTATTCTTCAATGGAACGTTCGAGGTTATTACGCCAATTTCCTCGAACTCCAACTTCTGATTTCGCGGATTTCGCCCCTTTTGTCTGTCTCCAGGAGCCGATGCTTGGTGCTCGTCCTGGTCGTTTTCGTGGCTATTCCTTTCTCTCCCCCCCCCCCAGCCGTTGCTGGGGCTCCTAATTCTTCTGCTCTCTTGATTCGCGCTGATGTTCCCTTTGTTCCTTTACTTTTTCCTTTGCCTCTCCATTGTTCTGCTGCTCGTATCTTTGTGGGGAAATGGTACACAGTTTGTTCCATTTATCTCCCCCAAGTGTCCCGCTTTCTCTTCCCGATTTGAAACACCTCTTGGACTCCTTGCCGGAGCCTGTGCTCCTGCTGGGTGACTTCAATTGTCGTCATTCTCTTTGGGGTGACGTTCTGACGAATACCCGGGTCGCCTTCTTGAGCCGTTTCTCCTCTCTTCTTCCCTGTCTCTTCTGAATTCTGGTGAGCCCACTCATTTGGACTCTCGGACTCGCACCCTTTCCTGTCTTGATCTTTCTCTCTGCTCTTCTTCTCTTTACTTAGATTTCACGTGGCAGGTTCTTGATGACCTCCATGGCAGTGATCATTTCCCTATCCTTGTTTCCTTTTTCTCTTTTCGTCCTTCCCTCTCTTTTCCTAGGTGGCAGTTTGCTAAAGCGGACTGGAACCTATTTACCCTCAGTGCTGCTCTCTCTAACCTCTCCCTTCTGCCTCTCCCTCGCGCTCTCCTTTTTCATGACACTGTCTTCGACGAATCCCTCCGCTCTATTCCTCGCTCTTCCTCTCGGGGTCCACGGAAGTGCGTTCCCTGGTGGAATGCGGACTGTGCTCGGGTTGTCCGCTGTAAGCGTGCAGCCTGGAAGAGGCACCGCCGTCGGCAGACGACCGATTCTTTTCTTTTCTTTCGGAAAGCGAGTGCGGTGGCCCGTAGGGCCATCCGTATGGCTAAACGTGAATGTTGGGCTTCTTATGTCTCCACAATTACGTCCGAAACTCCCCTGCCACAGATCTGGAAGCGTATCCGCAAGATAGCGGGTAAGTTCGTTCCCGATGTTTCCCCGGTCCTTCACCTCCGTGGTACTCTTGTGGCAGACCCGTTGCAGGTCGCTACCGAACTGGGTTCTCACTTTTCTTCTGTTAGCTCTGGTCGTCATCTTCCCCAATCTTTCCTTCTTCGTAAACCTGTCCTTGAGTCTCGTCCTTTAGATTTCTGCACTCGTATTCGACTTTCCGGCGAGGCTGCGTATTGGCCATACTAGCTTAACTCACGGACATTTAACGGAGCGCCGCCCTGCTCCTTATTGTCCTAACTGCATTCTCCCTCTTACAGTTGTGCATATCCTTGTTGAGTGTCCTGACTTTTAGGACGACCGTGTGTCTTGCTTTCTGACCGTCCCCTGCGGTCACTTTTCCCTCGACCCTCGATAGAAGTTCTCGGTGTACTGCTGCTCTCAGATTGTTCATTGCCAATCCAAGGTTACACTCAACGGCTCCTTTAAAGGCAGATTCTTTGGCTAACTTATCAGCTCTATCATGCATTCGGAGGCCAACATGAGATGGAGACCACATGAAATGGACTCTGTTACCATCCTTAATATTTCAACAAGATCTTTAGATCTGAGGCAAAGTGAATTGACACCAGTAATTCCATCTATCATCATACTATCATGCAAGAGGAGCCACACATCTATGGATCATCCAATAAAATCAGCAGACTTCTAGATGTTACTACTGCTCGGCTTAGACTCGGTTACAAGTATCTCTGGGAATTCTCATTATCTGCCGATGTAGACCTGACCAAATGTAAACTGTGTCAACAAAATTATTCGCACACCCTCCGTCACTATGTGATGGAGTGCGAAAATACGTGAATTTAGAGACAATTCTATAACCAATGTTCCAGCGATGTGTAAATATTTCATTCAAAATGATCTGCTACCAGAAATTTTAGCCAAATATCTCCAGTTTGCTAACTGTAGGTAGTATAATTGAATGATTGTAACCTATCCACCGCTGCCCACTGGATGGGGGGCGGTGTGCAGGACAACATATAAATTGTGACACTAGCTCTCCACATATGTCAGTTGCTTAATTTAGAACCTGTACTTGAGGTGATCTCGAACCCATTGTTGATGTGACGACTTATATTGAATTTTGTAACTAGCTTATCAAGATTGTAACTTGCTTAGCTAAATGAATTGTGGGGTTCAGTCCCTGAGCCCATTATGTGCCTCTGTAACCCTTTCCACTACCGCCCACGGATGGGTATGGGTGCATAATAAATGAACTAAACTAAAAAAAAAAACTATAGAATTCTTGGTGAATTGGATACTTTTGATATCGTTCGCCTTACGCGTTTCTGTTCTCTTATTGGCATCCTCAGTGATGTTTAGCGCCCTCTGATTATTCCGCACGTTTGATGGTGCTGCATGGTCTTCCCGGCTTGGTGCCTTCTTTGATAATTACTTACTTGTTCTCTTATATAAATAATATTATACATAAAAATTCTATGTATAATTAGAGGGTTGATTAGGTGTTAGGTCCTGTTGGCGATTATTTGTATTTGTAGTACGTGGGTGAAGCATTTATAGCGTTGTGGTTCGAACAATATTCGTCAGTGAAGCACTTGTTCCGGAAATGTTCAAATGTCAGCAGTTGTAAGTGGTGTGTAAACAGTTTTCATTCATAAACAAGGGGTTTGGCAGGTGCATGGAATCACTTTTGGGTCCTTGTTTGGAGAATGAGCTGCCCATCTGGAATTCTCGAAAGTGATTCAAGAACGAACCCGACAACTATACCAGGACCTCGACTCACAACTGATTCCGTTCGAACACTTCCGGAACAAGTGCTTCACTGACGAATGAATTTTGTTCGAACCACAACCCTGTAAATGCTTCACTCACCTACTATAAATACAAATAATCGCTAACAGAACCTAAACACTTAACCTAACCTAACTTATGCCTATATATGCACAATATGCTAATATATTATATATTAATTTATATTTGAGAAAATTCCCATTTTGAATGAACAGCATGTTGAAATTTATGAATGCGTCTGTGGGGTCGACCGCTGGATGTAATGGACTTGAGTCGAGGATGGTTTGTGGGCGCGTTTCCTGTCGCCTAATGGGCCTGTTCATCTTGAAGTCCCCCATGGTGTAGTTGGTAAGACACTCTTATGGCGTTTTGCGAGCAATTTATCCTGGGTTGGTATCCTGGCTGGGGAGTATTTACTGGGCATCAATCCTTAACGGGCGTTTTAAGGGCTATTCATGCCCGTGCTACCTCTTGGGTGGCTTAATCTTTATCATTAACGGGCGTCAATCCTTAGCCTCTGTTTACCCAACAGTAACATGGGGTACCTAGTTGTTAAACGATTTGGTGGGTAGTATTCCGGGGAACATAGGATTAAGGACCTGCTCGAAGCGCTATGCGTGCTGGTGGCTGTACAAGCATGTAAGAACTCTTGTATATATAAATAAATAAATAAAAATAAGTAAGCGGATACCAATGAGGAGTTAGTCAGTTTGTTCTGGGGAGGATCAGTGATTCACCCTGGGGAGAGGGGAAAGACCTCGATATAAGCCTAACATGTATATATTATATTAACGTATATATATTAATTAATTAAATACATATATTAATTATATCACTAGCTGTCTGTCCCCCGACACAGTTAGTACATAGAATTATTATATTATTATGATGTTGGGTTTTCATGAAGACGGATGTAAAGTTGACGAACGTTGGTGTGTAAACACAACTATCTCTCTACAAACACCCGCCCTTCACTGTGATAACCTTACTTATTCAGCTATCCACGTGTAGGCGCGTGTACATCTCCTCAGATACAGAGATCTTCTTTAATAGTAATAAGTCACCAGGAATTGGAGGTAAGACTGTGATTTGCGAGAAAACCTGCTTTGGGAGCCTGTTGGCTGAGGTGCTCCGTAGAGATTTTTTTTTTCCTCCTATTTCAGTTTAAATCATGCTTTTGATCTCGATAGTTTAAGTGTTTTTCCCCCTTCCTGCTTGAAATGCTATGCGTATTAGGGCTTTAGGCATGGTATATACTAGCTCTATCTACAAATCCAACATTCTGTTTGTATCTTATTTAGTATGTACAGTATGTACTTTTACCTGAATAAACATTATCATTAGGTTACAAGAATTTCCTCATGTCTACTCAAAATCACTAAATCAAAGTCAAATTACTTGAAGGCCAAATAAAATATGTGAATGCTTAGATAGCCTTTACCTAAGCTAAAATTTTGTTCATATGCTGAAGGGAAGCTTGTAATTACCTAAGTGTAGTTGCAGGATGAGAGCTATGCTCGTCGTGTCCCGTCTTCCCAGTACTCTTTATCATATAACACTTAAATTACTGAAGGTTTTGCCCTCCATCACTTTAACGTGTTCCAGCCCTCTACCATTGTTTATTTTTATACACAGAGTAATCACGCTAACAAAATCCATAGGAGCTATACTGAAGCTTCGAACCTATATGCGGGGTGTTTCCAGGCGCATGCTCTAGACATCTAGGCCACAACATAGTCAAATGGATTTAAATGCTTTAGTGGATTCCTCGGGAATCCTCGAGGATGCAATAGTACCAATCCTTTTTGACGATGTTGTTGTCTCGAGTGTGTGCCTCGGAGCACCCAGCGCATAGGTTCGAATCCTCATCATAGCTCCTACAGATTTTCAAATTTTTTTTATAGTGCTGACAGTTTCATGAGTTATTGTTAACTAAACAAGAACTTGGTTATCCATGACATATTTTTATCTTCAAAAGCAAGCATGTTTTTATACGTCATTAATATTTCAGTAACATATCCGTTATAACATGAACACATTATTCCTCATTTAAGGTAAGATTTATTTTCATAATTCTTCTTGAAATTTAGTAGGTTTTGATAAATTTGGTGGATTTCAATAATTTGAAATACCTTCTTGGAGTTTCTTGTTAACAAAACTTCTGCGACTAATGTGACACTTTAGTATGAAGTAATCTCGGGAAGATGGCATCAGTGAGGCACCAGGGCTCCTCAAGAAATTGGTGTTTCATTACTGTACATGCAACATTGGGTTTTCTTTCTTATATTTTTAGAGGTATTTAGAAACAAATATTACATTCAAGGCATGCATCTTCAATCATTTTTAGAATTTACTTTCTCCTTTGACTATCTCAACTCTTGGATCTATAGAATTATCCTGTTCTTGCATGTGCTGTCGAATATTAATATAGTATATTGCACATTTCTTGAATTGTATGTACAGCATCAATAAGTTAAATACAGCTCTTTATAAGGCCTAGGCAAAGTGATTTTTACTGGCTTAAGATGTGGTATAATACTGAAATACAGTATTAAAGAAAGAAATAGGACCTGCCTATAAATAATTGATCATTGTAGTGAAGAGGTTCAGCAGAGCTTTAATTACTGTACATTGCTTGTAAAAATACTTGAAAAGATAGTGAACATTAAAACGTGATTTAGGGTTGTAATTACTGTATTGCATAAATGTGTAAAAAAAAACAATGCTATAATTATGTATTTTGAAGTGCTGTATAAGGAGTATGCAGTACACTTTACAGTATTTATTATCAATTAGATAATTTTGTTGTCATAGGTGTGTTATGGAAGGCCAGGGGGGCAGCTATCTCTTTCCCAGCGATGGCCAACAACAGCAACCTGAATGGGGAAGAGACCGCCCAATTTCCTTTGAAGATCTTGGGATACCAAGGTCTCGGGCAACTCGTGCTACAGTGTTTGGCAATGTAAATATAAATGTTGTTAATTTGTAATTTTTACTTCTTGATGCTTATTGATATTTGTACAGTATTTAATGCATGGTAATTTGTTACTTGCGATAACAGGTAAAATTACATACTGTACTCTATACAGTATTTAATTATTTATATATAAAATTTATAAACACACATACTGTAAATTCCAAACTTGAAAGGCATTGTATAGTGCAATACCATGTATCAAAGGTACAGTATTTGGTAGTGTATTGCAATACTAGTACAGTACTATTTATTTTTTGGAACACTAATGTTGGGTGTTCATGGCACCATTGAGTTTGCAAAAATGTANTATGAATGCACTGGCTGTCTGTCCGCCAACACAATGAATTAATCATTATTATATGATTTAATAGTCAAGGATGAGACATACATGCAGGATCGTTAATACTAAAATATAATGTTTGTCCTGGTATTCAAGGGTAGTCGGGTATCATTCATGTATAGTTGAGGTTTTTATGTGTGTCATTTTCTAGAAGCTACCGGTTGCCGTGTTAATGGTAATTAACTTATTTCGCCAGGATCCATATTTCTTCCACATACAGCAAGGCATTATTGTATTCAAGAGTACAGCCTGTGGAATTATCATTTCCACATACTATTTTAGTTATGTTAACAAATTATAAAACGGCAAGTGCTATAAATAGCACTTGCCATATCTGGCACATCTGTGTCGGTGAGTGTGACGGGCTCACCCATAGCCCGTGCTGCTTACAACTTTTTGTTCCCAATAGCTGATGTAAAAAACACAAAACAATTGCCAATCTTTTCATAATTCAGGAAAAAAAACACTAATATACAAAACGTAGCCCATGGACACAAACCGAAACTGTCTCTGTTTCCGCTTGTTACAACTTGTAAAAAGTTGTACATCTTGGCTTAACGTGTTATGACGTATTAGAACGTTGTTACAACTTGCTATATTGATTGTTGTAAATGTTAGGAGGTGTTAAAACTTGTTCGAACGTTGTATCAACCTTGTAGTATTTCGGTGTGTGTTTGGCGGGTGGAAACATCAAATATGAGGGGAAGGGGAAGAGGGAGTTGCTATAATCTCATCGATGTTTACGAAATTATATAATACAAAGTTCAATTCGTGGAAGGAGAAAATATCAGCGCCACAAAATATCCCTTGACTCTACGAGGTCAACTTGTGTGTCGGGAGCTGGAAATATATTCACACCTGATTGCATAATTCCCAGTTTCGAAGACAAGTTTGGCATTTACGTGAAATTAACGTCTAAATCATTAATACAAAGTAAGGGACGTGTGTGTAGCAATTAAGGAGAGAGAGAGAGAGAGTGAGAGGGAATTGAAATCAGTTAGGAATAAATTTATGAGTGTAATGTATCATGAGGCTACCCGGGGTAGTGTAAGGTGATATTTATGTGGCGCTCAGGGAGCTGTCAGCCTAATCCCATGGGTTGGGGTGGTAATTTAACACTAATTTATATATATATATATATATATATATAGATTATATATAGAATATATATATATAATATATATATTATATATATATATATATGCTCTGAGACTCTGGGCGCCTGGGGTAAATGTGCACTTAAGTTCCTGAAGGTGATGGTTGAAGAACTCATTAGGGAAAACTAAAGACTCAAGAGCGGCCAGTTAACTGTTCCAGCGCCTCGGTGTCGCGATCAGAGAGGAAATGCTTCCTGTATCTTTGGCACTGAAATGTGACTGAAAATATTACGAATAGAACAGCGGTTATCTGGCGGATGAAATGCCAATCACATTGAATAAAAAAAATATAAATAAAGCAAATAAAAAACTGTTATGAGCTCTTACGGTGTGCTAGCTGCGGGATAAAGTACAAAGAATTAAAAACTTAAATATTTTAATATAACAATTACAAAAATAGATCCTCTATGAAACTTGCTTATACACAGTGCAAAAAAAGTAAAATAAATAAACATGTGAACGTTACATTAAGATCAAAATTACAGGTACAGGGATAATAATATATATATATTAGCTGCGTAGGTCTTCCACCACCCGGGGAGCGAGAGTAGAGTACAGCATGGAGCACTGAAGAGAATTCTGCTTTCTAGTGTTGTTGTTTGTGTTATAGAGTCAGCTACTGGGAACAAAAAGTTCTCAGTAACATAGACTATGGTGAGCCCGTAGTGGACTTGCCTGGCACAGGAGCGGGGTAGTAACTAATGCTTTTTAGTGATGATTGATGAAGATTAAGCCACCCAAAAGGTGGCACGGGCATGAATAGCCCGTAAGTGGTGGCCCTTTTGAGCCATTACCAGTATCAAGAGATGATACTGGAGATCTGTGGAGGTGCAACTGCACCCTGCGTGACGGGAGATGTCTCCTATGGCTTTTAGTGATTGATGAAGATTAAGCCATCCAAAAGGTGGCACGGGCATGAATAGTCCGTAAGTGGTGGCCCTTTTGAGCCATTACCAGTATCGAGAGCTGATACTGGAGAGCTGTGGAGGTGCGACTGCACCCTGCATGACGGGAGATGTCTCCCGTGCTTTTTAGTGTTGTTATAGATTCAGCTACTCGGAACAAGTTCCAAGTAGCACGGGCTATGGTGAGCCCGTAACTTACCTGGCACAGGAGCTGGGCAAGAAGCACGGGCTATGTTTAGCCTCGTGGACAGGAGATGTCTCCCGTGCTTTTTAGTGGCTGGTGAGCTCCTTATATACACGGGTGAGGCCGTGTAGGTGGCGTTGGTGTGCAGGTAATTGCCAGCCGGTAGTCATAAACGAGCAGTAAGCTTGTAGTGGAGCTGGCTCCCAGACACCAGGTGTGTCAGGGTCACGGGTACTGGGGTGTAGAGAGTAGTAGAGTCTTGTCTAGCCACAGGCTTCTGGTCACGTATTGTTGTTGCTGTTCTTGATGTTAATTTCTTACACTTGAGTATGCAGATATGTTGTTGTTGAATAGGCGATGAAGGAATAGGCCCCAGTCTCCTTTCCTAAGGAGAGTCTCGTGACAAAATATATATACTGAGCTTTGGTCTCTCTCTCCTCCTGAAAATGTAATACTGAATTCATGTTCATCGTTTACGAGTGAAGAAATCTAGGGACTCGGTCAGCGTATTTTCGTTGATTAAGTAGGGGTGGGGTCATTGTTGTACCCTACCTCCCTCTTTTAACCAATACGACCGACCCTGACCAACCTATGTTCGTCGTGTACCCCAGACCGATCACCCTGCAAAGTTGAGTGAGGATAACACCAGGCATCTTGTCTCCAACCTCATACAAACTCTCTCTCAGTCTAGATATACTTAACCGGTGCCTTTCGCATGCCAGTCTGTTGCCACGCTTTCACCATCTTAGAGGTCAGCAGACACCCACTGACGCCTGCTAAACATATTCCATCCATGCAGGGGCGCGCGCTAACATACGCGTGTGTGAACATGTCCATACATGTTGGCATTTTCGTGCATTTTTGCGCTAGCATGTATGTCTACCTGTCCTTGTGTGTGCATGTGCCTATGATCAGATTTTGTGTGTGGACTCAGTGGTGTTTATAAATATTATGGTATTTACGAACACACACTGAGGGAAGGGAACACACACACACACACACACACACACACACACACACACACACACACACACAACACACACACACACACACACCACACACACACACACACACTGAAGGCAAGGTCTATTAGGTCGGACAAAGAAAAGGCACCACGCGGAGTTCATATCTAAAATAAACACGAAACAAAGCTGGAGAAGTCCAGAGGTATGCCACAAGACTAGTTCAAGATTTGAGAGGTATGAGTTACGAGGAAAGACTACAACATTAAATCTCATATTGCTGGGAGATAGATAGACCGAAGAAGACATGATCACCTCATATAAAATACTCAGGGGGGGAATTAAGATGGCAGACAAGGAAAGAAAATTTGATATTTGTAATTCACAAGTAAAAAGATACAGGTGGAAGCTAAGTACCGAAATGAGTTACAAAGATATTGGAAAATGTAGCGCACTCTATGAATATATTATAAAACGAAGTAGGCAAACTGCAGGCACAACTTCACATGTATAGACATGAGAGCCCAATAGGCTCGGAAAACTTCTACCACTTTATTAGAAGTTGGCAGGCAAGATCCACAAGCTCAAATATGTGAATCATCTGGGTGAATGCAATTAACTTAGTATCTGCACAACCACACACACACACGTGTATATTTATTCATGTGTGTGTGTGTGTGTGTGTGTGTGTGTGTGTGTGTGTGTGTGTGTGTGTGTGTGTGTGTGTACTCACTCGCCTATTTGTGCTTGCGGGGGTTGAGCTCTGGCTCTTTGGTCCCGCCTCTCAACCGTCAATCAACAGGTGTACAGGTTCCTGAGCCTATTGGGCTCTATCATATCTACACTTGAAACTGTGAGGGAAACTGTGTGTGTGCACTAGAGTGAGAGAGGAAGCTATCCGAGATGGCGTTGCAGAAGCAGCCGCCTTAGTCTCGCTGTCTAGCTTACTCAGCTGCTACAAAAACATATATGACTCACATATCCTCTTTTTGCGACCAGCAATTTTGAGGCAACGAGACTGTCCATCCACGCCCTCCACCCGCCCCCACCTAAATCCCGCCCACCTCTCTGTACCCCCCCCCTTACTAAAACAGCTTCTCCCCCCCTCATCACCCTCTCCACCTTTTCAACACCCACCCACCCACCCCCACACTCCAACCGCCCATCACCACCTGCTATACACCCTCACATAAACACAACTAAACATGCAAATTCCTTAAAAAATAGTTCACATCAAACTTCTTTAATTCCCCCCCCCCCCACAAACTCAGTCAAATATCAAACAATCCAAGTACCAGAATTTGTGAGCAACCTCCCAATAAATATATATATATATATATATGACGCGCCACTGTAGACCCCATTTATATCATTTATCTGTACTGAAAATGAATTAAAGATTCTATAAATTAATCTTGGAAGCTTAAGTGATGCCCAGCCAGCCTTGGGGGTGTGGGTATCCTTGGGTACAACTTAATGACTCAATTATTCACTCAGCTTGAAATCTCTCTCCCGTCTGCTGTACTCTATATATACAAATATATATATACAAACCATAAAACTTTTAGTCAGGAGGGATTGTAATTATAGCTGCGATATATTGAATGACTTTTGCTGTTGCCTTTCAGTCAAAATTAATATTTATTTTAGGTTTAGTAATAGAATTGTATCGTACGTGCTTGTTTAAATCATCATAATCATATATATCCCTCTTTAATTGTAACTTTAGGATGATGTATGATTTAGATTTTGTACTGTAATATGCAGCATGTGTAGTTCTGAGGGTGAAACTGGGAATTAAGAATCATTCCTGATATTTTTTCCAGGATGTGGTAGAAGGGTGTGATCGTGACGTCATAGTTTGTTCGTGCAAGGGAGGAATAATGACGTCATCACTGCCTGATGTTCTCAGAAGGTGATTGTGAAAGGAGAGACATTAATAGACGATCATATTTTTAGATTTGACTGAGCTTATGACACTATTAATAAATCCACTAGATAAAACAGTGGTAAAGAGCAAACGTCGGTAAAATAATACTAACAACTCATTATTATATACACCGATATAGCTAGAATTGAAAAAAAATAATAATAATATAATATTTCAGTTTTGTTTTAGATCTTAATTGTACTCATATACTACATATAATTCTATTTAGCTAAATAGGTATCTGAAAGGACGTTGCTCCTATATTGTGACGACAAAAATAGCAAACTTGCATCCCTCTTCCCCCTCCCCCAAGGAAGGTGTTGTGTTGTTCCGTGTCAGTTCCTCCATGGTCAATGTTTGTGTTGTGATGGTGGGAACATGGCGCGGGTCACAATGCTCAGCTGTGCCTGTTGTTTGAGAGCTGTGTGGACGCCAGACGAGGTGAGCCACACATCACACACACATTAACGGCACACCTCCATCAGTCCACCAGTACAACTGCTGTTTAGTGTGGGAAGGGGAAGGGGTTGGGTCGTCTAGGAGATGCTGCGGCTGGGAAAGTTGGGAGGGTAGAATATTTTTGACGTGTCTAGGCCTGTAGGGGCTAGGTGACGTCTTTAAATAGTCTTGACGGTCAGTACCCTCTACGTGTTTGAGGTTTAATGGTTTGATTTGGTTGAGTTGCTTTTGTGTTTGATAGCTTCGGCAGTGGTGGGCAGTCTATAGGCCTATAAGGAAGTATAAGATTTAGGCCTGTGTGTGTTTCTTAATGACACTATGGTGTAAGTGCTACTTGGCCATTGAGACGGTGTATGGCTGAGGCTGTCCTCACAGTGGGGCCGTCTCCTCGGTGACTTGTCACAAGGTAGTGTGAATGCTTCAAATTGGTTCGATCGTCGTTGGTTTATAGGCTATAGGAACCCATTCATTCCCTTCTTGAGGTATAAGAAGCTTTGTAGGAAGTATAAATGTTTTTTCAAGTTTGTAGAAACTTCAGTCAATTATAGTCTTCTCTCTGAGGCAAGTGCTAGATTATCCCAAGCACAAGGAATGGCTTGAAAGACTATCGAGAAAGACGATCTTGACGACGCCAGGATGATATAAACCCAAGGTTTATATCATTGCCACCTTGCTGCATGGCAAGAACACAAGCCTGGTAGTAGAGGAAAATAGTAGTTTTTAAATAATAAGTCTTTTTAAATAGTCCCACCGGTCTACTCGAGGTCTACATTCCCACTTTGCATTTGATTCCAAAAGGAACACTTACTACTTTGTAATTTTACCAGGGCATTGGGGGGGGGGGAAAGACGTCCACATAGATCCTTATTCTGGCCCATTTGTGTCAAGTTGCTATGTTCTCAAATTCATGTTGCTAATCATTAAGCAGTAATTCTGTGTGGTGCAACCTCAAAGATGAAACATCACTTGCTTACTTTTGGTGTTACCCTCTAATAGTGTTAGGTCTAAAAACAAATGTTTTTTAAAG
Source organism: Procambarus virginalis (assembly GCA_020271785.1). Classification (NCBI taxonomy): domain Eukaryota; kingdom Metazoa; phylum Arthropoda; class Malacostraca; order Decapoda; family Cambaridae; genus Procambarus; species Procambarus virginalis. The sequence continues at coordinate 4,883,854 of WNGS01162157.1, forward strand.
GCTATTTATTTTTGAAAAATAAATATTAATCCAAATATTGAATAACTTTGGTATTTTATCATTGAAGTGTCAGATAAGATGCACCGAGCACATTTGTGAAGGCCACTGATAATGAGTTTTTTTTTTATTTAACATGTCTTCCTCTTTGGCAGCTAAAAATTGTATTGCCATTTTAATATTTAATCCTGTTTCTGTGATTTTATTGTACTATCATCAACAATGTTTATAATAAATTATCTTGCAAATTTTTGCAATATTATATGAAGTTGTAAATGCTGCCCTGTAATCAGTTGTTGGTAGTGTATCAAAATCCTATAATGCACCTGTTTTTTTTTTTTTACCTTGGTAGCTTGTCTTTGGACCAGGCTTTCCATGCTGCAGAGAACGAAATAGTCAACAAATATACAGTACTATTTTAACCCTCCAGAGGGAGGGGGGGAATTAAGGAAATTAAATTTTGAAATTGTAATGCAATAAAACCATGCTACAATACTGTACATAAAAGAAAGGAAACGAACAGTAGTCATAGTGTTCATATGAAGATCTCGTTAGTACAGACGGGTTCGTTCTCGATGCACAGTTGAGAATTCCGGGTTTGAATCCCATGGTGGGTGGGGACGGAAATAGTTAAGCATATTTTATTTTGCCTAATGCCACTGTCCACATAGCTGTGAATAAATATTCAGGAGTTAATCAGCTTGTTGTGGGGTTGCATCCTGGGAGGGGTCAGTAATTTGGCCTGGAATGGGAGGGAGGCAGGGAACTTGATAAAAGCCAAAAGTGTGTGAATTTACTCTGGCTTTCTGTCCCCCGACATAGTGAATTATTTAAATTATATCTATTATCTTGGCCTTCTAGAAAGCATAAATAAATGTCATGCCAATGTAATCATTTATTAGTACTTCTGTGCACTAGACTAGTATGTTCATGCATGGATTTTGATAGTAAAGGCACGAAATTGGCAAAATTTCTGATCTTGAACGTGTCGAGAAAACACTTGGTGCCTGAATTAACATATGCATGCAATTGAAAGCGTCTAAAAGTCCCTCAATTTATGCATTGGTATGCAGTTGACAAAGATGACAATCTTTACAACTGTATAGTAGAGTCCTTATTAGTGTTTATTAAAGAAGTTTTTTTTTTTTTTTTTTTTTAAATGTTTAATGAAAAGTCGTCTAGATATTATTTCCTGATATTCAAGGGTATTTTTAGACTTGGGAAATTTTTCGGATAACTTTGTCTAAATTATCTTTGTGCTCTGAAATATATTTTTATGGTGTATAATATGTAGAAATACTGTACAGGTTTTATCTTGTATTAATAGAATTATATTGTTTATCTTGTATTAATAGAAAGAACAAAATATCATAAAAATATAAAGTTTAGATTTCAGGAAGAGGGTCGGATCCAAATTACTTTGGATAATCACAATTCCACTAGAGCTATAAAATAATGAGGTGTTGGTTCCAAATCTGAACACTAAAATGTTGGGATATACTGTAGTATGTTTAGATAATGTACCTAAGTAATTGGGTGTGAGCATTTTACTGCCTTGCTTTCTAAAAAGGAAATTACCAACAGTTCTGTAGCTCATCTTGATGAGATAACTTTATAAGTTTATTAAAACACGCCTCAATCATTTAAACGCTGGTACCCGTCAGACTACTAGTTGCAGGCAACTAACAGTAAAGCCGGTCGGGCAGTGCAGCTACACACTGCAGCAAGGGGGGGCTGTCGTCCCCAGAACCATTACTTCAGTATGTAAAAATACTTATACAGTACTAGGTCTCTTGCCAAGGCTTTTGCATTCTTTTTCAAAGTTTGTTTGATTTATATTGTTAGTATATTTATTTCCAGCTTATTCCTCTTTACTGTATTTATATTCTATTCTGACTTGCAGATAGATCAACACACAAGGTCACAACAAATTGACAAGGAAATACAGAAGGACAGACAGAAATTTAGACGACAGGTGAGTTAGAGTTTATTGCTCACTGAGATTAATCTACACGAGTGTGTTGTGCTTAGACAGTCCCAGACTTTATTGTATTCAGAACATGTAATTGTTTTTGTTTTTTTAGTTGATTACATATGGACATATGAGTATATGAACTTAAGCCATTAATATGCTTGATGTAGTTTTGCAGTCAATTTTAAGATTTAGGCACTGTAAATGCATACTTTATTTCCATATATTTTTCTAGCTCGAATCAAACTGTTAATCACAACCTGGATAATCAGCGTGTCATAGAATATTTCATCCTCTGCCCTGTACCAGTAATATAAATGTTTCGAAGGTTGTAAGGAGTTTAAAGTTGTATCTCCTGGCCACATTGCGTTAGATCCCTGTTGCTATGGCAAGTGGAAGTCAATAATAATAATAATAATATAATAATATAATAATTAATAAATAATAATGCTTTCATGTTTGGAATCTGTAGAGGTATCATTAATAAACAGCTTACCCGAGTTTAGGTATAGATGCTATAGACTAATTATTAGTTTATTCTGTACTGTATATTAGGCCTATGCTTTAACAAGGCTCTTAACATTTCATGCATTTATTTATGTAATGGTCACTAATTCACAGTACTGGAGTGAACTTCAAAATATATATAATACAGTATAATATAGTACAAATTATATAACAACAAGGAATTACAGTAATTCACTGATACATAGCTGTTCATTGGTAGTGGAGAAGTTTGGTTAACTCTGCTGTATAGCCAGGTCAAACGTCTAGCATGATGGAGACATGTTCTAGGTCACTTGCTTGTTAACATAATGATGTTTCTAGAGAAATTTAACACGTATTTGTGATGTGTAATTCTTCTTGTAAGGTTAAACTGCTATTGTTGGGGCGGGGGAGTCTGGCAAGTCGACTTTCCTGAAGCAGATGCGCATCATCCATGGGTATCGGTTTGCTCATGATGAGATTGACGAGTATAGAGAAACTATATACAAAAATGTAGTCATGGGTATGAAGGTAAGTAGCACTGCCCACATATCCATATACTGTTCTTATAACACAAACTATGCTCTTTACTTGTCTGACAGTCATCCCTAATTGCACTGTAATTATAAATGTATTATATGATTGATTAACAGCAAGTACTGATAGAGCATGCTAAGGTATGCACACTTACATTGCCTCCATTAAATCCGTACATATATTAACCATATTGTGGATGCAATGATAACCTATCAATTTTTTAATTTTCTTGTGTAGATCAAATTTGACTTCTCTCCAGGTCCTATTGGATGCAAGAGAGAAACTTCGGATACCCTGGGGAGATGAATCTCGAGACGTGTATGGTCACCATGTCATGAAATTTTCCGGTTCCATGTCACTAGATCGACATGTGTTTTTAGATTATGTACCAAGTGTGAAGGAGTTATGGAAGGACTCTGGCATTGGACAAGCTTATAACAGACGAGCAGAATATCAGTTGGTGAGTATGAAATACACTTGGAAAACACTTGATATTGTTAATAATGCTGTATGGTGATTTAAGCTATTTGCATTTGAAACTGCAAGGAAGGCATACATAATACAATTGAGTACTTTTGAGTATTATTGCTGTGAAATCAGGAAAACTAAATTAATGTCTTGGTTCTGTACAGCACTCCTATATTTGTGGTTTATTTGAAGTAAGGTGTTTCCTTATATATGGGAATACGTCCAGTGAATTTTTTGCATTCTTGTATATAAAAATTTGAATATTTTTTTATTAAATTGCTTAATATAATCTAAGAACAGCTTTTAGAGACGGAATACTGTATTTTTATATGTACCTCACGTGACAACACATTTGGGAATGTTGACAGTTAGACATAGTACTTAGGATATTAAATGCACATATAATTTCAGGCCTGTACATAAAATATACAAACCTAATTAGATTGTGATTAGGTTAAGTACATGGGCTTACATCAAGTTATTTGAGATTCAGTAAGGTTTGGGTTAAGGTGTTCTTCACACCATTCACCAGTATTGAACATTATTAATATGCACAATAGTCTTGTTGCAGGTATTGTATGTGAAATGTCTAGTGCTCTACACATGTGCACGTGTCATCAGTTCGGAATACTTGTTCATGGTTTAAGTAGAATAAGAGTATTCCTTGGCGTGTAAACACAGTCTTCATTAAAATGAAGCCCATTTAAATAATTCTTAAATAGCTTGCCTTGAGTATTTAAGCTTGGAAAGATCAGCTTAATAAGAGGTATGGGATGTACACCCCCCTCCCCCTTCATTATTACCTGGCTGTATTCGACTGTATTTTATCAGTGCCTTCTATCCCTTTAGTCATGTCAACACCCATACCATAATATAAGATGAAATGTTAGGGCATATGAAAGGTGTGACAATGTAAGCGAGGGGCATCTGTATTTTGTAAACCGACTTGGCTGTGAGAAATCCTTGCTTTACTTTTTTGCTCTTTCAGTGCTGGCTTAAATTCTGATTATGTGCTTATGACTTGCAGTTTAGCTGTAATTGCTATAACGTAGGAAAACTCTTGCGCTAATAGATATCTTACTGGAAGAAATGTCTAGTAATATTCAGAAAAACATTCAAATATAAAATGACTAACTTCATATATTTTTCTCTTTCCAGACTGACAGCGTTGCTTATTTCTTTGATTCTTTAGACAGAATAGGAGTTTTGGTAAGAGGTGCATTCTTTTGCATAAAGCTCTTCAGGATGTAGTGTATATTAGTATATGTGAGAGGCTTCCGTCGGTCACTCCTTTAGACAGAAGTGTACCCTCTCTGTGCACCATATTCTAAGTAGGTTCTATTGACCAGTGCCCCACAGTGATGTGTAACTTTTCAAATGATTTTGTCACCTGGCTGGAAAAAGGAGACAGGAAAGTGAACGTTAAATCCTAAAATACAATTTGCAATGTTGCCAAAAGAAACAAACTCCATTGAAATTGAATTGAAATAAGTTTATTGAGGTATAAATACACACAAAAGGATGAGGTGGCTCCAGCTATTCTTGGTCTGTTCAATATGTGTTCATATATATTTATATAGTCACACATCAGTCATATAAAGAAACATTCTGGTTGATAAACATGTACATTTCCTTTTTTTTACACATGCAGTCTGATACCAGATGTGCACATAAATACTTTGACTAGGTACAGAGACATAAGTTGCATAAGTACATAGACATACTTATCTGAATGGACACAATTCAACAAAAGGTTACAATCTTGATGCAAAATTCTTATCCATCCCCAGAATATTGTCAATCTTTCCACTGTGACACATCCAGGTTATTTGTTCAAGAACAGTTTTTATCTCAGTACTGTACTTCTATTGTACAGTTTTTGTATATTGTACATTAATCAGTGGGCAATCACGAATATAATGGGTGAGGGAGAGACCTTAACATAACATATAGTTTACACTTCATTTTATTATCATTAACATCTGTTCCATATTCCCAGTAATATGTATACCCATGCCTGAGCAGTGTGTGCTTAGGAAATTAACGGCTCCTGCATGAGCCGTTAATTTCCTTGTCTTTTCTGTGTTTGTTTAGCTTTTTTTCAGGTGCTTATTGTTCTCCTTCAGGTGAGGTTGTTGGCTCACCATCATGGGTGATCTTGGGCTCCTGAAGGGACTTTTTCTGCCCTTTAGTAGGTCTTTTATTGGCTGTAATCCTTGTCTCTGGTAAGCGTTTCTTATTTTCGGGGATGCCGTGTTGGGACCCATGGAGTCCCGATATTAGTTGGCAGCGATTTTGCTAACATTCCTTGTGTGTTATTTGTTTCTGCTCTTGAGTGTCATAATGAGTGGAACTTGGAAGTGGAGTAAACTTTATCTTCCCAGTCTTCCTTCTGAGCTAGGTTGCAAGATTTGAAAAATTTTATGACATCATGGGGCACAGGTTGACAGAGCCAGACAGGAAGTTGGTGTTATAGGTTGACTAGAGTCCTGGTTCAGGGAGTGACCAAAGGTGCCACTCGGAAAGAAACGTTTCATAAACTCTATAGATTGCACAGGATGCAGATATTCATATACAGTACTGTATTTATTATACTGCATACACACTGTACAGTAAGTATTGCTTATTGTAATTACAGCATATAGTAAAGATTACATATAATTTACAGAAGAAAAATCCTTTTGCAGAGGATGTAACTGATAGCAGTTCAGGCCTGTTTCTCTATATTATGCCAACTACATTTTTAAAGTAAAGAAGGCCAGAGATGATTATCATTAGAGTACTGAGGTTTTGCCTGAATGACTCGAATTTGTTTTTCATACATGAAGCTTTGCCTTGGATTCTATTAATTTTTTAAGCCATGATAGTCTAAATATCCAAGTAGTTTAGCTGACAATTTGTGCTTCATTCTTCTTTGAATGGCAGTTATTAGATTCCTTATGCTCAGATAATTCATATTAATTAATATGCCTTGGTTTTGATTTAATTATTTGCCATATTTCTTGATTTACTTCTCTTCCTCCATTTAAACATACTTTTCATGCTTATGAGTCTTCCCTTGTTGCTGCTAAATGTTGCAAGAATTAACTGAGGTTTCTTTTAAGACTAACTTCTGAACACGTTCTCCCTTCCTCTCAATATCTTGCTTTTAACACTTCGGATACTCTTTCTTTTTCCTGAACATGCCCGCCTTCTCGTACCCCCTCTTTCACCTCACCATCCCTCTTGACTTATTTTTGACATGCTCGTCCTTTTCTCAACTTGATACAGGTCCAGGAGAGACCAAAATGTTGTAATTTAATTAAAGTAAACTGCTATTGTCTTTGTCAGTCTCTTTAATGCTGTTACTGTAGCCCATTAGCCTCTCACTGATTTCTTACACGGTCTTTGACTTTGAAGTTGTTCATCTTTGTCTGCTGCATCCCCCAGCAAACTATGCATTAATTTTTTTAGCCAATCTTAAGTCGCCCATGGTGTCGTTTTTTTTTTTTTCTATTATTCAACTGTGTTCTTTGTGTCAAGTACTCACACCTGCCTTGCTGATTAAATATTGTTCTGTTACAGGAGTATGTACCCACAGAAAAGACATTCTTCACTGCCGTAAAGCCACTAAAGCAATCACAGAGTTCACCATTCCTATTCAAAATGTCCCATTTCTCTTTGTGGATGTAGGTGGTCAAAGGACACAAAGACAGAAATGGTTTCAGTGCTTTGAGAGTGTCACATCAATTATTTTTCTTGCTTCATCATCAGAATTTGATCAAAGACTCTTGGAAGACAGGTACAATAGCTTGTATTTGTATTTTTTATTCACTATTAGTAGAGTATAGAGCACTTGTATATGCTTTCAGGCTTTAAATTCTTTTAGTTTAGCATAAATGTAACTAATATAAATTTTCTAGAATAAATTTTCTATAAATATAAAACCTTAAATTATTTGGTATTCTTAATTGTTTCACATTTTGTCTGTTGCTAATTAGAAAGTAAATAGGTTCTTCAAAAGGGCTTTTATCAGGGTATATACTGTGGACCCTAGAGTGAACAGAGCTGCAATGCATCTGTCTTGTACACATAAAATAATGACTTGATGAAACAAAGATAAACGCATAGTATAACGCGATGACTCGGACTTGTACAAAAGAATAAAACGATAGTATAAGAAAGTTACATTACCAGACCCACAAAAGCTAGTACGAGTAGGCATTTCATAAAAAAATAGTCAAAGAGAACTCTCCGTTGGCTGTTACTTGTTGTGCCATTGGAGAATTCGGAAAGGCTTTGAGACTCCGGGTTGGATTCAGTTTTTCTTCAGTCCATCCATAGCACTTTAATGACTGCAAAGTCAGTTGAAACGTTTGTGGCACTAGCGCCAGATTGCTATCTTGTTAGACTGTACATGCCCCAGGTCATAGGTTGGTGTATACTTGCCATTGGAAGTAACCAAATGGTTCTGCTCAGAAAGGGACGTGCCAAGATCCCCCCCCTACACTATTTTCACCATGATACAATCCACAATAACAGTCTAATTTCTAGGTACCAATTTACTGCTAGGTGAACAGAGGCATCAGGTCAATTGAAATGTGCCCAACTGTCTCTGTCCAGCTCGTTGTAGTATGTATAGTGATTTTGGAACATCTCTTAATAAACTAAATTGTCCTTTCCAGGAAAATGAAATAATTCATCTGGTAGTGTAAATGCTGAATTAATGATATAAATATATGACATGTATGGTTATACAGTGTGTTGTTTTCCAGGATCACAAATAGGTTAGAAGAGTCGCTCAACATATTTGGGACCATTGTCAATAACAGAAACTTTCGTGATGTCTCCATAATTCTTTTTCTGAACAAGACTGACCTGCTCATCCAGAAAATTAGATCTAGACAAAGTAACATTTCCCATTATTTCACAGATTTTGTGGTAAGTATCTAATTCAAGTACTGCATTACCCATCTCATATAGGGTCACTTATTCAGTTTAGTATCTTATAACCTAATAGTACCATGAATCAATAGGCACTAGGGTAGTTTTTAGTTGTAATAATAACCCTTCTTTAACCTAAAATATAACTAGTTAAAAGAAGATTTCTATATACAGTATTAGTGATATAAGTATTAATTGCACTTTTTATTAGCATATGTATATATGTAGTATGTATAATGTGAAGAAACAATAACATTTTAGTCCTTCCGTAACATTGCCTCTGGAGATTGGCAGAAGGCCTGGAAGTATACTTGTATAACTGACGACTAATCTTTTGCATGAGGAAAATATGGGACGTAGTTGAGATATTAGTCCTAATGGGAGAAGAATTGAGCTAACTGACCAGAGGAGCAGTGAGAATCACATTGCCCACAAATCTTGGCAGCTCCTGTAGAATGGAAAGAAGCATCTCATCTTGAGTAGAGGAAGATACTTCCAAAGGTTCCAGGTGAGATGCGTAGTGTCCAACACAAGGGCATCAAAACCGGGGAATGGGGTTACACGTGGTGTGGCTCCATTCCATAAGATCATTGGAAACCAATGCCAAAATTGGCATTATGACTCATAAGATCATGGGAAAAGTTCGGAAGGTTTATTGGCCATGTGAGGCAGCTCCCATGTATACACAATGAATTCTTGTAAATGTCGTCTAATCTACCCTTGAAACTGGCCAGTGAAACTTAGGTTGCAACCAAATTGGATAGTTTATAAAATAATTGGAGAGAATTAAACTGCAGAGTTGGGGAGAGCATGGAAAATGTTCATCAGGCAAAGCGAGTGTTCCTGATGTTGGTGTCGGAAATATTTTTGTCTTAAACCTTGTTTTCTTGAGGGAGTTATCTTTAAAGGCCTCACCAGGCATTTAGATTGCCTTAAAAGCTTGAAGTAGTACTGAAAACACATTTACAGTCTCATTTGATTAATCAGTATGATGTTCAGTGAATGAAAATTGATTGTAAAGATATTTTCTGCATTGTTTATAACTTTTGGATTCATATGAATGATATAGGGGATAATAACATTTGTGATCTACCTTAGTTTTCAAGGTACATGAAGTACAGGCACTTGACATGTGGATTATATAGTGCTTAAATCCTCAAAACATTTACTGCACTATGTAGTCTCTTTTATATGTTATAGCATGGCCATAAAGATAAAAGTATAAATAGTGCTACTCATGAAACTTTCCACACAGGGTAATCCTCATGATGAGAGATTTGTTCAACAATTCATCTTGCACAAGTTTGTGGAACAGCGGAGAGCGGACAACAATCGTCGTCCAATCTTCCACCACTTTACAACTGCAGTTGACACGGAAAACATAAAGGTGGTATTTAATTCTGTTAAAGACACAATACTTCAGAGGAATTTAGAAACACTTATGTTACAGTGAAGTAATAGGTATTTTGTAGATGAACTACACCTTTTGAAAATACCCCTGTGGTAAATCTTTTCACAGAATGTACACACGCACACACGGTGAACAGTTGAGAATCTGTGCCATTGAAATTTGACTGTTTTGTGTAAATTCACATTTCAGGTCACATTTTTAATAGTCTATTTGTATAACTGAAAATGTGTGCTGCAGATTTAGCATTCACCAGTCAGTCTTATCCTGTTAGCAAGAGTTGATTATAGAGAGATTACATGACTAGTATGGAGAAAGGTCTTTTGACTGAGGCACTTATCCTGTTTTGTGGCTGGAATACTGTGGTGCTGCTGCTGGGAACATTTAGTACTGTACCTCTATCTGTTTTAAGCTGTTAACAATCCAATGTTTTCCTGTATGTGTTTAGTCATTTATAATATTTATTTTTTTTTCCCCAGTTTTTCCAAGAAGCAAACCCAAATTTGTCTTTGAGGTTTTTTTAATTTCATTTTTGAGTGTAGGAGCTTCATAATTCCATGCACAATAATATATAGTGATTTTACAAGAATTTAGCACTTTAATAAGACAAATGAGCTATGGCTTTTAAAATCATGCACTTTTAGTTGATATGTAAAATACCAGTACATAAATTGTGTTGGACAACTTAATATTAATGTGTTGGCAAATGTCACAAATCTTACTATGCCTGTCAGATAAATTATTAAAAGTGATTTTATATTGTAAGACGACATCATCTTCATGAGTATGCTGCTCAAAGCATTGGTAGAATGATGTACAGTACTTTTACTCAAAATATCACCTAGGGGCACATTTTATGTAAGTTTTGTTTTTTACCGAAATAATATTGTGTGACTCGTTTCTGGATGTATTATGGTTATTTTTAATGATGTTCCATTAACATTCCTAAGATTGTCTGTTTTTGATGTTAAGGACATGTCTTAAGGTGTCCAGTAAGGCTCTAATTGCTATCCATCAGTATCAGTTGGCAAGATTAATTACTTGTGCTGCAATTATTAGATTTATGGCTCGACACAAACTGTTTACTTGTAAGGTTTTTAAATAATTAGTTTGGAAAAAAAAAATCTAAATAGTTTGACTGTGTGGTTTTGTTTATAATGAATAAGGTCCATCAGATAATGGTCTTGTTAGTGGAATGAGCTAAGTTTCTTTAAAACATCTCGACAAATGCTTAACTGATTGTTGTGAAGAAATACTCGTCTAGACAGCTGCATTGTTATTTTAGTATTTTGTATTCAATTATTCTTTCTCCATTTTGTTTGCAAATTTTATACTAAAGAAATGATTTGTTAGCATTTTTTTTGAATTTATGGAAAAAACAAGATATGAATATTTGTTCTTAAAATACCAATCAAAATAAAATAACTACAGTATATATTTCATAAAATACAGTACCATTGTCGTGGACGGCAAGCCAGTTATATAACCTGTGTGCCGAGACTGGATACCAAATGGGAGATGAAGTCCTTCGCGAAACGGAGAAAGATCTAAGAGTTTATATCACGCAAAACCTGTCTCTTGAAGCCCACATCAAAAGAATAACATCAGCAGCATATGCAAGGCTGGCTAACATCAGAACTGCCTTCAGAAACCTGTGTAAGGAATCCTTCAGAACCTTGTATACTGCCTATGTAACTCCAATCCTGGAGTATGAGGCCCCAGCATGGAGCCTGTACACAAGATGAAGCTAGAAAAAGATCAGCGGTATGCCACTAAGCTAGTCCCAGAACTAAGAGGCATGAGTTATGAGGAAAGGTTTGGTGAACTGCACCTCACGGCGCTGGAAGACAGAAGAGTTCGGGGAGAAGTGACCACCACATACAAAATTCTCGGGGGAATTGACAGGGTAGACAAGGATGGATTATTTAACACGGGTGGTACACACACACACAAGCGGACACAGGTGGAAACATAGTACCCAAATGAGCCACAGAGACGTTAGAAAAAATGTTTTTAGTGTCAGAGTAGCTAATAAATGGAATGCACTCGGAAGTGATGTGGAGGCAGACTCCATACAGTTTCAAATGTTGATATGATAGAGCTCAAGAAACTCGGGAATCTGTACACCAATAGATTGATGGTTGAGAGGTGGGACCAAAGAGCCAAAGCTCAACCCCCACAAGCACAACTAGGCAAGTACAAATTAAGGTACCCCTGGCAAAGGGTGAGGTTATCGACTGTCATCTGTCCAGTTGCCAGCCAAACCCAACAACTATGCTTTACCTAATGGACCGGGTGATGCGCACATGATCCACCATGCCATGACCACTGCAGTCTCGGTCGATAATATAAAGAGTCACGTAGTTGCTGATTACTAATGCTCCCAAGATCAGGAAGCCATTATTAATCTTATGGCTGTGCTCGGACATTTACAGGAACAGTGCTGATAGTCCAATTTCAGTGTAAATGTTTGCATTTTCCAATTTGATCAGAAAGATGAGTCACATAAAGAGATATGAAGATTGACTTGGAAGATATTGTCCCAGCTTGATGCCTTATTTTGATAGGTACTTGCTTAGCTGGTGCAGACGAGGAGTCGCAATAACGTGGCTGAAATATGTTGACCAAACCATGCACTAGAAAGTGAAGGGACGACGATGTTTCGGTCCGTCCTAGACCATTCTCAAGTCGGTTGTTGAGGATGACTTGAGAATGGTCCAGGACGGACCGAAACGTCGTTGTCCCTTCACTTTCTAGTGTGTGGTTTGGTAAACTTACTTAGCTGGTATTATTAGGGTAGTTTAAAAAACATACAGTATTCACTTATCTTTATTATTTTGATCAGTTTATTTTAAAGTTTAGTAACCAGCAACAGTATTGCAAGATTTGTTTCCAATTTATGTTATACAGTATTGCTTTTTCTTTCCCATTTCCACCTATACATAATATTTCACTCTAAATATCAGACCAAATATGTACAGTATACCCGTTTCAGAGAAATATGTTTATCTGCTCGAAATGCTATGCGTGTTAGTGGCTTTACAAGAATGTACAATACCAATCTTGTGTAATCTCGCAAACCCATTGTACCCTCTTGTAAATAAAATTATTATTATTATCAGCTTGTCCATTACAAATTTAGATTTGTCCAAGAAAAATTAAAGTTGTGCAGCGAGCTGCGTTGAAAGCCGCATAGTCATGTAAACTTATTTCCAGTATTTTTCTTTTTGCTTGGTAATAAATTTCATTGTGTTTGCAGCTACTGTAAGAGGGAGAGCAGTAGTGTTTACAGCAGTGACAGAATATCATTGAAGAACAAGATTTGGGTGATACAATTTACCAGTAGTTTATGCAGGCTGGCTGTTGGTTGTGTAGCGGTTACCATCTGTAGCTCTTAAGAGTGTTAAGAATCATGGACAGTTAAAGGTAGCTTCAAGAATGTAACTAGTGGTATAACATAGTTCTATAACCCTATTTTGCATTCTCTGGGTTACTGTTGTGCAATCTGTTGCATAATGGCAAGTCAAATGTTTGTTGTTTGATGCATTTTTTTTTGTATTATACACACACACACACACTCACTCACTCACTCGCACATCATGTATACATTACTATATTGTTTGTCTAAATATGCAGAAACATGCATTGTTTGCTGTTAATACAAATCCAGAATTTTTTTGGTGATAATTTATTATTAAAAGGGCACTTACTTTTAATCTGGATTGATTTTGATTCCAGATTAGGACTAGACCAGTATGTTGCAAGTTTTGGAGGTTCCATTATAATTCTATGCTGTAGCTTCAAGTAACGATCCTTTTTTTTTTTTAACCTATTAGTCATTCAATCCCGGTGCTGTTGTTGCATTAACCTAGAAAAAGGAAGGAAAATTCTGGTGTGGTTATGAATGAGATGCTTCTTTGGTAAGCCAATGAGGGGCAAGAAAGGAGTAACGGTTTTCTTGTTCGTGGTGTGTTTCGGATGTTCCTTGAAAGGGAGAGGTAATCGGATTCCTACACATCTCGTAAACACGTGCATACACACCCACCCGTGTACTTTGATGCACGCCATTATCACACTTGCTCATTCCCTTATCACTATTATTCTCATAACATTTTCAAAAGATCAAAGTTTCTCATTCTTAATATCTGTACATGTGGCAGCTTGATCGTATTCCCTTACGAAGTCTAGCTTTGCAGACAACTCTGGTTTACAAGACTTGCAGAGTGCCCTCACGTTTAAGGCTAAATATTAGCTTACCAACCATTCTTGTATGGTTGTCATAATTAAATAATAAGACAAAAAGAGCATTTTAATTGCATTTAACTTGTATTTTTTGTTAATTGATGAAATTCCAGTTCTTGGTACTGTTAAAGATGCTTATTTTTTTTTTAATTTAAAAAATTACTAATGCAATAATTTTTTACCTTTCAAACGAATGTTTTATGGATGTCTTTACCTCAAGTAGAATGGTTTTGATCACTTTAAACAGCCAGAAGAGCCCATTTAACCACAAATGTTTTGAAGGCTTGTGATATTTGTGCCTTATCCAGATATAACCTTGTTTGTTAGGGACAATAAGTCATTTCTATCATATATTCAATTACCTGTAGGCATGAATTCCCCATCCCTCCTCTCTTCTTGCTACCTATTTGAAGTTGTTGAAAGGGGTTCTTTGTGTTTAACTGTGTTAAATATTTTCAGCATACGTTATGCACAAGTCATACTTCAAATGCCATTTCTCTGAATAATGGTTTTACCTTATGCTGTACTGTATTGTGTAAAGTGTCTTCACAAACAGTTATTGATTTGTGTGGGGGTTTGTTCCTGTAAAAATAGTGCAAATCTGAACGGTGCATTTAAAACTTAGATACAGTACTGCAGCTATGACAAGTAGGGTTAGGTTCCAGAGAAATTGATAAAATACCTATTTGAGCAATAATATTGAGTGCTTCTAACACTTTCATGCCATAAGTGCAGCATATAATTATTACCAGGCTGCTCAAGATTTGCAATTATGCAAGAGTATACTACAAAAAGTTTATAAAACACAAGAATGTTGCATATGGGGCAGCCTGACAACTTGATGAGAATGTAGCACAGCACGGCCATAGATTATTGCATATTATCCAGTTGGAACTGACCCAGTTTTTGCATTTAACCTACTTAAAGGTAATAAATATTTTGGATCTTTCAGAAGAGCTATTGTTGAAAATTGAGATTTGTAAGACTGGCATAATTCTATGTAATTTAATGCCTAAAATTTGGGTTAAGTAAAGGAATATTCCCCAAGGCTGTATAAGACTGTTTAACTTTGCTGGATCCCCAGACATATTGGCATTGCTAATAATGACTTGCAGATACTTCTGCTGAAGCACTTCATCCCAGTCTTGTTCCCAAAAGCAGATGCCTCGGAGTACAGTACAGTCATCATTTTTTCCATTTCTGATGTGTGGTTTGATCATCATAATCTTCAGCCACATTGTGACTCGTCTGCATTGGGTTACTATCCAGTCATTCATACAGTAGTCGGCAACCATTAGTGTGATAGACGATCGTGTATTATGAATAACAAACTGTATACTAGTACTGTACCATTAAATGAAGCTTATACCGAGACTGCCTTCCTATCACCATTAATGTGAGAAATGACTCTGGCTAGGCTGCGAATTGGCCACACGGACATCACTCATGGACACACAGTAACAAAGATCTATTCCTTATTGTTTGAACTGTGTTATCCCACTTAGTCACACACCTTTCAGAATGTCTTGGTTTTCAGGATGATCAGTAATCTTGCTTCCCAATGTCCCTTGATACAACCATTAGTAAATCCAATATTTTTGACATTGCTCATTTTGTCTTTATACTATCATATTAGTATCTTGAATGATATACAGGGCTTTGTAATTGTTTTACACTCCTGCCTTTTGATAATCACACATTTATTGACATTTTGCTTGTTCCCCACATGGACTTAACCGGCCTCGACCATTTTCTTAGCGAGCTTGCTCTTGCATTAAGTATACTGTATACTCCAGATTAGACCAGAAACATTGAAGGTCTGTAGTTATGATAAATTAGTTTACTTTCTTTTATCGACTGTCATATACACAATGATCATTCTCGTTCCCTGCTCTTTGGGCTTTTAAAGTAAACACAAAACTGGCACTAAACTTGAAGTTGAGAGTTGTCATAGTACTTGCTATGGGATGGACATGCATATAGCTGCTTAAGCTCGGGGCCGCTCGTATCTTGTCTTGTTCTATTTCACAGCTTGTCTATTGTCATGTTAAGTTCATGGAAACTGATTTATGAAATTATATTAGAATTTTCAGTCAAGGTCTTGAGGAATTATCCAAGTCTTCACAACATCAGAGATAAGCTGGATTCTAATAATAATTAGATCTGTTGAGCATTTTTTTCTTTACACGTTATAAATGATTAGACTATTTTTATAATTACCATGTAGCCTAGATGGGAAGGAAAAATAGATGGCAATAGAGACCTTGAAGCCTTTATTGACCCATTAGTGAAACTTGAGTCCTTCTATGATAGGACAGTATTTCATGTTCAAGATAAGCCAAGTGTGTGTGTATGTGTTTGATGATGGAACAAGTATGAAGATAGATTAGGCATGTATGTCCTTGTGGAAATGTAGGATAAGTATGTGTGTTCTTCTTAGAAGATAGACGTTGTTTAAAGTAAATAATGCGTATAAAGAGGTGATGTCTGAATTTCAGGTCCTCTGTATTTAAAGTTAAATTTTAAAGTAGTTTGGGAAGTTATATTTACTTATAAAAATGATGTATGGATATTGTCAGTCCCTCACAGTTTCTCAAGTCTCCCATTGATCCATTGCCATAGTTGAGCAATGGAGTGATGGATTTTTAATCTTTGCTGTATAACTTATTGCATGTTTAAATTCATACATGACTTTCATGGAGCATTGAAGTTTTACTTAATTTTATTTTAGAAGAAATATTTTGGTTAACAAAAGGTCGTGTGTAATTGATACATGGTATGCATGTTTTAAACTAAAGCTTACAATTTGTGTGGAATCTTTGATGGATATGGGTATTTTTTTTTTGTTTTTACATGTGTAATATATCAGAAATAATTGATAAAGATCACTCTGTTCATGTAGCTATTGGGTTTATAATAGTTATGCATCTTCTTTGGTTGAACACAAGTCACATGGTAGGAACAGTAATTCAACAGCCTCCATGAGGAATATCGTGCGTGATGAGCAAAAATGCCGATCAGTGCTTAGATGGTATATATGATGCAGCAAGTACGAGTACAGTGTACGATATTTGTGACACATGGCTACAACATGTTGCAAAATGAGCAGAGCCATTAGTGGCACTGGTTTCAGACATTTTGTATGTCTAAATAATTAGGATGTGACAAATTCTTGAAGGATTTATTAAGTTGAAATTGTTATCACTCTGGTAGAAGTACAGCATCATATGCTGGTTTTTGCATTTGCTATGGTGTTAGAAAAAATATAATAAATGGAAGATTATGTTGAGCAAGAATTGTTGCTTTGCAGCAATTTGCAAAAAAAAAGACATGATATTAATAACAAATAAGGTACAAGTTTTAACAGTTTTGGTGGAGGACCACTGGACTGTGTTTTATTTAACACAGTGTAATGTGTACATCTCTTATTTTCTCTCATTAACTGTACAAAATGATAATACAAGCAAATACCATAAAAGCTTTTAGTAATATGTTATTGTAATCACCTTTACTTGAAATACCTTTTCCCCACATTCAATTCACCATTGTTTGCGTAGACTTTCCTAACCTTTGATATAGTCGACATTCTTAATACTCTTGGGTGTTAAAAACATCGGTAAATGTTGAATAGTCATTTACTTATCCACGTGGTTTGGTGTCACACGAGTGCATCTTGCTACCTGTTTGTGCCAAGAAAGGAGATCATATGGAAAGGGGTAAATTTGTCCTCTTGGATACATAACATTTTTGAAAAATGAAGGAAGACGAGTAGAGGAAGAAGGGGGGAAAAAAGTTCATATACAGTACATTGAAAGATAGAAAGTTTTGAAAGGTTAAACTTGTAAATAGCAATGATAAACTTTCATAATATCTGATATTGAGATGGTACTAAAATGTGAGTATGATTACAGAAGACAGCGTTTTGTCCTGTGATTAGTTTGTCGTTACGGCGTGAAGTCATTTGCAATTCTTTATTGTAGCAAGGCAGAAAAAAATTGCACAAGTGTCTAATAGCTGTATAACATGTTTGTCTATAATTAGGTGTGATTAAGCAATGATCTAAAACCTTTATTTAAATGTCATCCCTAAGAAATCTGGTGAATTTACTCTTTCTTGAATTTATGAACCAAATCTAGCTGTCAAATAAGAAGTTAATTTGAGAGCTAGATTGATTGATCATTAAACTTAATTTAGCAATTATTGTAAATATGTACTTGATGTGAGTGTGATAAGTATGTGGGTATCATCACTTAGCAATAGCTTTTATACACTATAGTGTGAAGATCAGTCCTAGTTTTTCTATGGACAAAATGGATGCTCT
>WNGS01162157.1:4955431-4967044 GCA_020271785.1 Procambarus virginalis
AAAGTGGGTGGTAGAGTTGGCCAATAATTGGGTGATTAAAGGTCCTCCTAATGTGTGATTCTGTAAATATGTCCGTCTCGGTCTGGTGCACAGAGTTCCGTCCACCACTGAGGTGTGTGTGGCCGTAGACAGTGAAAGTCATGTGTGTGTCTATCTTCCTGTCTATTTCCGTCCGATTATCTCTCTCTCTCTTATCACCCTCGTAAAGCATTACCCTTAGACAATATTGACCTTGGACAGCCCAACGCTGCCCTGACTGGACCTTAAGGAATGTCTCCTGGCTTGCTCCCCCTTTCCTTCCTCTCTCCCTCCCTCAGTTGAGAAGACACCAGCTCTCTCCCTCACAACCAAGAAGCAACTGTGCACCTCCACCACCACCATCCACGCCATCAGTCTCCTCCTCACCACCCTTGCTCGACTGATTGATTGATGAAGATTAAGCCACCCAAGAGGTGGCACGGGCATGAATAGCCTGTTACCTGGTTGATACCTGGTTGATGGGGTTTTGGGAGTTCTTCTACTCCCCAAGCCCGGCCGAGGCCAGGCTTGACTTGTGAGAGTTTGGTCCACTAGGCTGTTGCTTGGAGCGGCCCGCAGGCCCACATACCCACCACAGCCCGGCTGGTCCGGAACTCCTTGGAGGAATAAATCTAGTTTCCTCTTGAAGATGTCCACGGTTGTTCCGGCAATATTTCTTATGCTTGCTGGGAGGACGTTGAACAACCGCGGACCTCTGATGTTTATACAGTGTTCTCTGATTGTGCCTATGGCACCCTGCTCTTCACTGGTTCTATTCTGCATTTTCTTCCATATCGTTCACTCCAGTACGTTGTTATTTTACTGTGTAGATTGGGACCTGGCCCTCCAGTATCTTCCAGGTGTATATTATTTGATATCTTTCTCGCCTTCTTTCTAGTGAGTACATTTGGAGAGCTTTGAGACGATCCCAATAATTTAGGTGCTTTATCGCGTCTATACGTGCTGTATATGTTCTCTGTATTCCCTCTATTTCAGCAATCTCTCCTGCTCTGAAGGGGGAAGTGAGTACTGAACAGTACTCAAGACGGGACAGCACAAGTGACTTGAAGAGTACAGCCATTGTGATGTGATCCCTGGATTTGAAAGTTCTCGTAATCCATCCTATCATTTTTCTGGCTGTCGCAATATTTGCTTGGTTATGCTCCCTAAACGTTAGGTCGTCAGACATCATTATTCCCAAATCCTTTACATGCTGTTTTCCTACTATGGGCAATTTGATTGTGTTTTGTACTCTGTATTATGTTTAAGGTCCTCATTTTTACCGTACCTGAGTACCTGGAATTTATCACTGTTAAACATCATGTTATTTTCTGATGCCCAGTCGAAAACTTTATTAATATCAGCTTGAAGTTTTCAATGTCTTCAGCCGAGGTAATTTTCATACTGATTTTTGTGTCATCTGCAAAGGATGATACGAAGCTGTGACTTGTATTTTTGTCTATATCTGATATGAGAATAAGGAAAAGCAGCGGTGCAAGGACTGTACCCTGAGGTACAGAGCTTTTAACATTCTTTAACATACAGAGCCTGTAAACATTCTTGCTCGCTCCTCACACTCAGAAAGCAGTAACCCCCCCTCCCTATAACCCCCACCTCTCTATAACCTCTTCACTATAACCTCCTCACTATAACCCCTCACTATAACCCCCTCTCTTTACACACTCCATAATGGCAATCGGAATGGAAGAAAATTATCAGGGTAATCGCTAAGCCAGTATGGCTATATAACACATGGAAGGAATAGGAAGGCAGGATAGGAGCTGGGATGCGAGTACGGTGGGCAAGAATGGAACCAACCGCTTGGATCATCGGGGGATCGAGCGCCGGCCTGCAAGTTGCGAGGTCATCACTCTGCAACCAGACTTAAGTGAGTAGACGGGCGACAGTGAGAGAAAAAGACCTCTATATAAGTGACATGACGGTGCTTTACCACTTAACAACCTCTGTAGTCAACAGCCTGGTTGAGCAGTCCAGCAACCAGGAGGCCTGGTCGGAGACCGGACCGCCGGGACGTCGAGCCCCGAAATCATTGCAAGGCAACCTGCCAAGAGGACTAATAAGACTGCAGAACACTTGGGAGACATTGACTGCTGACCTTAAGCTGCTGTTGACTACAGAGGTTGTTAAGTGGTAAAGCAGTTAAGGGAGTCTTCCCTTAACGTCTGTGTTCTTCCTGAGTTCTCTTAGTTATTGAGTTCTTCACCGAAGGACCCGAATGTAACTGTGTTAAAGTTCTTTCAGAATTATCTTATGCGTTGGTGAGCAAGTATAACCACACCAAGGCCTAGGGTGCTATGATCCCTCCATCCCTGATCTCAGTCTCTATATACACTGACGGGTTATATTAGTCTTGAACTATTGCATGATTACAAAATTCCTTGTGGTAGGTTAGGTTAGGTTGTTGCAACAGCCTTAATAACCCTCATTCGGTTAATGGTTCCAACACCAGTGCATCAGGAGCTTATTCCAAAATAATATTCAGCTTTTCGGTACAATGGCTATCTGTAGCGTATTACAGTGATGGTAAATAATACAGGAGATACGCCAGTGTGTTGACCAGACCACACACTAGAAAGTGAAGGGACGACGACGTTCGGTCCGTCCTGGACCATTCTCAAGCCTTCTTCATCGACTTGAGATGGTCCAGGACGGACCGAAACGTCGTCGTTCCTTCACCTTCTAGTGTGTGGTCTGGTCAACATACGTCAGCCACGTTATTGTGACTCATCGCCTGCATACACCGTGTCTTATACTACCCACAAAAGATCATCAAGGAAGTAAATCAATGACAATTAACGAAATCATGCAGAAGACGAAGGGCCCAAGAAGCTACCTTCAAAGATTATTATTACTTTGGAATTGGCAGCTTATAAAACTTCCTATCAATCACTATACTTCTATTAGTTACAGCTAACAATATATGCTTTATGTAAGCACATCAGAACGATCAGTAAATTCATTTGGGAAGATTCTACAACAGTTCATCCTTAACATGTATCTTAAGAAGTTAAGAGTATAAGAGTTCACATCTATAAGAATATCCCAAATTTCACCCAGGCTGGTGACTACTTGATTTGGCAGTTGTGCAATGAAGTTATTTACTAATTCGTACCGTAAAGAAGAGAGGGGGTAGTGAGGACTAAGAAAGGGGGGAGGAGAAGGAGGTGGGGACAAGGTAAAAACAGTAAATATGTTTCTCTTTAGTGGGGAATAACCATCATCTTGTTTTTGTTGTTTTAGATTCAGCTACTTAGAACAAAAAGTTCTAAAGTAGCACGGGCTATGGTGAGCCCATAGTGGACTTACCTGGCACAGTAGCGGGGCTGTAACTCCAATAACTATCATGTTGTTGCTATAGATTCAGTTACTCGGAACAAGTTCCAAGTAGCACGGGCAATGGTGAGCCCGTAACTTACCTGGCACAGAAGCGGGGCAAGTAGCACGGGCTATAGTGAGCCCGTGTGGGAATAACCATCAGATGTTGTTGTTGTTAAAGATTTAGCTACTCAGGACTAAGTGTCCATGTAGCACGAGCTATGGTGAGCCCGTAAAACCATCAGATGTTTCATCAATTTCTTCAACACTTTCCTCCACACACCTCACCAAACGCCCCCCCCCTCACCAGACCCTCCTCGCCTCACACTCGCCCGAGCCGGCCCACTCCACCCAAGTATGCAGACAACTCACCTCTGTACAAAAGCGAAAAATATCCGTCAAAACCAAAAGTACCTTTAGTATACATAATATGTATAGTACTGTAATATACATACATGCCCCCTCCCCTACCCCGCCCCATGATCCATGACGTTAATACTGTACCAATCTTTGAGTTCAATCATTGTATAAATACACTTTGTTCTAAACGTTCGAACTGTCTCTACGACGAAACCCAGCGTTCGAACTGTCTCTACGACGAAACTCAACGTTCGAACTGTCTCTACGACGAAACTCAACGTTCGAACTGTTTCTACGACGAAACCAAACGTTCGAACTGTCTCTACGACGAAACTCAACGTTCGAACTGTCTCTACGACGAAACCCAACGTTCGAACTGTCTCTACGACGAAACTCAACGTTCGAACTGTTTCTACGACGAAACTCGACGTTCGAACTGTTTCTACGACGAAACCTAACGTTCGAACTGTCTCTACGACGAAACTCAACGTTCGAACTGTCTCTACGACGAAACCCAACGTTCGAACTGTCTCTACGACGAAACCCAACGTTCGAACTGTCTCTACGACGAAACTCAACGTTCGAACTGTCTCTACGACGAAACTCAACGTTCGAACTGTCTCTACGACGAAACCCAACGTTCGAACTGTCTCTACGACGAAACCCAACGTTCGAACTGTCTCTACGACGAAACTCAACGTTCGAACTGTCTCTACGACGAAACCCAACACTCGCTAAACGACGCTCAGTTCCCACATAGACACGTTTACCACTAACCTCCTTCTAATGCCTTCTACATTGGCGTTAAAGACGACAGATGATTTAATGAGGTAATGCAAACTCGGACCTTCGTATGATGTATTGTTGAAAATGTGTATTTCTTTAAACAATTTTAATCGAGCGTTAAAATGATGCTGTTAACTGTAAGTGTCCTAACAGCTTCAGAGACGAGTTATCGACTCAGTAATAACAATGATAATAACAAAATATTAATCAAAACAACAGTAATAATAATTATAATAATAATAATGTTCAGGAGAAAACACATGAACCAGTTCGACAGTGGCTTCTACCGCTGTAAATATCAGATTACATTAAGTAATTGTTTTCTCTCTCCCTCCTGCTAGACTCCCTCACTCTCTCTCTCTCCCTCCTGCTAGACTCCCTCACACACTCTCCCTCCCTCCTAGACTCCTCCTTTTCACTCTCCGAATTATTAACTCTGTCCTCTAAGAGGATTCGAACCCAGGCCGCCAGGGGTCTCCCCGACTAACAGCACTGGTTATATGACCACTGCACCAGGGGAAATTGAGAAAGTAGACTAAGCAGTATCGTTCAAAGCTAGGAGCGGCAGAACGAAGGACCATACATGGAGACTAGGAACACAACTGAGTCACAGAGACGCCAGAAAGAACTTTGTCAGTGTTAGAGCTGCCAATAAGATATCGTTGAAGCAAACTCAAGTCAAAATGGGTTTAAATATAAATAGGATAAAAGCGTGTGAAATGAGTTACTGCAATAATCTAAGAACGTCCGGAAGGCGGAGCCAGGAGCCTAGTTCGACCCTGCTAGCCACACACACACACACACACACACACACACACACACACACACACACACACACACACACACACACACACACACACACACACACACACACACACACACACAAGGCATTACAGACCTTGAACTATGAACACCACATTCTGGTTCACCTTGAGTGTGTCTCTCAGGTGTTCATCATTACTAAAGTCTTCCCCATCACTAACACGAGCTTCGTGTTATTCACTTTACACCTCAACACTTTTGAGATAAGATAAGAGGAAGATAAACCCCGACTTTCTTGCCTTCAGTTTTCCCTTCCCTCTTCTTTCTCCTCATTCTGTCCTTCCCATCTACCCCTTCCTTGTCCTTCCCATCTACCTCTTCCTCGTCCTTCCCATCTACCTCTTCCTCGTCCCTCCCCGGCAAGAAGCGTCCTCAGTACATTCTCCAGGGAACACCCTTGGCCTCTGGCAATATCACACACACTAAGGCATCGTATATGTTTACACAACGCAACCGACAACTTCGTCCGAGATTATGAGAGTTCTCCTTGCCGGGGGCGGGGAAACTGTACGAGAATAGGGGCCGCTGGTAGCCAAGCATGTGTGTGTGTGTGTGTGTGTGTGTGTGTGTGTGTGTGTGTGTGTGGGTGTGGGTGGGTGTGTGTGTGGGTGTGTGTGTGGGTGTGTGTGTGGGTGGGTGTGTGTGTGTGTGTGTGGGTGTGTGGGTGTGGGTGTGTGGGTGTGTGTGTGTGTGTGTGGGTGTGTGTGTGTTAATGTGTGTGTGCGTGCGTGCGTGCGGGCGCGACCTTGTATCTGTGTCTGTGTGTTTGCCACAAGTGTGTATATGTGTGTTTGTATAAGTGTGTGCGAGAAGGTTTAGCTCTTGGACCGCTTCTTTCATTTCGAGTAAATGATAGAAGTACTACTCATGATCTTCTATAGTCGTCATATATGCATAGATTCTTCAGATAATTTTGTACCATTTGACAGTCTTCGTTTCTCATTATATTGCACGGGAGCTTCGCTTGTAATATAATGAGCCTTTCCCGTGTCGCTGTAGACCTCTTAAACCCTCCATCCCCGGCACAGGACCCAGACACACTTTAAGATGTTACACGACCAAAGATCACATTTACTCCAAACCCTCCACCACCTCTTGGGCTACACCTCATGACAATGCCACCTCTTGCAGTGACTTAATCTTCATCAATCTTCATTAATCAATCAATCGCCATCGACACCACTACCGGACACCGCTGAGACACAACTCGGCCCCCTGGTGCTGATAGACACGTGACCAAGCCGTCTGTGTTTTAAGCACACGATGCACGGCGTGTATATGACCATTGAGAGGGGGCGCTCTGGCCTGAAGGACAAGGACACAACTACAATGCCAAATAGTCACATCGTGTTTTTTGTGGTGGGACGCGAGTATGACGCTGAAGAATGCTGAGCCAGACATTAGGTCAATATCAATGCTGCGTAAACAGTGCTGATCTGAGCATTAAGTCAATGCTAATACTGTGTGAATAATGCTGAACTAAGCATTAAGAAAGGCAGGACAAAAGAAAACTGTGGAGATAGATAGAGAGAGAGAGAGTCGTGCTCTTAATATGGTTTTATTGGAGAAAAGCACTTTCTTCAGGAGTTTAGTAATTACTGGAGTTTAGCATGTCATCCAGGTTTCATTCACACGCTATCTATTCGTCTCTCTCATCTACATGTTCTACCCCAGGTCTCATCTACACGCCATCTACTCGTCTCCCCCCCATCCCCACACCATCTGGTTGACTCCCACATATCCCCACACCATCTGGTTGCCATACATTCCCACATCGTTATTGAACAAGTACTGAACATACCGACCCCCCACGCTGCCCTGTCCGCCTCCAGCCGTAGGGGTGTTCAGGACCCCCACTGAACATTTGCCGTCCATAACCCCTCACACACGCCCATAACCACCCACAAACGCCCATAAACCCCCACACACGCCCATAATGACACTGTCGTCGCCCACATGCTCAAATTAACCAACACCACCCATGGCGACTCCACCCATCTCCATTACCGCAACCAAAAAACTCAGCAGTTCCATCCTGTCCAATATGGCGCTACCTCCACTACCTGAGTTGCTCCTGTGATGGAGCTCCCCTAGTGTTCCGTCCTCCACTACAAACCCCCCTATTGTCATGTCCCCTATTTGACACATATGATACAGTACTGTATTAAACATACTATTTAGATTTTTCAAGCCTACACATGTCATCCAAATGCTAAAAAATGCATTTTGTGACATTTGTTTTGAAACCGTTGTCGTGTGGTTCTTGTATTTCAGTATGGGTGTTAGTGTGTATTGTTTGATGTAGCTGTATTACGGATGGTTGTAATTAATGCATTAACATTTTGTAATAATTACTGTTATGTGAGGTATTAATTCAGCACAATGTTTTTAGTTAGTTATTTGCTTTGCGAATTGTAAATTATAATTATCATTAATTATTATTTTTACAAGGTAAATTTATGATGTATTTTATAATTAATTAGAAAATTGTGTATTTTTCCATAAATGTTTGCTTTCATTCACTTTTTTCATGTCACGGCAATGCAGTTATGAATAGTTGCTATTGATATGAATTGTTTCATTGTCATTAGTCTTGTTTCATAATGATTAATATAGGTTATTAATATGATTAATATATGGGTTATTAATGTGATTAATATATGGGTTATAAATATAATACTAAGTGTAGATATGATAGAGCCCAATAGGCTCAGGAACCTGTACATCTGTTGATTGACAGTTGAGTGGCGGGACCAAAGAGCCGAAGCTCAACCTCCCGCATGCACAACTAGATGAGCACACACACCTCCACCACAGGAGAGAAGAAGCGAAAGTGTAAACAGAGAGTTAAAGAGAAATGTGCAGAAATATAACAATTACAGCTTACAGTAGAGAACCTAGGGAGAAATTCTTGCCACTCAGAAAGACAGAAGGTTTGACTTCAGCTCCGCAGCTCCAGACTGCATAATCCCTCGCGCCTGCAGCCAAGCACGAAAGCAAGAGGCATAACCTCAGCACCACATAACCTCAGCACCACATAACCTCAGCACCACATAACCTCAGCGCCACATAACCTCAGAACCACATAACCTCAGCACCACATAACCTCAGCACCACATAACCTCAGCACCACATAACCTCAGCGCCACATAACCTCAGCGCCACATAACCTCAGCACCACATAACCTCAGCACCACATAACCTCAGCACCACATAACCTCAGCACCACATAACCTCAGCACCACATAACCTCAGCACCACATAACCTCAGCGCCACATAACCTCAGCACCACATAACCTCAGCACCACATAACCTCAGCACCACTGCGGGGTCTAAACAATGACGTCAGCGCCTTTTCAGCCCCCCCTCAGCCAATCAGAGAGGCAGAGGGACGTGACGTCAGCTTCACCCCTCAAGGTCTTAAGCCGTAATATTGGTACACTTCCCGCTCATCAAAGACTCCTCCACGACAGACAAACACGACTATCAAAGAACTCATAAGACTCTTCCTTTCTACTACAACCTTTTTCTCATTGGCTTTGGCTCACATGTCAATGTGTAAAAAATTCTCACATTATGTACTCTACCTGTAATCTACCGAACTGTAATCTACCAAACTATCAACCAAACCTGTAATCTACCAAACTGTTCTAACATTATAGCCTTACTGGTTAGAAACCTTTGGTTTTTAAAAGTGAAAATTTGTCAACATTTTTCAAGAGGTTCAGTACCCTCCAGAGGCGCGAAATTGCCCAAGGGCAAACCAGCTAAAACGTCTGTTTTAGCTGGCTTCCTGACGCTAAAAAGTTTTATAATAATAATAACATAAAAGGTTGTTATCAAAAGATGGCAGTAATTCCTTATCTCATAAAGCGTACGCAACTGTGTTTTCCTGAGATGAGATTGTCTTATCAAGCTCTTTGCTATAATATATTACTATTTGTTACGGCCCTGTCGTGTTTAGTAATGTTTAATTATGAATACAATCTCTGACAGTAATGAATGCACACACACACACACACACACACACACACACACACACACACACACACACACACACACACACACACACACACTGTATATGAAAAGAAAGTATTAGTGTAATTTTTAAGATTTATGAGTTCGTTCCTTATATGACAGTCGCGTGACGTGGACGATCTGTTTATAATGTGTGGGAGAGAGCAGTGGGAGACACAAAGTTTCAGCCCCGCTCCTGTGCCAGGTAAGTCCATCACGGGCTCACCATAGCCCGTGCTACTTATATATAGATATATACAAGAGTTGTTACATTCTTGTACAGCCACTAGTACGCGTAGCGTTTCGGGCAGGTCCCTGGAATACGATCCCCGCCGCGAAGAATCGTTTTTTCATCCAAGTACACATTTTACTGTTGCGTTAAACAGAGGCTACAGTTAAGGAATTGCGCCCAGTAAATCCTCCCCGGCCAGGATACGAACCCATGACATAGCGCTCGCGGAACGCCAGGCGAGTGTCTTACCACTACACCACGGAGACTTGGAACTTTTAGTTCCTAGTAGCTGAATCTTAAACAACAACAACAACAAGCAGTGGGAGTTAGTTGGAGGTGTAATGCGGGTGTTAGGTAGTGCTGATAATTTTATCTTCTGTCGTCTGTGATTCGCTAGCAAATTACTTGTTTCACATGTGAACAAAGAGAACAAATGTGCCATTTAATGACGTGAGGGAAGTTCAACAGTTTGTGTTGAACACATTGTGGTAACGTGTGTTCAATATTATTATTATTTTCTAGTAAACAAAAGGTATCAAGTATTAAGTATGGGAGAAGGACCGCTGTCAGCCGCAGTACAGAAAGTGTGTGTACATAAAACTGATACACCAACACCAGAGTTGAACAGCATAGATTTTCTCTAGTATAACATCGCGCACATATTGCATAGTTCTCCCTGCAAGACAGTCAAGTCGGAGACGGTCATGGGTCATTCCCCACCCCTGTCATGTTCCCTCCTACCTCATAACTCACATTCAACCAATTACTACAACGCTTTCACACACTGTTGACGTAACCCCCACCCCCCGTGGTTGTGTCATACACCAGCAACTAAAGCCACTCTACAATAGTCTCTCCATCCACAAGAGAGCGGCGAGGCTATTACCCCTACCTGGGAAGTAAAATAAATAAGTCATAATATGCATTGTGATATTCAATCACATTTAAGTATGAACAAAGGTCTCGTTAAGCGTTGTTCATCGTCCAGGAATGTAATCTGGTACGCTGCCCGACACACTCTCCCGTCTCACCTTCCCAATCTCGTGACCTTTGACCTCGCAGAGACAATACCTGCAACCTTTGACCTCACAGAGACAGCAGGGCTTACCGGTTCTCACACAAATCTCAACCTCTCTCTCTACACAACCATTTTATCACAATAACTATTAAACCAATCAGCAATCAGTGTTTACAACACCTCCAATCACCAGTGCTCATCACAAATTATTTACCACAGTCCAACCACAGTCCCATCGTGGTCATTACGACCAGTGTAAGATAACGTCCAACCCCCGTCCACTCGTCAAGGAATAGGACACGCTGAGCCAATCACTTTCCAAACAGTGGGGTTACAACCACAACAGCCAATTACTCTGGTGAGACATCGTTAACGTCAAAAATTCAGACATTGACAGGTGTTCAGTAGTTAGGGAACACTAACGGACAGAATATTTCGTAAGGTTATAGGTGGCCAGTCACTTGGAATACGGACAAAACGACTCTGTTTAATATCATCTTGGATAATTTGATCAAATAATATTTTTAGTCTAGCCTTCGCTACATCCACAACAAAATAGGTTTCCTATAGAGGTACTGCACACAGCTAAGGTATACGAGGGGTGGAGACTGGTACCCGAGGTGAGGAAGATATACCACATGTGGTATATGATCACGTGGAGAGTCTAGAGGAACAGATACAGTCCCGCTCCTGTGCCAGATAAGTCCACTACGGGCTCACCATAGCCCGTGCTATTTGAGAGGAAGAGAATAAGAGGCAGAGAAAGGTATAGAGGTATCGTGTGACCCCAGTCTAGCTCTCTCAGGAGTGTGACATTTGACCCGAACTTTCACTCTGAGATTTGGGCTACTCTCGGGGTGGGGGCAGGCGGAGCATGAGGTGGGCCAGGCGAGCTAAGGGTGGGACAGTAATACAGCTGTATTACTGTATCAAAAGGTGTACCACAATTAGTTGGTGGGTGATTGGTGGAGGGGGGGGGGGGGGTTGGCACACACACCCAGCAATGCAACACATGTGCAACTT
>WNGS01162157.1:4997691-5010232 GCA_020271785.1 Procambarus virginalis
AAATTGTGTCTTGCACTGGCGGACGGACGTCCCATCACACTGACCAGCTATCATCATTATATTCAAATATTTCACACTAATAAATATGGTTGTTATAATAAGCTAGTCTGCATTGTTTTCTTTTTTACTGCCCCCTCTACCTAATATTAGTACTGAATAGCTTCTTGGAAATACATTATGATCAATAGCACATGGATTTTCTTATTTTAGAATTTAGTTTGGTATAAGCTTTCTGATAGTTCGTTTCCCTCTCTATAAGTAACGATATCTGTGAAGAATATTGTTTAAAACATCTGCTTGTTACTATAGTGAATTGTATTTGCTTAATTAAGATTACATTTACTTATGATACATACAAAAATAACAGGTTTTTATTATTTTAATTGACTGGTCTACAAAATTGATAGGTGATGCAGAAGTCTGCTTGAGGTCAAACGTTTTTTGCTGACCCAAGACTTCCTGACCCCACTTAGCAGAAATTTCATGTTGATTTTATCAAATAATAACCATGCATCCCTGCAATATTCAACTCACGCCAAGAATGGAAGGCTCGAGGTTGAGATCGATGGGGTTCATGACGATGAAGACTTGCTGGTTCTTGTGGTGAGGCCGTTGGGCTCCCTGAGGGCAGCTTTGCAGAAGTATTGAACCCAGCCATGTTTTCCCAGGAAGGTGGAGGGCAGGCCCAGGGGCAGGCCCAGCTTGAAGGGGAAGCTGTGGATTCCCGGAGATAGCAGGATGGGACCCTGACCTGTACCACACATTCAAGCCAAGAGTTTTAAACAAGTTATTATGACATACTGCTCATGGGTGATAATTATAGTGGGATGATACAATATATTGGTTTTCTCAAAGTTGCTGTTTACAAATTTAGCATTAGTGTTATTAGGAAGAGGGGGTTATAAATTCGCTTCTTAAAACTAAATAACAGGGCATGTGACTAAGCTAGGATGATAGCGCTAATATTTGTATTATATATGGGGTGAAAGTGTAAGAATAACAGTGTGGCTGATCATACACAAATAATGGGGGATGTACTCGGGCACACATCAAGAACAAGGACATATTATGAAAGTAATCTCAAATATTAAAGTGCTCAAGTTGCGTTTAAGCACTTCAATTCAAGACTTTAATTCTGGGTGAATGTTGTGATTTTGCATTATAAATATTTCCTGAGCGCAGCAAGACTTGAAGATAAATCCTGATGATAATTCGTTTTTTTTTGGGACAGGAAGACTGTGAATATATATACCTTAGGTTTGTATAGAGTGCCCCCCAAAAATGTTGAACTACTGACCCCTCCCTAGGATGCAACCCCACGACAGTTGCCTAACTCCCTGGTACCTATTTACTGCTGAGTGAACAGCGGCATTAGGTGAAAGGAATGTGTCCAGCCTGTTTGAACACGGTTCCTTTCCCGGAAGGTACTTTTCTGTCTCGTCCTGGAATCTAATCTGGGATCCCTGATTGTAAGTCGAGAACGAAGCCAACTGTACTACCAAACCCAGACATAATACATGGACTTGAGAACAAAAACTAGAATGATTACTCATCAAGAAGAGAAATATTGAGGAAAATTTAATAAAAAGAAAACATTTCTAGGTGAAGTAAGGAGGAGCCAACAAGAGAATGGCACTAGTACCAGCTGTGTTAGAAGGGCCTATGTAAATCATTATTCAACTAGCTACGTTTATCTGTATAAACTTAATATTTTAAGGTCAGTATAACCAAATTATACTGACCTTAAAATATTCAATTTAATTATCAGACATGGTTAAACAAGCAGCCTTACGGCCAACAAAACAAATGAACCAGAAGTCACTTTTTAAGCTGCAGTGTAAGTAATATTAGAGTAATTGATGTCCATTGTTGCTCTTAGGGATATTATCAAGCAACACTAATCCCTAATACTTCAACACTTATCAAGGAACATAAATGGATATTAATGCATCATCAACTTTTGTCAGTGAACACAAATACACACAAATACTGTAGCATTCACAGTTAAGAAAACGGGAAGCAATATGTGTTCAACCGACAAACGCGATGCGTTGCTCATCTTTGTGTGGGGGGAAACACATGTATACAAGAACGAGATTATTTGTTTCAAAACTAATTTTGTTTTGTGATGGGGAGCGTGGCGTTAATTATATATATTTTTTAACTCAGGTCAGTGCTTCAACTCTGGTGAGCGGCTTCACTCGGGAGAGCGGCTTCAACTCGGGTGAGCGGCTTTCAACTCGGGTGAGCGGCTTCAACTCGGGTGAGCGGCTTCAACTCGGGTGAGCGGCTTCACTCGGTGAGCGGCTTCAACTCGGGTGAGCGGCTTCAACTCGGGAGTGGCAGGCTTTGCAAAATAATATAAGGGGTGCAATGGAAGATGTGTTAACCAACTTGTCAGAAACAAGATCGTTAATAACAAGGATGCCAGGATATAGCACAGGAAATTATGAAGATACCAGGATACAACACAGGAAACTATAAGGAGGCCAGGATCGGGCATATTTCTGGTACATCTACTACATGATAAGTACACGATAAGCCGGTTACATAGCCACTAACATCAAAACCAGCCATTGTCAACCCATCCTCCTGGCGTGACAGCACTTACAGTAACTGGTTAACAGTACCGATATAAAGTAATCGGTAAGTTCTCTCTTCTACTTTTTTAATCTTATAGTCCGGGAAAAATAAAGAAAAGTACTGGACTTTAACATTCATAGGCTTAATATTGCACATATATGCACTAAATTAGGCCTAAGATAGATGTATTAAGCCTAGGATTGCTAGGAGAGGTTAGGCTAGGTTCTTTGCAAAAATACCAATATAGCGAACAAAAATGAGGCCTGGTCGAAGACTGGGCCTCCGGGACGCTAAGCCCTGAAATCATCTCAAGATAGCCTCAAGATAGCGAAGCCAGAGAAAGGGACGAATGTCAATAATGGGAAGAAGAACAGTTTAGAAGTATTCCTGACAAGAGCATTAGAGAGACAGCATCCCATAGTAACACCAAACGTTTTAGAGAAATGAAAGAGGCAAAGTTAATCAATACAGAGTCAGATGAGATCAACAAAGGCGCCAGTGTGAAGCAGGATATGAAGGCCCTCAGTCGCCTTCTGACTTTGGAAAAAAATCATCATCAAATGGAGCATTAGAAAATAATCTATCGAGACTAAACATCTCACAGGGAGGCTACAGACGCAATCTGTCGAGGACGTCCTGGGAATGACTAACGCGAGCAGGAGAAAAAGCAAAGATAAAGAAAGAGTATTATTTAGCAAGCCACGAAGCAATTCCAATTTCTGTTGACCAGACCACACACTAGAAGGTGGAGGGACGACGACGTTTCGGTCCGTCCTGGACCATTCTCAAGTCGATCTTTAGCGAAGCCACGTTATTGTGACTCATCGCCTTCAATTCAATTTCTTTATTTATTATGCACCCCATACCCATCCCGTGGGCGGTGGTGTAAAGGATTACAGAGGCACATAATCGGTTCAGGAACTGAACCCCCTAGTTCGTTTAGCTAAGCAAATAAAAAATTTTTGACGCTAGTTACAAAATTATTAATGTGATATATACATTAATAATTTTGTAACTAGCGTCCAAAAATTGTTATTTGCTTATGAAGCAAGAGGATAAATAATAGAGCCTTTTGACGAAGCAATTGGACAAAGAGGAAGGCCAGGTTTGTGAATAAGAATAAGGGGCCAGATTCACGAAGAAGTTACGCAAACACTTACGAACGTGTATATCTTTTCTCAATCTTTGACGGCATTGTTTACAATTATTAAAAAGTTAATGAGCTCCTAAGCACCAAGAGGCTGTTTATAACAATAACAACAGTTGATTGGCAAGTTTTCATGCTTGTAAACTGTTTAATAAATGTAACCAAAGCCGTCAAAGATTAAGGAAAGATGTACACTTTCTTAAGTACTTGCGTAACTGCTTCGTGAATCTGGCCCGAGGAAGCTAACACGGGGAAATTTTTTGACTACGAGGCTACAGTGGTGTGTAAGATGTGGTTAAAAGTAGATTCCAGGCGATCCAAAAGGCCAGAAATATGAGGAGCATATATCCGAGAAAGCTAAGCCTTAGCCTTTTATAGGTAGTGCTCACGATCACCGAGGACCACCGAATTGCCTTGTTCAGAAGGAAGGATAACAATAGCTTTACGACTTGGTAAGGATTCAGGACGGACTGAAACACTTTCATTTTCATATATGTGGGTTGGATTCTTTGCAAACAATTTGTAAACAAAATGTAATTGTATAAATCGGGGATTAGCGAAGATGTAAATGCTAGTTAAAACTGTTGTGGGTTTTGAATATATGTTATGAAGAATGTGATACCGAAACTTACTGAAAAGACGTCATAATATAATGGTGAGAAATGTTCAAATATTATAAAAGAATTAACTTTCGTGTATGTGTGTGTGAGAGAGAGAGAGAGAGTGAGTAAATAAGAGAATAAAGTGAGAGAGAGAGAGAACCTCTTAAAATCTAAGTGGCAAGTATAAATTATCAGTCAACTGACAAGTCTGTCACCTGGTGAATGAAAAACAAAACATCAGCGGTAGATAGATCCCTTACGTCGTCATGTCAGGCAGACAGTTGGTCCCCACGATTAATGGATGAAAATGGAACTCGCGTAAAGTTTGAGAAGAATATTAATCTACTGGAAATTAGCTTGACAAACGAATGTTACAATATGGCACTAGTTAGTCGCAAACAAATATTAGAACAAGGTGAGCTCGAGTTCGCAGATTAATATATGCAGTTAGTGTTGACTGGAGGAGACGCAGGGGACTGGCGTTCGCGGATTCATGCGGCTGAGACAAATCTGTGACTTACCGCCATCATCTCTGTCATCTTGGGGCTCCAAGGGGTAACGTTCGTCTGGAAAGAGGATAGGTTACAACTAGGCAATACATGGCCCCCTGGCGGATTTCACAACAAAACATTACAAACTGGAGTATTGATTGAGCGCTGAGGACATATTCAATCTTTGTGAATTTATTAATACTTATTTTCAATAATGCAAAATACATTAAAAGTGAATTTTGACCATTAATATATACCGGTAGAGGGTTTACGAACACTTAAGAGAGTTCATTTCACCATTATGGGTTCGTAATGGCTGTAATAAGTAGTGAAGTGAGAGTAAATGTTGAGTAACTCTTCAGCCGAAGTTAGAGAATAGCTTCTTTGGGGACCGTATGTGACCCACTGGTCATGCTACTTGTGTTGAGACGTCAAGTCTGTTACTGGTACTCTCAAGGTACTCCACAGTCCCCTGTGTGAAGGTCGTGCAAGAATATTGGTGCTGTCAAGATACCTGAAAGTCCCCTGTGTCATGCCGGAATATTGGTGCTGTCAAGATACCTGAAAGTCCCCTGTGTCATGCCGGAATATTGGTGCTGTCAAGATACCTGAAAGTCCCCTGTGTCATGCCGGAATATTGGTGCTGTCAAGATACCTGAAAGTCCCCTGTGTCATGCCGGAATATTGGTGCTGTCAAGATACCTGAAAGTCCTCTTGTGTCATGCCAAGATATTGGTACTGTCAAGATACCTGAAAGTCCCCTGTGTAATGCCAGAATATTGGTACTGTCAAGATACCTGAAAGTCCCCTGTGTCATGCCGGAATATTGGTACTGTCAAGATACCTGAAAGTCCCCTGTGTCATGCTGGAATATTGGTACTGTCAAGATACCTGAAAGTCCCCTGTGTCATGCCGGAATATTGGTGCTGTCAAGATACCTGAAAGTCCCCTGTGTCATGCCGGAATATTGGTGCTGTCAAGATACCTGAAAGTCCCCTGTGTCATGCCGGAATATTGGTACTGTCAAGATACCTGAAAGTCCCCTGTGTCATGCTGGAATATTGGTACTGTCAAGATACCTGAAAGTCCCCTGTGTCATGCCGGAATATTGGTACTGTCAAGATACCTGAAAGTCCCCTGTGTCATGCTGGAATATTGGTACTGTCAAGATACCTGAAAGTCCCCTGTGTCATGCCGGAATATTGGTGCTGTCAAGA
Source organism: Procambarus virginalis (assembly GCA_020271785.1). Classification (NCBI taxonomy): domain Eukaryota; kingdom Metazoa; phylum Arthropoda; class Malacostraca; order Decapoda; family Cambaridae; genus Procambarus; species Procambarus virginalis. The sequence continues at coordinate 5,003,732 of WNGS01162157.1, forward strand.
TTCCTGAAAGTCCCCTGTGTCATGCCGGAATATTGGTGCTGTCAAGATACCTGAAAGTCCCCTGTGTCATTCCAGAATATTGGTACTGTCAAGGCACCTAAAAATCCCCTACGTCATAACGTCATGCCACAAGAAATTATATTTACAAAAGGCACCTGAAAGTTCCCGAGGTACTTCGGTGGAGAAACCTGAGCATTGTGAACAAACAAGAACAAAAAATCCTCTAAAGCATTGACACAAAACTTTCCAAAATGCCAAACATAAACAGTTCTAAATGTGTTAACAGTGCTGAGGTTAGTTTTAAGATTGACGTCAGAGAGGTAATGTTAAAATGACCTCTCTAACCAATAGACGGTAAAATTACCTTTTAATTTTAACATTACTTACGACTAAAATCAGTAGACCAGCCCTGTGTGGACTTTAGAGCTAGAGAGGCATATATTAACAATATAACTGACTTATATTATGTTATGCCTGAAATGCCTTGTGTACCGGTGACTTTTGATACGCTCTTTATTTAAGAACTATCAGCTACTGTGCTATTTGTTAAATACAAATTATTATGAAATTATTATGAATTATTTTGATGGTTTGAAATACTGATATTTTACTGAGTAGTCAATCCTGTCTGCACGCATTTGGATTTTCCCGAACACTAGTGTAGTGGTTAATATTTCTCTGTCCATAATGGGGTTCTAGAATCCCATTATAAATGGGGTTCTAGAATCTGCTAGTGTGGTGTAGGCTCCTCTCACAATGACCTTCACTGGTTCGTCTGGTGACACCTTACTCTTCAGAAACTCTCTTAAGATCTCTTTCCTTGTCAGAAGTTTTGAATATGTTTTTCATATAATTTGTAGGTTAAGTTTTGTTCTCCCCTATTCTACATTTCATTACATGACATTTATTTACGTTGAAGTCCATCTACCATGTGTTGCTCCACTCACTTATTTTGTCTGGGCCATTTTGTTGGGCACTACAGTAATCTAAGTCATAGACTTTCCCGAGCAGTTTAGCATCACCTGCAAATATATTCGTGTAACTCTGTATACCCTTTGGTAGATCATTTAGATAATAAACATTACCGGTACAATTACTGAACCTTGATGTGCTTCAGTAGTGACATTTCTCTAGATACGTTTCGTATGATTACTGTCCGCGTTTGTCTGTGTTAAATATTTTATCATCCAGTTTAGAAGTATGCCAGACATGTCTCCAATGTGTTCTAACTACCAGAGGAGTGTCTTGAGTGGGACTGTCACATGTTTCTTTTAAATCCAAGTATGTGAGGCCGGCCCAACCTGTCCTTTCTTGTTACAGAAAGGACAGGTTGTTACAACTAAATAAACTTGTTACACAAGACCTTCTCGTTCCAAATCAAAGTGTGTGTGTCAGTTATTACCTTCTTACTTTCCATGTACTCTGTCTATTAGAGTTTAATAATTTGTTTCTAGTGATTTTACTACCACGCTTGTCAATGATACAGGTTTACAAACTGTTCTGTTCCCATTCTTACAGACTGGAACTGTCTTTGACATGTCTCCACATGCGCAGCTGGCCACTGCACTTTTCCACTGCATCTTTACCTCGTTTCTAAGGACGCTTGGAGGATTAATTATTGAGGGTCGTTAACCTGTGATGCACATGCCCTGAGTACCCGACTGGTCAAACTGCTTTAGCTCCCCGAGCAGTTTTTCTAACTCTCTGAGCGCTTCTCATTCCTCACCAACACACACACACGTTGGAGTTGTTCGTTTAGTGTTACCTTGCTATGATTTCAGGGCTCGACGTCCCAGCAGCCCGGTCCACGACCGGGCTTGTTCACACAAAATGTGTGAAATGTTTCACACATTTCCTTTTCAGTCTCTGTTAGTCAATCTCCCAACTGTATTGCAGGCGACGAGTCACAATAACGCGGCTAAAGTATGTTGACCAGACTACACACTAGAAGGTGAAGGGACGACGACGTTTCGGCCCGTCCTGGACCATTCTCAAGTCGATCATTCTTAAGACGACGAAACGTCGTCGTTCCTTCACCTTCTAGTGTGTGGTCTGGTCAACATCCCAACTGTATTCTTTGGATTTTGTCTCACACTTGCAATTTGATTTTCATGATTATGTGGGGAAGGCCGAATATTGCTTTATATTTGTTATTCTCTTCTCAGATTTTCTTTCTTTCCTCTCTGCTCTGTAGCTGTTTTTTGCTCGTTTTGTATTACTTGTATGTTTGTGGGTATGACCTCTTCATCGATTAATTCATTTTTGTTTCAGTTTTCCAATATATTTTTCCTCTATTATGGCTACTATATATATTTCTTTAACATACACACACACACACACACACACACACACACACACACACACACACACACACACACACACACACACACACACACACACCATTCTACCACCTTCCTTTCAGAGATACTCGACCTATTTCTGTATTCACAATTCGCACAACCTCCTAGTCGTCTCAGGTGTGTAATTAAGTTTTCTGTTTCTCCCTCAGGTATGTAACCAATCACTCTGTTTCTCCCTCAGGTATGTAACCAATCACTCTGCTGCTCCCTCAGGTATGTAACCAATCACTCTGCTGCTCCCTCAGGTGTGTAACCAATCACTCTGCTGCTCCCTCAGGTATGTAACCAATCACTCTGCTGCTCCCTCAGGTATGTACCAATCACTCTGCTGCTCCCTCAGGTATGTAACCAATCACTCTGCTGCTCCCTCAGGTGTGTAACCAATCCCTCGGTTTCTAACACATGGCCTATCCATCTGCCCCCTACCCTCTAGTTATCCCCCAAGTACCCAAGCTATTCCCGACACACACCTGTCTTGCTGTCCCCTCTTAACTCCCTGCCCTGGTAAGCAACCTATTTCTCTGTTCGTAACTCATATAACCTATTTTACCCCCTTCCTTTCCCCTCAGATCTCAACCTTCACCTATGTTCCTATTCTAACCTACATGGCCTATGTTTACAACCTTTTGAATGAGAAGATCTTCAGAGCAGAAGAGAGAGATCTAACCAGTATCCTGGGTCACAGATGTTATCTCTTTTTGGGGATTTAATTGTGTAACTTATCAACCTATCCGCACTCTGGTAACCTATCCATCTCCACCTATGTATACAGTTCACCCCTCACAATACAATACAATGAGCATGATTGCCAAGTCCCCTCAGCAGGCTAACTAATACCTCGCTTCAGCTTTGTATACAGTATATATATAAAAGTACAATTACATTAATATTTTTTACATTATTGCTTAATTTCGCATGTGTAAATTACTTTATTTTGTACATGAAATATCTCTAGTGGCCTCAATGAGGACAGGAAGCCAGCAGCTTGTAAAGTCCCTCCCATTTGTCCTGTTGATTTTATCAAGTTTGATCTTGAATTGCAACAGTGTTTTGGCATTTCAGCTTCAGTGGGAAAATGATTCATGGGTTCTTAACCCTATGGGTGAAAAAACATTTTCTGTCCTACATTGTTGCTTGTTGAGCTTGAAATCATTGCTTTTTGCTGAGCTTGAACCATTGTTCCTTGTTTTACATTTGACCTTCTAAAAAAGCTATCTGGATCAGTATCCTCCTATTTGTTCAGTATTTTAAATTATGAGTCAGCCTTGTCATGTCTGGTTTGTTTGTTTTAGAATAACATTAATCTACAATTATTCTACATTATTATAAATAATTATATAATTACTGTAATACAATTTAATTAAACAATAATTTTATAGATTTTGTCATGGAGAGAGAATTTAACACAGAGTTCATTTTTTTAGGACCTATAAACTGTTGTCTTTTTAATCTCACAGATGAAACTTAATAGATTATTGTTGGCAAAGTCAAACCAGGTGTGACCGTTCTAAAAATACTGATGTAATTGGGAGAATGCTAAACTTGTTTAAGGAATACCAGTCTAACAATGAAATAATCAGTGGGAGGGAAGAGGTCAGAATGAAGGAAATTAGCAAGTAAGGTAGAAGAACCTGACATGATGAGAGGATATGTATAATGAAACGAAATAGAATGGAAGAAATATGCAAAATAGGCAAAAAATACTATATCTGGCCAAAATACAGTTAAACTGAGACATAGCCCTTGATTTAATCCAAGCAAATTGCATTATGACAAAATGAACATGTGTGAGGAAACCTCCAAATCATTACACATTACAATTGTGGGGTTCAGTCCCTGAGCCCATTATGTGCTTCTGTAACCCTTTCCACTACTGCCCACGAGATGGTATGGGGTGCATAATAAATAACTAAACTAACATTACAATTTATCCAAGGACCACTCTAATGACAGGAAGCCAGTAGCATGTTAAGGTTCCCCAATTGTGCCTGAGGATTTTTTCCCAAATGGATTTGAACTGAAGTAATGTCTGACATTTACAGCTTTGGTGGGTAGGCAGTTCCATGGGAAAATAATAAATATGACTAATATCGTAAACACATCGATATACTGTACTGCACTTAGCATCAGAAGCACATCCTGAGAGAACGAAATCAGATGCACATGTGAATAGCTTCATGAAACTGGAAAGGAAGCTTTCAAAATACAATATTGTACACCACCTGAGACTAGTTATTGAGTAAAGTTGCATATCTCCAGACATTTAAGAAAGTTATTAATGTTCTTGGTGCAAATATTATGGAATAAATAAAAAGACATATATAAAATGGCACTATTGATTGGATGCTGTAATTCAATACCTACAGAGATATTTCCAGATATTTGACACACAACCAAGTCTCCAAGCACCCTAGTGCCAGTCTCCAGACAGAGGGACATATTGTTAGATTTGGGTTCAATATAGGAAAGGACTAATCCTCAAATGTACCAGCAATACAAACATAAAAGAAATGGTAGTGAGGGAAGAGGTACACATATGCACATAATGCAGTCATATCAAGATTTTTAAAAAAATTTCTATGGCTTAAACAAACAGCTTACAAGATGGACACAGATGCTTTAAGCAGTTAAAAATAAGTTCTTTCCAGTGGTGTTAATTAAGATTAAATTTTGTTAAAAAATATGAAAATTATATTTCAGGCACATCACATTATAATGATAAGCATTAATCACGACACTGTTGATGTCAAAGTAGGTTACTTGTAATAATTTAATAACAAAAGGCTTGTACAGTAATATTTTTAAACTCAAATTTGAACAATTTCACCAAAACTACCAACTGAGTGTTGCATTAAATGTTTTGAATGAATACCAACTTATATGTATACATTTTATTAGAAACAATTCTACTAGATAATGCTACTTATCCAATCACATAATGCTGGAATGTCAGCAGTTAACCAGCAATTTCATAATTTGACTACAGAACAAAGCCTTACAGGTCAGATCACATGTTCAGTTACAAAGACACAGACTGAAGCACAGCATTATGTACATCTCAAACTCACCAGCACAGTGACCAACATAAATCTCACCACATTGATTGTAGACTCGATATCAGGAATCTGTTGGAAGAATGCGCTGTGGATATATAATTGTCTTGGAAAACATTTATCCCAACATATAGGCCCATGATACAAGCCTACATCATTATGGCACCTAAAATTATTGACTGGGCCCCATACAATTTCAGAAGGGCATACAAGGCTCTATGAGTTTGGAGTTATTTTCACCTCTAATCAAGAAAACTAGTTAGTTTATATCTTTCATACTCATTTGCTTATTTCTGAAACGTTAAGGCTGGCCATATTAAAAATGTTTAAATATCATAGCCATTGGCTGTTTCAGTAAAAAACAGAAAATCATCGCCATCACCAAATATATTGTCATGTTATAAAATCGTTGTTAATATTTTAATATAAATATTTACAATGCAGGGTTCAAAGTGTATCAATTCTGTTTTACATAAACATGCAAAAATGTGTCCACAATTGTGATTACTGTACTGTTGTTGCAACTACAGTATAATACAATGGAGAAGTGGAAATAAATATTAACAAATAATTAATATTTTTATATGTATTGAGTAGTCTTCTGTTAACACATATGCTTGCATAATTCAGTAAATGTACCTATGCATGAAACAAAGTAATTTGTGCATTTCTTATTTAATGGTTGTTCTAAATTAAAGGTGAGCCATAACCACTGATACTGTTCAAGTGTTGTCTAAAGAAGCAGTCACATTTTTATTAGTACTGTAGTGTCGTTGATTTATGGGCGACTGATTCTCATTAGTAAAGTAGCAAGATCAAGCGAAAGCAGATATACTGATCTATGCTTGTGAGAGTACGAAAACAAAAATCCAAATAAAAAAGTGTACTGTAAATGAATTCCCATAATAATATTAGTATTCTAGCTCATTTTGAACTAGTATACTGAAACAAAAATCCTAAATGGAAAAATGAGATGACTATATAATTCATTGTTAGAATTATAAATTATTGTATAAATCTAAAAGGATGCAAGATGCTCCCTGTCATATTTTTCAGGCTACAAAATAAGAGTTGGTTTAGAACTGAAT
>WNGS01162157.1:5010503-5024975 GCA_020271785.1 Procambarus virginalis
AATATAAATATATTTCTGCATATGCTGTGAAAAAAAATTGTTATATTAAGGCCATTTTCTGAGAATCATTGTGTGCAGTACACCATACAGTATTTTACAATGTCAATACATGTGGATACTACACTGATTTTATTAACTTGTCAAGACCTGTTACATTGAAAATTCAATTTAATGCACAATTTTATGGCTTCATTCATAGAGATGCATAAACATCTTAATGATGTTGTCAGTAGACTATTCTGGTACAGTATAAGGAAATGTGACTTGTAAGTTTGTATTTCAAACCAGTACAGAATGATGTGTTTATACAACCTGTCCACACTCTTAATGTAGTACAATATTGATGCTATCGACCACAGCATCAGAATTCTCGCATTTTAGTGAAATTAAAGCTCAATGTAACATGATAGGTGGATTGTTATTGCTTTAATACTTATGGTGAATTGGCAGCACTTCAAATCTGACAGTTGTTAAATCATGGTGAACGGGCAAGTTTTAAGAGAAATCAGGGAGTCTAACACAAGTTGAGGTAATGATTCCAAATATAAGTAGGAAACAAGTGATGTAAGTGCTATTAGATTGTTATCATGGGTGGGTAATGAAGATTATATATGTATGATGACTATAGTACTGTACAGTACATTGAAAAGTTGTTTGGTGGCAGTGGCAAAAGAACACAACATGGCTCAGACAAAAAGAAGTTTTCAAACTGATTAAGAAACTCATCCAATTGTTTTGTTACACACATAAAATTGTATAAATATTCAGCAACTTGTATGCACTTAAAAAGTTCTTTATTTTGTATTTAAAAATTAATTAAAATCAACTGAATACAGTATGTACTGTATATTACATTTCATTAATTCAGGCTTGCTTTCAATTAATAATTTACATTTATAAGAGCAAAAGCAGGAGCCCAATACAGCCTTAAACACATAGTCTTCAGAGATAGAAATAAATTCTAATACACAGTGTGTATTATTCTAATACTGTAGTGTGAACAGTAATACATTTTCTGTAAAAATTTAGAAAATCTAATTATGATTTTAATCATAACTTATTTTAATTACAATTACTGTACTCAGAACTAGTTAGAATTGTTTTAGAATGATCTTACTATATAAGTTTCTTTGAAATGAACCTGATAATTTAGTAGAGGATGGAAATTTCCTATCTTCTGGAAATCCTTTCATCTATAATATAAAATGCAAGAAACATACAAAACCATACATATCAGTATGAAACAATTAAGCATCAAGAGCTTATCATAATTTTTTTCAACTGAGCATATTGTGAATTTGAGTGTAAGACTAGTTTAAGCACATATGAGATGTCATCCATCGTATTTGCTTCTATGTGCACTGCAATATGGATATTGTTAACCACTCTTTTTCTGAAAATTTAAGTGTCCTTAAGTCTGAGATGTTTGTTGTTTAAGGTTCGCTACCTGGAACAAAACATTCCAAGTAGCACGGGCTATGGTGAGCCCGTGAGCTGAAAGTCTTCTTTAACCAAAACGAATGATACGTACAATTATTTAATTATAAATTACACAAGATTTAAACAAATATATTGCCTGTGAATAGAGATGATAATTCCAATAAGGACCTCTAGAAGTTTTTGAAATTATTAGTATCTACAAAGAAGATGATTTTGCCAAATTATGAAAAAAGCATATAGCACTGTATGTAAAACCTAATAAGAACAATTGAAGTGGATAGAGTGCAGTGCAGCAGTGAACATGGTGCATGCAAATGCAATGGTGAACATGTGCGTACCCATGCAGAGGTAAACATCGTGCACACTTGTGCAACAGTGTGCATGGTGCGCATGTGTGCAGTGGAGAACATGACGTGCACTCGTGCAGCAGTAAACATGGTGTACTGTCTGCAGAATGTTGACTGTACTGTTCTTGGTGAATACAGGTTTTATATTTTGTGCTACCATCCATAGAATTAGCTGTAAGGAACGATTTGAAGAATGTCAGGTTAACAAATCTGTGTTGCAGAATGACAAAAGTGTGTGCTTACAATTAAGACTGTGAGAAGAAGGATGTGTGTGTGTGTGTGCAAAATTATGACTTGATTACAAGCAGAATGACAGGTGTGTACAGAATGAGGAGTGTGTGCAGGATAATGACTGTTTACCAAATCTTGCAACTGTGAACTGTGTGCAGATTGATGATAATCTGATGTAACCAAAGACAATTAATAATTATTGGTTTTTACTTGTGTGCTAATGTTGAATTACTGTACTGTATTGTTATTTAGTTATATTGTTGTATAAGCATTTTCTTAATAATAAACATTAATGGCAGTAATGAGATTCTAATAATTTATGAGATAGGTGCCATTAAAATTAAATGGAATCATTACAATGAAATACGATAATTTGCAATGAAACAAACTTTTACAGTGAGATAGAATCCTTTACATTGAGGGAGAATACTTTTTGAGATAGGATCCTTTAAGTGAGATAGGATCCTTCAAAAAAAGAAATAGGATCCATTACAATGAAAAAGGATCCATTACAATGAAAAAGGATCCATTACAATGAGAATGAATCCATTATAATGAAAAAAATCATTATATTGAAAAGGTATGTTTTACAATGTAATATACAGTTCTTTACAAATTAAAAAATCAGTCGTGGAAAAAATGTGGAAAATGGCTGTCCACCCAAATATATTTGTCAGTACATTAATAACTTGACATACAGTGCATACAAATTTAATTCTTAATGAAATTAGACATATTGTACATATGAATGACTGGGTATAAATAGGAGTTACCTTGCATGAGCCAGTTGGTCTTTCTCCAGTTCTCTTTATTTCTTGTTTTAATACTGTATTCTTAATAATGCAGTTAAACAACAAAATATGGCAGATATTTGATTGCAATTGACAATATAATCTACAATAAATAAATCTTATATATATGTATAATTGATATATTTTTGCAATTCATATATTACGAAGTGCTGCTGAAAATATAACAGAACTTATAAATTAAAAAATTGTGACCTTCAATACAGTAATTGGGTTGTATACAAGTTTTATGATCAAAATACTGAGCCTTTTTTCACTAATGTTCATGTTTTTAGGGTACAGTAGTTCATAATGATATAGCGGTGTACTTAATCAAGTGAATATGATGAGCTACTGAAACATTACTAGCATTTATGGCATGGAAGACAAATGAAAGCAGTACATATTTAATAAGTATTTTTTCTTCAGCATTTTGCAACTGTGTTCCTTTTTATCCACTTGCATACGCAGGAAGTCACTCAAAAGACTTTTTGTCGAGCCATGGCCTAAAGATTGGAAGATTGTTGGGGTACTGCGCACCCTTCTTCTTCTTGAGTGTCCCGTCTGAGTTGCGGTAAGGGTAGGTGGCCATCATGATAGGTAGTTGAAGCTTGATCTCTTTCTCCAGGTTGTTGGGCTCAATTATGAACTGTGAAAAAGTAGGATAATTTATGAACATTTATCACCATTACTACTCATAAAGATTCCAGAAGCAACTAACTGCTGCCCAGCTGAAATTTTATACTTTTCCAGGCTGGTACTAAAGCACAAATGAGTTAATGATTCAGATAATGATTGAGAATTGATGACCGCGTATGTAAATAGGTACGCAAGTCGGGAGCCACAAGATACTTACAAACACATCGTACTGTATCCTTATGAGGTGACAGCCACGGAGGTTGGTGGGTGGTAGTGGCGGCACGTACAGCTGTTCGTGGGTCCAGTCGTCAGTGTCTCCGGGCTTCACCTTCCCTCGCGCCACCGACGACAGCTCCCGCGTCTCCGTCTGGACCACCTTGCTCTTGGAGATGTACTGGATCGTCTGTGGGGGCGTCCAGAACGGTTACCAACAGCGCTTTATATAGGATAACAAAGCTGAATTTACCCCGAGGGCCACTAACACTATAGTGGCCTCGACAAGGGCGGGAAGCCGGTAGTTTTTAATTGTTGCCGCTGGAGGCGGCTAGTTTATTGTGCACCCCATACTCATCCTGTGAGCGGTAGCGCAAAAGCATTACAGAGGGCACAAGTGGCTTGTCAAAGATCCTGTCCATTTGCCTTGATGAAAAACCATAACAATGGCACTGACAATCTCAATTGTAAGATACAGTTATATGGAATACCTGAACATTTACTACATCAACTGCAAGATGATTAAGTTACCCTATACACTACTCTTTACTATTACAAGCAACGTGACTACTATTGACTTTCAAGAAATATACTTGACAATAATATTGTCTAGACTGTCACTTTTAATTTAATATTTTAAATATTATTTGTATACAATTTATTTTGAACATTGCCTCACTGAAATCTAATCATCATGATGCTGGAGATAAATGAGTAAAATATGAACAGTTCACTCTGCCTTTCATGTCTGGGAGACATGATCTTTCCTGTGACTGGAATGAACCTGAAACTGCTGAGAAGAAAGAGAGGACGTGTATTAGTGCAGCTGGCTATTTCAGTTCAATTGGTTGCAACACACATTCCACCGTGAGCTGTCAAAAACCTTGCCAAAATAGTTCACTATTTTTTGAATGCAATGCTTAATGTTGCAACTTTCGTAGATTTATCACAGAATAAATGTAAGATTTATCAAAGATTAATGTAAGAGTATCGAAGATTTATCAAAGGTTAATTGGAAGATTAACGAGAAGGCAGTAAAGACACGCACCTCAGTGAGGCACGCTCGTGTCTTCTTGATGGTGACTCTGCTCTGATTGTGTACACGAGCCCATATGCTGATGGTCTCCCCAGGAACGTAGCCGCCACGGTCCAGCCTAACACGACAAGACACGGGACCCTGAGACAGACAAGTCATTCCCAGCTTGTGTTCAATCTCGCAGTGGAAAGGTTGCTGTAGAGGAGAGGACGAAACGCTTCAGTAATGCAGGCGATGAGTCACAATAACGTGGCTGAATTATGTTGACCAAACCACACACTAGAAGGTGAAGGGACGACGACGTTTCGGTCCGTTCTGGACCATTCTTAAGTGACAATCGACTTGAGAATGGTCCAGGACGGACCGAAACGTCGTCGTCCCTTCATTTTCTAGTGTATGGATTGGCTTCGGTAATGTTTTACTGTTTTCAGACTTTCTGTGAGAACTCTGGTCAACAGAATAATACGAAGTTTGGCTCATTCGATAGTTTAATAAGTTTGTAAGAAATCTTGGGCAAATTTATCACCTGAAGGAGATGTCATACCTGGCACATGTAAATACTTTTGAGACATATCACCAGGAATGGCAGTTACTTGCCATGGTGATTAAGACAAGAATTTATGGAAATACATATATGTAAAGACAGCATATTGCACTGTCACTTGCGAATGGATTAATTATTTTTTGTGTAACTCTAATTTAAGTTGATCTTAATTTAAATTTAGAACTTGATTAGGCCTTTCTATACATTAATTCAATATCTTGTAAGTAAGGACACATATCATCTGCATAATTATTTTGCAGCCTCAAATTATATGAGCCTTTCAGTGCAAGCAAGAGAGAGAAAAGTGATAATGTTGGGTACATACGAAGAGCCTTCGTATGTACCATAAATATATATCTACTCCTAGGGCATGTTCGATTAAATATAAAAAAATACAAATCTTCTAAAAACAACTTTATGACCATCTCCCAAAACAAATTGTGTCTTGCACTGNGTCCAGTGACGGGTGACAAGAACAAACGAGGTCAAGCAGCCGAGGCGTGTTCTCTCCTGACCCTGGGGGCGACCGTCTCAAGGAGCAGGTCAGTAAACCTTACTGTCTAATTAAAACAGAACATATTCATGTTTCAACACTTATGTAACGGCGGGTCAGGTTTCCTCTTTTTTTTTAAAGAGTCGTCTTTGTTACAGCAGCTGCCGCCAGGGTTACACATCGACACCGCTGATTGGTCGAAGGACTCGGTGTACTGGAGCTTCAAGGGCGGTGATTGGTCCCTGGTGGACTTGCCAGATCCCGCCCATCCTGCCCTGCCCGCGCCTGTCCTACCTGGACCTGCACTTCTGGTGGTCACTCAAGAGTTCCTCAAGAAGGTATGGATGACGGCGCATTCATGCAAAAGTTGAACATTAATCAATATTAATAATATTAAATAGCAGTAATATCAGGTGTATAATGACCTATGTCCCCTATATTGACTCTTGTTCCCAACAGGTGTATAATGACTGATATCCCCCGCTGGTGTATGACCGGTTTCCCCCCCTACATGTGTACAGTAACATGTGGATAATGACAGGTGTCTTCCTGCAGGTGTATATACAGAGGGAGGTGAGAGGCCTGATGAACGTGACCCTTCACTACCGCTTCTTCCTGAGTCAAGGCGACGGTCCCCACGGCGTGCCTGAGCTCAAGGTGTGTCTCCAGGAGGATGCCGCACCTGCCCGCCCTCCTCTCTCCTTCCCTTCATTTAACCTGATGACCTTATCAAGCTGGACTTTCAAATTCAGAATTGTTTAGGCAATTACGGCTTCGGCGGGTAGGCGGTTCCATGAGGTTATAACCTTGTAGGAGGAAAAAGCATCTCGTGTTTGCCCTCTTGTATTGTGGCTTCTTGAGCTTGATACCGTTGCTCCTTGTTTGTGGTATATCTGACTTTTTGAAGAAGTTGTCTGGATCAACGTCCTCCAAATTGTTCAGCATTTTCTGTTTCGATGAGATCAGGCAGTGTTCCCTCCCCCCCATGTATCGATAATTACAGTTCGATCACATTAAATGAGTATACACCAGATCTGAGATCAAAGGTTCAAAATAAGTTCCAGTAGTATGATTACTACTGTAAACACAGGAAGCACACTCACACACACACACACACACACACACACACACACACACACACACACACACACACACACACACACACACACACACACAACACACACACACACACACAGTAAACATAGATAATAAACATTGAAAATTCATCTGCTGGTTAGTGTCTACAAATTTTCGAAATTCTTTACGAATATGATAACATTAGTGCCTAATTAAGGACAATTTATGTAAATAAACTATGTAAAGAAACTATAGACAGTTTATGTAAAGAAATTAATACTATATTTAGTATTAATTCTAACAGTGGCATTTAAGAATCCTAAAAATTATCTATACTATTTTCATTGGGAAATCACTATTCAAACACTTTAAAAAAATATCTAGTATAAAATTTCTTGCCATCAGAGCTGGGATTGAAACCATTTATTTACTGGCATTTTATTAGCATCCCGTCCTCATCCACAAAGGCCGCCAAACCCGCGGGGTATCTATGAGAGATAAACACTACACAGGACCCACAACCGATAACGAATGTATGATAACCACACCAGAACTCTGAAGATGGAGAAGCGACGACGTTTCGCTCCGTCTTGGATCATTATCAAGTCGCGTGATTGAAATTGAATGTATTTTTCTCGACCAGTGCTTCGCTTAATGATTGATTGATGAAGAGTAAGCCACCCAAGAGGTGGCACGGGCATGAATAGCCCGTAATGCTTCGCTTACGTCCTCTGCTCTTTAAATACTACATCCCTGTACTGCATATTCCAATAATTGCCAACAGAACCTAACTACCTAACCTAGCCTAAATTAGGCCTAACTATTCAACATATTCTAGTATATAATACTTTTTATTTTGTAGTTGATAAATACCGATCTTGAATAAACAGTACATTAAAAATTGATGAATACCTCTTTGGGGGTTGGTCGCCCCTTTAACGAGCCTAGCTTGAGGATAGGTTGCAACAAAAATAATTGCCAGAAAAACTTGAACACCTAACCAAAATTACGCCTAAATGTGCACAATATGATAATTTACATTAATTTATATTTGAGAAAATAACTATTTCGAATGAACAGCAAGCATGTTAGAATTTATAAATGCGTCGTTGGGGTCGGCCGCTGGATGGACTGGACGTTGCAGGAGAGTGGGGTGAATGTACATTGTAGCTCCTGTGTATGCTACAGAGTTAACTAGGAAGGATTATTTAAATTGCTGGCTTCCAGAGAATGTAAGAAATCTACGCATGTTTTCGTACGCGAACATTACAGGTGTTCGTTTAAAAGTGTGACATGTGCGCGTGTTTAACATGGTAATCCTTGCAGGTGTATCAGGTGACGGACAAAAGCCAACTGCTGGTTTCAGAGATGGCTCGGGGCTCCTGGCTAGATCGCACACTCCACCTACCGGGGCCTGTCCCGTTCACAGTAAGTGCCCATCGTCTGTGAGTCCCTCGAATATTATGTGAATATTTTAGATTAGCTAAGCAGCAGTTTGTGATATCTCTATGATGATAACTAGGCTATAATTACTATTGTGCTCATGTTAATGTCTAGTTTTACCCTTGATTGGGTGACAGCAGAGAGCTAAGAACTAACAGCATTATTCCTTGCAGATTGTCTTCGAAGGACGCCTCAACAAAGAAGGAAATGAGATCGCTCTTGATGATGTGACTATCAGCGGCATCAGCGAGGGAGAAGTTGGACATGGCGAGAGGGAACTCCTCCAGGACGATATTCCAGAACTTCACGATCTTAATGCCACCACTAAGACGACGACTGCCAACGGAGGAGCGGTCGTCTCTTTTACTGGACCGGGTCAAATACAAGAAATAAGTCCAAAAAATGCCACAAAATCGTCAGATGAAATTTTGAAGAAAACGGACAATGTATCACCAAAAACAGAAGTAAAACCACTAAGTAGCAACAATACGACGGAGACTCCTATAGATGCTGCACAAGTTACCTCGACAGCAGGAGTGAACGTGGCCGCCGAGAACAGTTCTGAGATCAAGACTAATGCGACTGAGATGCATATCTCTCCCGAAGATCGCGAAAGTCCTGAACAGGTTCAGACAACAACAGTTGATAGCTCTGACGTAATTCAAACCACAATTGAAAGTTTTACAGAAGCTAGCGAGCTGATTCATGAAGATAACGATAAAGAAGCTCTTAATTTCACAGCAGATGGTAAACTGAATATGAAAGAAAATGATACGATCGGTACAGTTGGTGAAAAGATTATCGGGGAGACTGAGGAGATGGACTATAACTCCTCATCAAATACTGGTAAAATTGGTGAGGAAAATGAGGCGGTACAAAACACTATGGAAGATCTAGAGGCGAAAGTCGGAGATAGCGAAACATCGACTCTTATTTCAACCACTACAAGCGATCTACCGAGCGGGAGAGATATCACCGAAGAGCTACGAGAAACAACTTTAACTTACAATGATGCAAATGAATCAGAAGACACTACTAGTATAAATGTTAACTCACAACCTACCACAGGTTTCTCCCAAAACCAACGTACCTCGCAAGAAACATTGTCAATAAATACCACAACTTTCAGCCCTCCAATCAACACTGAACCCTCCGTGTACCTCCAGACTTCCAAGGCAACTGTCGACGTCCCTAGAGGCACACAAAGCCCTAAAAGCACTTCAGATATATCCCGAGCCTCTCAGTCGAGTACAGGCTTTAGGGGCACCATAACCCCCTGGGCTATCCCAGTAAAAGCACCACAATGCAGCCCAGTTATACCCTAGCTTCAGGAGACATGACCAGCGCATCTCCTGAGGTGTCTGAGGAAATGCATGTGTCGAACGCCTCATGGGGCATCTTCCAATTCTTCTTGGCACTGTGTCTCGTTGGCCTCATAGCCCTTGGATTTCTTTACTGGCGAAAAAAGCGGCGACAAGACGACGAGATACCAGTGTTTACCAGATCTTCATACGCCGACTACCACAACCCGACCTTCACCCCAGAGGACGACGCCAACTTCCCCTCGCGCGGTCCACGACACAACTACAAGTCATTCGAGTAGTCAACAGTTAACGGAATGAATGTTAATGTATGTGTGTGTGTGTGTATGTGTGTGGATGAACTGTTAGCAATAACTAAATAGTCTAAGTAGGCAGGTAAAATCTTGTATATTTAATAGCATTGTATAGTCAGTATGTACAGAAAGGGATTAATTTTACTCTGATATTAAGGATGAAAGAAGGGGGGTAGAAATAGCCTAAGCTACTCTATCCCTTTGAGATGTATTTCTTGCTTATCTCAATAAACATACTTGAACTTGAACTTGAAGGATGAAAGTGCAATAACAACATTAAATTGTGAAGTGTATGTGTGTATCGGGGTTTATATTAATCAACTTTCGTAAGTGATCAGGGATTTCTTGCCATTCGTGGTCAAATTCGAATGTGCGATTTAAATACCAGATTTATTTTTCATTTGTACTAGAAGATGTTGTGATTATTTTGCTTTATTTAGGAGTTCTCGTGGTAAGAATTTCCAGTAGGCCTATCCAGAATAATCTCAACCAATATGTGTTTGATAAGCCTAGTCACTGGGTATGCCTTAGCCTTGTATTACTAGACTTTTGCAATATATATAATTATATATGGTTGTCGAGTTGAATGTTTTCCAGCGGGTTTAACGTGTGCTTTATTCAACATAGTATTGTTTGGTTTCACTTGTGCCAGATATTTCAAATTATACGTTTTTCAGCATTAATTATAATTTTGTTCAAAATGGATTTCATCCCTCTAAGAATTTATAAGAAATGTGTTTTCTTTGCATTTCTACATTTAGTTAAGCCTGGATTTTTCATTTTCATTTTCCTGGACAAATTAAAAAATCTAATTTGTTATTAGATTTAATGAACTTTAGGGACAGTATAATGATTTGATTTAATTTCTCTTAAGTGTATAACAATTCAAGCAGCACATAAAAAATTTTTCAAGGCTGGCATGTTTCCTAAATATATCTTACGTTCTCCGGTAACTAAGTAACCCAACTTCACCAATGTAAAAGGCTAAACAGACTCGTGGAAACCAGCCCATTTTCCTGTCTTGGTAGTACCTATAGTAACGATGAGGCCCATAGTATATATACCCACGAACAACGCAATTAGAAAGTAGACATCGTTCTATTGAATTTGGCCAACCGGAAAAGATTTTTTATTTATGTTGCAAAGACAAACTAAACTAAGCTAACCTAGCATTCCTAGGCCTAATAAAGTACACATGTGCCCTATACTAGGCCTAGGAATATTTAAGTTTGTTTTTTAGCTTCATTTTTTTCGAGGTACAAAGTGAATAGTACCAAATTCCACTATCTAATTGCTTAGTACATCAATCTTTGTACTATGGTGCGCATAGTTACAAAAATTATCTAAACAGGAGGATGGGTATGGGGAAACAGTACTGTCCCAGTAACAGTAGATGCATTATGCTAAGTGCAAGGCCTAGTGGTAAGGTTGAAGGTCTCTTTGAGCTCTTCGGATGCCGGCCAGAAACCGTGAATGCAGTGTGTGTTTCTCCTCTGTATTGCCACACTGAGGCGCTGGCAACGATAGATCTTTGAGGAAGCTCTTGGCACTTTTACCCCAAGAGCATCTGAAACAATGGGGACAAAACTGTAGAAATGACACAGTGCTCTATATTGACGTGAATAATTCCACGTAAGAGACATCATCACCTCTATGTCCTACATTCAAGTCAATATAGGAATCAGCCAAAGTTGATATGTGCGTGCAATCCCACATTTACTGCCTATCATTCTTCTAGGGGTACACCGGTACCACCTAGACTAACAGATCGGCAAAATTGCGTGACATTAGGAAAAGTGCTTTGCACCCAGCTGTCGTAAGACTCCTCTTGATAAAGTCATTGACTTCAATGTGCCAGCCCCATGTGCTGAGACAGAGCAAGCCATGTCGACCATATTGGTCAGCCTTTGGAGAGGAAGGCGGAGAGTCACTGCAATATCCAATAAATATAATTAACAACGCAGAAAATCTGTAAAGTTATATAAGTCTTTCAATACTTATACAATTTATCATTTAAATATGGTTGTACTAAAGAGTTGTGCATGTGCAATAAAAATATTGTAAATATTGCAAGTTTTTTGGACCACCTTTAATTTTATTAATTTGAAAAATTCGTACGAAATCCTGTAACAATAAAATAATGATGAAATCATTAAGCATTTGTGATTAATAAAGCCAGATTATTTTATTAATATGAGATGAAATTATATAAAACAGACACAATTATTCATAGGGCACAAAGTATGTTTCGTGTAACTTGTGATAAAACAGCGGTGCAATATCATTATGGCAGGAAAACTTCCTCGGTAGTTTGTTGGTAAACCTAAGAGGTATTAATGAATATTGTATTGTATTGAAGTGAAGATATGTAAATTGTCAGTAAAATAAAAAAATGCAGAATAGAACTGGAAGAGTGATTAACATATAATAATTTAATATTAGGATATAAAAATAATATCCCGTACAAGGGAGGGATTCTTAATTTAGTCTAATAGTAATAATTAATTCAGTTTAGTTTATTTATTATGCACCTCATGCCCATACTGTGGGCGGTAGTAGAAAAGTCTAGAGAGGCAGAATATGGGCTCAGGTACTGAACTCCAAAATTCATTTAGTTAAGCTAGCTACAGTCTTGATAAGCTGTCTACGCAGTTTAATGTATATATCAACATTGGGTTGGAGAACGACCACAAGTACAATCTTTAGCGACAACAGTTAATTTAGAGTGGTGATTTAGATAAGTTTTGTTTTGATTTAGATAAACAGTTTGGATTTAGATAAACTACCGCTTACAGGATAAGCATAATAAGCTAACTTTGCAGCTGGAATCAATAATGCCTTTATAATTGGCCTGATGACTACTACCTTCTTCGATACAATTGTAGAGGGAACCAGATTCAAACTGGAATTAAACCGTCGGTGGGTATAGTTTCCTCCAGCAGAGCGCTCTGTGATTGGTTGGCCACGGCGACGACGCCCAGGTGGCCTACCTCAGGGCGGCCGGCCAGTACTACAAGTACCCTGAAGGGAGTGTCATGTAGCGAAAGTCACAGCCCCACTCCTGTGCTTGTCCGAGACGGGCTCACCATAGTCCGTGCTACTTGGAACCTTTTGTCCCGAGTAGCTGAATCTAAAACAACATGGGATGTAGCTGTTCCGTACCTACTCTGACCTCGCGATCCCGACATCCACCCTAACATAGCACAAGTGGAGGAGCTCGCCACCATCCTGCTAGTCTACTGAAGGAAGAAGGAACTACCGCCATGAGGTGAGCTCTCCAGATATTTTTCTCACACCGCCTCGTGAAGGAGGGCTGACCCATCTTGACTTAACACTACCTAACGACTCTATCGCAATTCGGGAGCCTGAGCTCGATCCCAGGGCGGGACAGATACGGTTGGGCACTTTCAGGTTTACCTGACGCCTCTGTTCACTTAGTAGTAAGTAGTAGGTACCTGGGTCTTAGATAACTGTTGTGGTTGCATCCTGGGGAAGGTCAGAAATTGACCTGGGGGGGGGGGACCTCGATAAACTAAAATACATGCTTTCTAACCCCCGTCAACTGGAATTCAAAATAAGGGGTGGTAGAAGACAATAAACAGGTGCACGTGGAAGCCTCGTGAGGCTTTTATTCATGCCCATGCCAACTCTTTGGCATGGGCAACACTTACAGATATATCCTACCATGAATAAGAAGACAGACTTACCAGTTAACATGATAACAACTTCCTCAGCCAACCAATAGTGAATGTTGAGCATGATTGCCAAGTCCCCTCAGCAGGCTAACTAATACCTCGCTTCAGCTTTGTATACAGTATATATATAAAGTACAATTACATTAATATTTTTTACATTATTGCTTAATTTCGCATGTGTAAATTACTTTATTTTGTACATGAAATTATCTCTAGTGGCCTCAATGAGGACAGGAAGCCAGCAGCTTGTTAAAGGTCCCTCCCATTTGTCCTGTTGATTTTATCAAGTTTGATCTTGAATTGCAACAGTGTTTTGGCATTTACAGCTTCAGTGGGCAAAATGAACCCCTTCAGGGTTCTTAACCCTATGGGTGAAAAAACATTTTCTGTCCTACATTGTTGCTTGTTGAGCTTGAAATCATTGCTTTTTGCTGAGCTTGAAACCATTGTTCCTTGTTTTACATTTGACCTTCTAAAAAAGCTATCTGGATCAGTATCCTCCAAATTGTTCAGTATTTTAATAGTTTCCATGAGATCAGCCTTGTCATGTCTGGTTTGTTTGTTTTAGAATAACAATTAATCTACAATTATTCTACATTATTATAATATAATTATATAATTACTGTAATACAATTTAATTAAACAATAATTTTTATAGATTTTGTCATGGAGAGAGAATTTAACACAGAGTTCATTTTTTTAGGACCTATAAACTGTTGTCTTTTTAATCTCACAGATGAAACTTAATAGATTATTGTTGGTAAAGTCAAACCATGGTGTGACCGTTCTAAAAATAGCTGATGTAATTGGGAGAATGCTAAACTTGTTTAAGGAATACCAGTCTAACAATGAAATAATCAGTGGGAGGGAAGAGGTCAGAATGAAGGAAATTAGCAAGTAAGGTAGAAGAA
>WNGS01162157.1:5043235-5071597 GCA_020271785.1 Procambarus virginalis
ACCCACTAATACGCATAGCGTTTCGGGCAATAATATAGAGAGGGTAGATAGCCTATTCATTGGGAGGAGAGATACATGAGATGAGAGGGGGGTCTACGGTTCGAGTCTCCTAGAGCCCAGGTGAAAGGAGATGATGGAATTCATAAACAGGAAATGTGTAGGTGCCACGGGGCAGTTCATACTACTCAAGGAGCTGCACGGGAAAAAAATAAATCCTTCGTTCAATAGGCAATGTAGGAGTGAGAATAAAAGGACAAAAAAAAATGGAAAAGTCATAGTTAACCTGGAACAGCCTACATTAAAAAGGAGAAGATTGCTTGGGTCAAGTGTTGAGACATATCTGGCACACGATGCTTTAAATGGAACCAGGAGAACTTATGGCTTTCACAATGCAAATGTCTCAAAGGTACAATAGCAACGTTGTATAATGGCTTCTTGCCACTGGAATTGAGGAAGACAGGTAAAAAGTGGTCACCTCAGCCACCCGAGTCATCTCAGAGTTGATTGTCTCAACGTCTGGAAGTCTGCTAGCCTTATTGGATGAGCCATATATGTGCGGTTCTCCCTGCATAATATAATGATGATAGATGGAGCAACTGGTGTGAATTTCACTTTGCTTCAAGTCTACTAGATGTTGTTGCAGTTTCCGGTATATTGCTGCCCTTGGGCTGCTCAAAGGCATTCTAAGATGGTAATTGATTTCCTCTTTAAGAACACATGTTTTGGCTAACTCATCAGTTCTGTGATGCATTCGGAGGTCAAAATGGCAAGGAATACATGAGACAAATTCTAACTTCGTCATTGGATATGTTATTACATCTGTGCTTAGCTTCAGACTCAAGCATGTCACAGTTATGTTGACCAGACCACACACTAGAAGGTGAAGGGACGACGACGTTTCGGTTTGTCCTGGACCATTCTCAATCGACTTGAGAATGGTCCAGGACGGACCGAAACGTCGTCGTCCCTTCACCTTCTAGTGTGTGGTCTGGTCAACATACTTTAGCCACGTTATTGTGACTCATCGCCTGCATGTCACAGTTATGCCTTCGGGAGGTGAGTGCAATCAAGCTGTCAAGGAGTTACATTAACGTGTCGACTCTGGATTCATATACTAGTTTGAGTGCAAGGTTTATGACAAACAATTCTGTCTGAAAAGTGGAGGGTCAGCTATGTATACGAGGGTTCCCCTTTGCTGCTAGGTGACGAGAGACATCAGGTATAGGAAAACGTGCCCAAACGTCTGGCCTTGCTTGACAATGAACCCGGAAACCTTTGGGTGTGAACCGACTTCTCTTGTCGCTGGTATAGGTCACCTATTCAACCCGTTCTCCTAATAGTACATCGTATTTTGACGTATACTTTACCTAAGGCTAACAACTGATGAACACAACAATGGGAGCGGTTCGCTAAATTGACATACTGCCCCGTTTTCTGTTTTGGTTCTTCTGGTGGGTTGGGATGGTTATCTTGAGATGATTTTGGGTCTTAGCGTCCCCGCGGCCCGGTCTTCGACCAGATCTCCTTTTTGTTACACATCCCCAGGAAGCAGCCCGTAGCAGCTGCCTAACTCCCAGGTACCTATTTACTGCTATGTGAACGGGCATCAGGGTGAAAGAAACTCTGCCCATTTGTTACCGCCTCCATCGGGGATCGAACACGGAACCTCAGGACTACGAATCCCAAGCGCTGTCCACTCAGCTGTCAGGGCTCCTAGTGGGCCAGGATAAGGGACTTTAGTACGACAGTTTCTGGACGCTGGGGAACCTTAGGAGGACGGTAACCTAAGTACAATACTTAAATTTTGGATTGCTATTGGGCATATTAAGACCTATCAACTGCACAATCGCTTGCATATGGATACCACACGAAAGCGTCTTACCCTGTTTAATTTCTTCGATGCTCTACCTTCCTTTAAACAGCCTTTTCGCGCCTTTGAATCTTCCCTTCTTACCGCCAAGCGTCGAAAGAACCAGCTCAGGTTTCTTAAGACTGTCTTGCTGAGCAGGTTCTCTCATAATATAAGCTGCCTCGTATGGGCCAATAGGCCTTCTGTAGCTCTTTTTATTACTATCCCCTCTACTACACCTTACTTGGCTCCTCAGCTCTCTCTTGCCTATTTATTGCCTGTCTCTACTTCCTCATCTGAGCCACCATTTGGTCACCATTTGGTCCGGGAGACATCTCCCACGCAGGGTGCAGTCGCACCTCCACAGATCTCCAGTATCATCTCTCGATACTGGTAATGGCTCATAAGGGCCACCACTTACGGGCTATTCATGCCCGTGCCACCTCTTGGGTGGCTTATCATTATCAATCAATCTTCCTCATCACAATCGACTTGAGAATGGTCCAGGACGGACCGAAACGTCGTCGTCCCTTCACCTTCTAGTGTGTGGTCTGGTCAACATACTTTAGCCACGTTATTGTGACTCATCGCCTGAAATATATATATATATATATATATATATATATATATATATATATATATATATATATATATATATATATATATTATATATATATATATATATATATATATATATATACGGGATAAAAAGAGCAAATCAAGAATCGCCTTTGTAGAAGCTTAACACATTCAAAAGTAAGATATGCAGGAAATAATGTAAACAAAATGCCGGTTTCAACATTTCTTTCAAAGGTTGAGGGTTTAGAGTCCTCTCTGTATTGGACTAGGCTCAGTTTAGATTTATAACGTCATTTCTTTGCTCTTTAAAATCGTTATATAACGAATTGAATGATTTTAGAAACGACCTACAGTTAAGTATTGGTCTTAACGTATCTATTATCAAACCCAGAACAAGATACGAAACTGTTTAATTTTGAGATTCCATTCTTTGGAATAAACCGTGTTCTTGGTTTGG
Source organism: Procambarus virginalis (assembly GCA_020271785.1). NCBI lineage: Eukaryota > Metazoa > Arthropoda > Malacostraca > Decapoda > Cambaridae > Procambarus > Procambarus virginalis. The sequence continues at coordinate 5,046,121 of WNGS01162157.1, forward strand.
TTTAATATATATATTTTTTGGGATACAGTGACAGTTTCTGTGAACCGACTAAAACTCTCCGGATTTAGGTTTCCAGGATTTTATTCTAATTTCTACAGTCGTCAGAATGGGTGACTGGCGAACGCTCGTGACGTCATCGTCTGCATCCGGATTAAGTCGACCGGTTAGATTGGGAAATGTGCGCTGTTGCCTGTTGGAGCGATCTCCTTGAAAGCACTTCGCCTCCCATATTGACATGATTACGCTTGCATGCTCGATGCATTTGTTGATTCATCTATTAAGTGTGCATGTTTGAGCTTGTTCACGCCATGAACTATTGACATGAAACTTTCAAACTCGTTTTGTTGTTGATTTGTGGGTGAGGTTAGTGGTCACATAACACACGCTTCTGACCTCTTGAAGGTCAAGTCACGCAGATAGTTCACAACCCGCCTCTGGGAACCTTCTGTTCTACTCTACTTCCTTTCACTTTTCTGTTCGTCTAGAATTCAACAGCAAAGTTGTTTGTTGTTATAGATTCAGCTACTCGGAACAAGTTCCAAGTAGCACGGGCTATGGTGAGCCCGTAGTGGACTTATCTGGAGCGGGGCTGTAACTTGGATCGCGGAAAAAAAAACACCAGACATGTTTTTGAGCAGCGGGATAAAGTCTGGGATGAGGTGAAGGTAAAGCACTTCACTATGGGCCAATAGGCCCACCGCAGCTTACCAATCTGGGACACAGCACCGCTCCTGTGCCAGGTAAATCCACTACGGGCTCACCATAGCCCGTGCTACTTGGAACTAAGGTTTACAACCAGGTTCCGCAATTACTGTGGGTGAGCAGAGGCGAACAGTTACGTATTGGTCCCCAGTAAGCCTTCCCTCGCCAGGGCTCGAACCCAGATGAAATCAGTCGCGGAGGGGGGGTTGGGGGAGGCGAGTGTATTACCACTGCGTCACAAGTGCCGACAAACACACAAACTACACAGCGAAGAGTCACAATAACGTGGCTAAAGTATGTTTACTTTAGTTTAGTAGTTAGTTCATTTATTATGCACCCCATACCCATCTTGTGGACGGTAGTGGAAAGGGTTACAGAGGCACATAATGGGCTCAGGGACTGAACCCCACAATTCATTTAGCTAAGCAAGTTACAATCTTGATGAGCTAGTTACAAAATTCAATATAAGTCGTCACATCACCAATGGGTTCGAGATCGACCTCAAGTACAGGTTCTAAATTAAGCAACTGACATATGTGGAGAGCNTTAATACAGTATTTTGCCCAGTATTAACACAGTATATAATACAGTATTTTACAGTATTTAGTATTTATAATATTTGCCCAAAACGCTATGCGTACTAGTGGCCCTATATTGTATGTACTAGCTCTATCTATAAATTCAACATTATGTTTGTAACTATCTCTATGTATGTATTTTATCTGAATAAACATTTGATTGAATATTTGATGCTGTAAATCTATAAACTTTCTTTTAATTTTCTTTGATGATGGGTTTAGTGACTGCTACTACCCTGGAAATTATAATTCACAGCAAAATTGCCCTCTGCAGTGAAAAGTTTATCCAACAGTCAAAACCCTTTATATATTTCAAATAATTTGATTACCTTTATTCAAAACTCAAAAATATTAACATCATTCAATATATGTATACTGTACCATATACTGTATACACTTAAATAATTACCCAATGACAAAAAAAATAAAAAACTCACCTGGTAACACTGGTTATAACTGATCAGATGATGTACTAGGGGTATAATCTTATTTTAATGACATCAATGGATGCCTCCACTTTCCATTGATGTTACGTAATACAAGCATTGTATGGTATGGAGAATATGTGCTCATCATTCTATCCGTTGGGTAACCATTCGGCTGCTGGAAAAAAAATGTTCAAACTACAAAGATCAATAGTATTTTATTTAAAGCTTATACTATAAAACATAAGAAAAGAAGAAACTCCAAAACACTTATTGGTTTTATTACTATTTTTATTACTGCCTCACCTTACTGGTGAGACAGTTCTTATTTACACCCAACTAAACTCACACATATATACATTTAACCTGTTCAATTCTGCACTTTATCATTTAGTAAGAGCTCCCAGGACAGAGTCCCCGGGACACTCCACTTGCAGCAGTTTCCCCATTCAGACATAACTCAATTATGCATTTGACAAACTCCTGGTACCCATTTACTGCTAGGTGAACCGAGGCATTAGATGATAGAAATAAGCCCAACCATTTTTGTCCTGCCCGGGATTCGAACCGTGCAGTCCCGTGGCAAAGTAGTAACAGACACACACACCTGGCATTTCGCGAGTGCTTTGACCTGGGTTCGTATCCTAGCCGGGGACGATGACTGGGCACCAATCCTTAACTGTAGCCTCTGTTCACCCAGCAGTGAATGGGTGAACAGAGTTAAACGATTTGGGGGTCGTTATCCAGGGAAATTAGGATTAAGGACCTGCCCGAAACGCTACGTGTGCTAATGGCTGTACAAGAATTTAAGTACTCTTGTATGTATAAATAAATAAATAAATCAAATAATGATTGAGTCGAGAACAAAACCTCCTGTATTACCAAGACCTAACTACAATAACTAACCATACAATAATAAACAAAGCTTTATACGGCATGTATTACAGGTGATGTCGGCGATGCTATAGTCCGCTTTGATCTAAAAAGCTCATTTTACACAATAAAAATGCATCAGGCGTCACTGCCCAGGTGTTGCTTTGGCAGCCAGCACCAAATAACTTCCAATCAGTTACTTTTCAAAAAGACACTTTATGTTATCTTTAGGAAGGCAGGGAGCATGTCTGATGAGCTCTCATTCATGACAGGCTCAAATGTGCACGCAGACGCAGACATGCTTTCTAACTTCAGAATTGCTTTTAAATACATGGATGGGGATATACTAAAGAAATTGTTCATGACTTTTGTTAGGCCAAAGCTAGAATATGCAGCTGTTGTTTGGTGCCCATATCTTAAGAAGCACATCAACAAACTGGAAAAGGTGCAAAGACATGCTACTAAGTGGCTCCCAGAACTGAAGGGTAAGAGCTACGAGGAAAGGTTAGAAGCATTAAATATGCCAAAACTAGAAGACAGAAGAAAAAGAGGTGATATGATCACTACATACAAAATAGTAACAGGAATTGATAAAATCGACAAGAAAGATTTCCTGAGACCTGGAACTTCAAGAACAAGAGGTCATAGATATAAACTGGCTAAACACAGATGCCGAAGAAATATAAGAAAATTCACTTTCGCAAACAGAGTGGTAGACGGTTGGAACAAGTTGGGGGAGAAGGTGGTGGAGGCCAAGACCGTCAGTAGTTTCAAAGCGTTATATGACAAAGAGTGCTGGGAAGACGGGACACCACGAGCGTAGCTCTCATCCTGTAACTACACTTAGGTAATTACACTTAGGTAATTACAGACACACAGACACAGACACTCACACATGATAAAACCCACTTGCCACGTCAGATGGTCTTGGTCTAAGTGCCACGGCTGGGGTGTTGTTGTGACGAATACGTCACTTGGTACACAATACGGATCGCACACACATTGTTTTGATTTTTTATTTACCATTTCGCACACAAAATTTGTACGTTCCGTATACAGTTTATGTGTCACCATTAAAACAATATAATGCTATTGACAGCTAAATATTCTACTTAGCTATTAAGTAGTTATATAGTCGAACTCCTACTACTACTACTACTACTAGTTATTAAGTGAAGTTGAGTGATGTGATAGACATAATCTGGGTTTCAGAAGAACAACCCATATGCCGGTGTAAACTCAACCCATTCCCCCATTTTTTTTTATTAACAAGCTTAGGTATACACAACAATGTGCTGTTACCCTACTCTGTATGAAAGATTACACAGTGTAGATCAAAAACTAGCTATAAGTTCATCTAATATTCCCATCTCACAGGATGGAATCAGGGGAGAAATACCAGCCTCAATAGAAAAACAAATCAACTCTGACTAAAAATGATGTGAGAACATAAAATCTAAGGCTGATCTATTAACCTCTACTAGCAAAATCTGGGTACAACATAAGAACAACATAATTGGCAGCCAATTAATGCACAACTATATTCTACCCACTTCAAGACCCCGAACCAACATATAGAAGCAGCAAGAGGAACTATGGGCCAATATAGGCCTTCTGCAGTTACTTCCATTCTTATGTTCTCATACCCATTGATTCGTGTTGTCATAGCTTTGTCACCTCACCCAAAACTTTTGTGCCATATTTATCAATTATGTCGAGGGTAATTTATCAATTACCCTCGACAGTGAAGAAGGACTTAAGAAATATTGAGCAGGACTTAAGAAATATTGAACAGTCGCATCACACCTGATGCGACTGTTCACCTAGCAAAATAGGTACCCGAGAGTTAAGCAGCTGTTGTGGCTTGCATCCTTGGGGAGGTAAATAGAGCTGGTCTCGGGGACAGGTCGGGTAGTTTAAGTACAGGCTTCCTGTCCCCGCCAGTGGGAATTAATTATGCCTATCTTTGTTCTTACGGGCTATTCATGCCCGTGCCACCTCTTGGGTGGCTTAATCTTCATCAATCAATTAGTTGAGCATCTAGAGGTGTTGAGCACTGTGACCGGAGACAGTTCCTAGTGCTTGCTTGTTGTAGGGGGGGGGAGAGATACATGGGAAGGACGATACTGTAGTCCTCTGTTGTCTGGGCGTCTGGGAGGAGGGAGAGGAGGATAATACCTGAGGCTACGGTTCGATGCATTAATTGATAGCTCTTCTTCCACCATGAGTTCCTCCTTCTACACCTTGTACTCACCTAATTGTGCTTGCGGGAGTTGAGCTTTGGCTCTTTGGTCCCGCCTCTCAACTGTCAATCAACTGGTGTACAGATTCCTGAGCCTACTGGGCTCTATCATCTGTCTACATGTCTCTATCATGTCTACAACCCTTGCTGATAAACTACCTTCTTGGCTTAGAAAGAAAATATATACTGTCTGTTTGTTATTGAACATTTGTGATATTTTAAAAATTCTTCATTTTTTTTATTTGGTTTCATCTTCCACCACATAGGGCAGCCCGTCCTCATAAGATTTCCAAACGTCAAGAAACTGTCGCACTAAAGGGCCCTTATCCTAACCAACCAGAGGACCCAAAACAGAAAACGGGACAGTATGTCAATTTTCCCGACCCGATTCCATTTTCTAGTACGACGATTTTTTGTTGACCTTAGTTAAAGTGTACACCAAAATGCGACGTTCTATAAGGAGGAGGTATTGATGAGTGAGCCAGAGTGTGCAAACCATTTTCCTGACACGGTTAGCAATCAGTCAGATGTTGACCACACACTAGAAAGTGAAGAGACGACGACGTTTCGGTCCGTCCTGGATCAATCTCAAGTCTTAACAATCAATCAGATGTTGCAGGGCAGGTGATACAGACTCCCAGAGGGGCCACCCAGCCCCCAGCGCCCTCCACTGTCAATAAAAAGTGTGGAAGTTATCAAGGTCGTTATGTAGGAGGTGGCTGCATGGCGCCGCCTCTCGGCACCCTCACCGCCATAAACATACTAATGTGTAAGTTTACATTTATAGGCACGAAAGCATAAAGCTATGTTTACAAGCACAGTGTTTACGTACAGAAGCACGTGTGCATGGTGGTACATTTACAAGCACGGGAGATTGCCACTGGTGCTGTGAGGAAGATATGAGGAAGGTGTGAGCGTACCACTGGGGCTGTGAGGAAGATGAGGAAGGTGTGAGTTTACCACTGGTGCTGTGAGGAAGGTGTGAGCGTACCACTGGGGCTGTGAGGAAGGTGTGAGGTTACCACTGGTGCTGTGAGGAAGATATGAGGAAGGTGTGAGGTTACCACTGGTGCTGTGAGGAAGATGAGGAAGGTGTGAGTTTACCACTGGTGCTGTGAGGAAGGTGTGAGTTTACCACTGGTGCTGTGAGGAAGGTGTGAGTTTACCACTGGTGCTGTGAGGAAGGTGTGAGTTTACCACTGGTGCTGTGAGGAAGGTGTGAGGTTACCACTGGTGCTGTGAGGAAGAACTCGCTCCACCATTCATGGTGGTAGTTATCCTTCAAGGGGAGCAAGTTTTACTCATACCTCATCGTGGTGCTTGCTGGGTCACGCAACACACACCACACGCAACACACACCACACACAACACACACCACACGCAACACACCACACACAACACACCACACGCAACACACACCACACGCAACACACACTACACGCAACACACACCACACGCAACACACCACACCAACTCCAACACCCGCAATACACACAACACCTTGGTAGTATAGAGCCGTTTAAGCAGCGTTTCCTTTCACCTGATACAACTATTCACCTAGAAGTAAACAAAAAATTCCTTTTGAGTAAGCAACTGTTGTGGGTTGCATCATGAGAGAAAAGCCAACCGTTGGCTAGTATAGCGGTATATTCACTCACGGGATGAGTGACGCTAAGCCCTCACCCTACCCTCACTCCTGTGAACCAGCTCTCATTACTCCCTCACACCAGCGACCTTGAGCTGTACCAGGAGGTCTGCATCACTCATGTTGTAGCTCCACCTCATGAATTCCACTCATCAGTCTCATGCTCACCTTGAGCATGAGACCGCCTCAGTGAACCCCTCTTATTTCGAGGAAAACATAACTATTAGTATTATTGTTATGGCTGTCGCGATTGTGCATATTATTTGATCAGATAATGGGTTAATGTATATGTGTGTGTGTGTGTGTGTGTGTGTGTGTGTGTGTGTGTGTGTGTGTGTGTGTGTGTGTGTGTGTGTGTGTGTGTGTGTGTGTGTGTGTGTGTGCGTGTGTGTGCGCGTGCACCACACAGAGACGAGTGGGGCGTACAATGTACCCCACCCATTAAGGTAACACGAGAACAATGACTCATTATAAACATCTGCAGGTCGCCCTCTTTAACAAAGCCAGACGGGACCCACACGTCCACAGTACACACCTGCTTGTGGAGCCATGATACACCTGCTTGTGGAGCCACGATACACCTGCTTGTTGAGTCATGATACACCTGCTTGTGGCCACTATACACCTGCTTGTTGAGACACTATACACCTGCTTGTGGAGCCACGATACACCTGCTTGTTGAGCCACTATACACCTGCTTGTTGAGACACTATACACCTCCACCTGCTTGTGGAGCCACTATACACCTGCTTGTGGAGCCACGATACAAGCAGCTGCTTCACTTGAACAAGAACCTGCTTGCAAGCACTGACTTGTTAAGATTTTTATAATAAGTTAGTAAATCAATAATCATTAACGCAAGCAGGCGGAAGCCAAGAGTTTGAATCCAACTCCGCTCTCCCACGTATTGGGCAAGATGACGGGTTGAACAGACGTCGGACGGGTGAACATCAGGTCCCACGCCTCTGCAGTAACGTGGAAAATCGAACAACTTAGTAATTATATCAAGTCTGGGCCATAACTGTATGGGCTCAGGCCTCAGCTGGGCCGGACAACACTATAGGAGTGTGGCGCCATCACTCAGCCGACGGCAGACTTGTCTAAAAAAAAGTGGGGCCAAGGTAACTTTGCTGTCATACAAGTTGAATACTGCAAGCTAAGGCATGGTTGTGCGAGTAGGTCATTGTCTCAAAAGCGCGGTCCGGGAGCTTGAGACCAACTCCCAGGTGTCAGACATAGCCACCTTGGTCCACAACAATTCAACAACATAATATTAAATCGGGGAAACACAATATAACGATTATAAATACGTGAAAAAAATCATTAAACTAAGCAGAGTGATTTTGATTTTTTCCTGTATGAAGGTGTCTAAGAGATTGGAAATTATATTGTGTTCTACTAACGTCTACGTTCCTCCTTTAGCAGCACACAGGAGTATGTAGCCTACATTTTGAAGAGCCATGAGAGTGGAGTATAGTGGATGAATTCTGCAAATCAGTAGTACCCCTGGAAACACAAACCGTAACTGTCTCTATTTTCCGCTTGTTCCAACTTGTAATAAAGTTGTTACATCTTGGCTTAACGTGTTTATGACGTATTAGAACGTTGTTACAATTTGCTATATTGGTTGTTATAACTGGTTAGGAAGTATTAAAACTTGTTCGAACGTTGTACCAACGTCGTAGTTTTGGTGTGTGTTTGGCGGGATATAGGACATCGATAGTGAACAACGAAGCGGAACCTGCGACGCAGCGGGGGTAAGATGCACGAGTTGAGTCATCAACTCAAACAATTTTCGACAACCGGAAGACGGTTGTTTGGACAGCAAAGATTGATATCGTAGCGTGACTTAATTCTTGACGGTATCTTTTGCTGTGACCACCCAGCGCAGCTGTCCAGACCGGAGCAATGTGTGTACACTTATTGAGAGGTAAGTTACCGGATAAGATGGCAGTCGCAGCCTCCATGGATGACAGACGATGAGTCACATTAACGTGGCTGAAGATATCTTGACCCAACCACACGTCAGAAGATAAGTAGAAAACGACGTTTCGTTCCATCCTGTGGACCATTATCAAGTTGATTATGTCGACTTGATACGAAACCTCGTCGTCTGTTCATCTTCTGGTTTGGTCATCATCCATAGAGTGTTTTAAATGTAGATACAAAATAGAGATCTATATGTATGAGTTTGGGTGGATATATATATAGAAGCTGCCTCGCTCGTATGGCCAACAGGACTTCTGTAGTTTCCTTATCATGTTCTTATGTTGTTAAGACCTCAGGGCGACACCGTCAACATAATGTTCTAGAGCTTTGGGAACCAAATTCGTTGTGGCAAAAGTTGGACATTTGAACAGAGAGAAAATGTGCTTTTAGAGTGCTGATGGGGCTAGATTCACGAAGCAGTTACGCAAATACTTACGAACCTGTACATCTTTTCACAATCTTTTGCGACTTTGTATACAATTATTAAACAGTTAATGAGCTCCGAAGCACCAGGAGGCTGTTTATAACAATAACAACAGTTGATTGGCAAGTTTTCATGCTTGTAAACTGTTTAATAAATGTAACCAAAGCCGTCAAAGATGGAGGAAAGATGTCCACGTTCGTAAGTGCTTGCGTGACTGCTACGTGAATCTGGCCCCTGGAATACAGCCCGTTCTCTCGAGTTGACTCTCTATAAAAAACACCACTGTTTTACCACACGAGAAACTTACGAACCCAAGCAACCCACCTAACCTATCGAGAACGATGCGTATACAAACCCTCAGTATGACGCGTTACTAAACAAGTAATATTAAACCGTTACTAAATATATTAAATACATAGTAACGCATCTCATTTTTAAGACTGATCGATTTCATTCAAAAAGCGACGAATTTGGAGATAGACCGGAATGAGAACAAAGAGAAACGGTATGAGATGAAGAAGCCGAGAGAAAACCGTTCCCTCAGGCAGAAGCAAAGGAGAAGAAGCACACTGGCAGAAATGACAATTTAAGTAATTTTCCGAGTATATGGTTTCACATTGCCGGGAAGCCTGTTTCCGAGGTCTCTAGTTCAACTACTTCCTTCCCTGCTCTCCATAACAGTTGCCTAACTCCCGGGTGTATATTGCTAAATGAAGAGAAGCATCAGGTAAAAGGAAATGCGACCACACATCCCTCCGTGGTTTCGAACTCTTGTGCAATCGCTTGTAAGCCGTCTGCACTAACTAACTACGCGACAGTTATTGCAATAAGGTTGTTTACAAGGAGGAATCGAGCTGCCTGTACTTGAAGGGGTCCTATCATAGCTGGATAGTTACAGAACATAATCTATCACACAACTAAGCTTAGCAATGGGGGGCAGAGGAAGACAGTGTTGAGCTTCGTGGTTATTATTGACGGTCTCGTCGTTGGCTGATTAGTAGCCTACACGAAGATATGTCACGCAAGCATAATAGCAAGTCATTCCATGGAAAATCAAGACAAAAATACCAGTGATTGTCCGGTCAGCCGAGCGAAAGTGGCGATGGTGGCGGGCAAGGTTCACGTGAGTGACGGAGCTCCATGGAGCACATTGTGGGTGGTGGCGGGCAAGGTTCACGTGAGTGAGGGAGCTCCATGGAGCACATTGTGGGTGGTGGCGGGCAAGGTTCACGTGAGTGAGGGAGCTCCATGGAGCACATTGTGGGTGGTGGCGGGCAAGGTTCACGTGAGTGAGGGAGCTCATGGAGCACATTGTGGGTGGTGGCGGGCAAGGTTCACGTGAGTGAGGGAGCTCCATGGAGCACATTGTGGGTGGTGGCGGGCAAGGAACATAACCACAAGTCTTAACATATTATCACACACACTTCAAATGCCATCTGCGTACAAGTATCTCTTGACAGATCAGCTTATAATGGGGCTCTATAGATGACATGGTATAATGTGTGTTGTNAAATCCTTTTATGCTACCATTCACAGGATGAGTATGGGGTTCTGAATCTCAATAAACTACCCCTCACAGGAGAAGTATAGGGTGATGACCAGACCACACACTCGAGAGTGAAGGGACGACGACGTTTCGGTCCGTCCTGGACCATTATGAAGTCGATTGTCGACTTGAGAATGGTCCATGACGGACCGAAACGTCCTCGTCCCTTCACCTTCTAGTGTGTGGTCTGGTCAACATACTTCAGCCACGTCATTGTGACTCATCGTCTACACAAGTATAGGGTGTACAATAATAGCTAACACCGGAGACAAATTATAAACAAAACTGATACCCTAGAACCGTTCTATATGTTAGGCATCAAACTGTACCAAACTTGACTGGGAAACGACTGGAATTCCTGAGGCTACGAACCATGGGCTCTGTACAGGCACCATGACTCCCACGGCTTCTCAGTACCGCTATGACCGTTGCAGGGTGAGCACGCTTCGCGGTCCGTCTCTCGTCGATCACACTGTACCAAACTTTTCTGCCAGTTGCATCCATATTTACTCGTGTAATATTTTGATGTCCATTATATCTGGTTAAGCAAGTCTATACCTCGTAATCTGTGTGCAGAACACAAGTGACCTCTACCCTTCCGTAAAGTGTTATCTTTGAAAATGATTGAAATATCTTCAACTATTGCGGATTTTAACTAGAATGGCAATTGAAAATGTACGAATTTTTAACACTAGAGTGATTTTAACCGTTTCACATAATATAAGAATGTTAACGGGGCAATATACGCATTAAAATATCAAGATACTGCAGTGTTTTGTGCAAGTTTGCGACAGCTGCTGAGGAAGTCAAGCCCACGTGTGTAAGTGAGGTGTCGGGGCGCTCAAGTTGTTGTTATAGAATCAGCAGCTCAGAACACAATTTCCACGCATCACGGGCTATAGTGGACCCGTAAATGGGCGGTCAGGGATGGGAACCCACCAAATGCACTACAATGTTGACGCTCAACTAGACGTCATTGTTACGGGGGGGCTTTTTAGACATTAAAATGCACCCTAATGTTGACGTTTATATGGAACTAACGAGTTTCAGCCCTTATCTGTAAGGTAAAGTTCGTTGGCCAGTCTGTAAGCTGTTTAGGGGAAAACCACAAACAATTTGACGGTGGATTATTACAGGAGCAGTGCAATGAGTACGCCAGGTTGACCGGCAGGAAAGGGCCGGCAGCTGTCAAGAAAATAGTGAAACTGAAAGTTAGGGAGCGAGGGAGAGTGCGCAGGAACTGACTAACTAGACCTGTAAATAATCACCAGCAAATTGATATCCATTCAACAGGAATGAGAGAGATGCCGTTGGGCCTTGATGCAGCTGATACTGTACTGCAACAGGTGCAAGACAGGTATATTATCAGCCAGATGTTCACAACTAGAAACATTTACAGTTATACATATTTACGCAGCCATCTACGCACTTAAGCAATGAAACACATTCATTTCCAGTCAGTTTGCGTTTCCACAGAGGAAGCCGGTAGTGAGCACAAGTCTTAGCATATATGGGAGTTCCCCGACCATCCCAGCACGGGCTCGCCATAGCCCGTGCTACTTGGAACTTTTGGTTCCAGGTAGGGAATCTTAAACAACAACAACAACAATCCCAGCTCGCCCTACCTGTTGAGATATTTACAAGATTATGATTTATTTTTTGTTAAGCGATACAAACAGGACAATTATGTCAGGTGTTACAAGGGATGAAACGCCGACAAATAGGTAATTTATTTTTGTAATTTCCAATTTCGTTATTTATTTATTTATTTATTTACGTGAATGGAATTAACGCTATTAGAATTAATAATGGATGTCTAGTCTTCGTTATTCACGAAATTTTCACTTTTTCGTCTGGTTAGTTTTATGGGCACTAAAATACAAGAATTACAAGGCTGGGTAGATTGCATTTTCAGTCATAAAACATTTGGTATTATTAAATTGCCCAAGCATAAAGTTAGTCTAGCAAGGTGTTACCTGATTTTCACCCGAGGTTGTTTCTGTACTCTGTAACCTCTCTGTACCTGGCAGCTGGCGGGGATGTGTTAAAAAGAGAGAATAGAAGTCATATCATACACAAGACTATTCCCCAACGGATTTTAAACTCTACCTAACTCAATCTAACGTAACTCAAACCAACCAAACCAAACCTAACAGAACCCCCAACAGTCTAATCTAAGCTAATACATCTTAGCCTAATTAAGCATACGGTTTTAACAAACAGAAAACCAGCTTAATTTGTCAATCGTCCTAGGTACGAAATGACCATCCCGTTGGAGTGTCTGTACCCAGTAACATCTTTGTACCTAACAGCTGGTAGATTGAAATGTTAGAAAGGAAAGGGTTACACAGGCACATAATAGGCAAATGAGATGATGGAATGTAAAGTGCCATTCACACTTCCGTGGAAATAAACATTCCATTCACCTGGGCTGTAGGAGTCGATAGAGCTTCGACCTCACATACGTGGGGTCTACGGTTCGAGTCTCCTAGAGCCCAGGTGAAAGGAGATGATGGAATTCATAAACAGGAAATGTGCAGGTGCCACGGGGCAGTTCATACTACTCAAGGAGCTGCACGGGGAAAAAATAAATCCTTCGTTCAATAGGCAATGTAGGAGTGAGAATAAAAGGACAAAAAAAAACATGGAAAAGTCATAGACAACCTGGAACAGCCTACATTAAAAAGGAGAAGATTGCTTGGGTCAAGTGTTGAGACATATCTGGCACACGATGCTTTAAATGGAACCATGGCTTTCACAATGCAAATGTCTCAAAGGTACAATAGCAACGTTGTATAATGGCTTCTTGCCACTGGAATTGAGGAAGACAGGTAAAAAGTGGTCACCTCAGCCACCCGAGTCATCTCAGAGTTGATTGTCTCAACGTCTGGAAGTCTGCTAGCCTTATTGGATGAGCCATATATGTGCGGTTCTCCCTGCATAATATAATGATGATAGATGGAGCAACTGGTGTGAATTTCACTTTGCTTCAAGTCTACTAGATGTTGTTGCAGTTTCCGGTATATTGCTGCCCTTGGGCTGCTCAAAGGCATTCTAAGATGGTAATTGATTTCCTCTTTAAGAACACATGTTTTGCCTAACTCATCAGTTCTGTCATGCATTCGGAGGTCAATATGGCAAGGAATACATGAGACAAACTCTAACTTCATCATTGAATATGTTATTACATCTGTGCTTAGCTTCAGACTCGAGCATGTCACAGTTATGTTGACCAGACCACACACTAGAAGGTGAAGGGACGACGACGTTTCGGTTTGTCCTGGACCATTCTCAATCGACTTGAGAATGGTCCAGGACGGACCGAAACGTCGTCGTCCCTTCACCTTCTAGTGTGTGGTCTGGTCAACATACTTTAGCCACGTTATTGTGACTCATCGCCTGCATGTCACAGTTATGCCTTCGGGAGGTGAGTGCAATCAAGGCTGTCAAGGAGTTACATTAACGTGTCGACTCTGGATTCATATACTAGTTTGAGTGCAAGGTTTATGACAAACAATTCTGTCTGAAAAGTGGAGGGTCAGCTATGTATACGAGGGTTCCCCTTTGCTGCTAGGTGACGAGAGACATCAGGTATAGGAAAACGTGCCCAAACGTCTGGCCTTGCTTGACAATGAACCCGGAAACCTTTGGGTGTGAACCGACTTCTCTTGTCGCTGGTATAGGTCACCTATTCAACCCGTTCTCCTAATAGTACATCGTATTTGACGTATACTTTACCTAAGGCTAACAACTGATGAACACAACAATGGGAGCGGTTCGCTAAATTGACATACTGCCCCGTTTTCTGTTTTGGTTCTTCTGGTGGGTTGGGATGGTTATCTTGAGATGATTTTGGGTCTTAGCGTCCCCGCGGCCCGGTCTTCGACCAGATCTCCTTTTTGTTACACATCCCCAGGAAGCAGCCCGTAGCAGCTGTCTAACTCCCAGGTACCTATTTACTGCTATGTGAACGGGCATCAGGGTGAAAGAAACTCTGCCCATTTGTTACCGCCTCCATCGGGGATCGAACACGGAACCTCAGGACTACGAATCCCAAGCGCTGTCCACTCAGCTGTCAGGGCTCCTAGTGGGCCAGGATAAGGGACTTTAGTACGACAGTTTCTGGACGCTGGGGAACCTTAGGAGGACGGTAACCTAAGTACAATACTTAAATTTTGGATTGCTATTGGGCATATTAAGACCTATCAACTGCACAATCGCTTGCATATGGATACCACACGAAAGCGTCTTACCCTGTTTAATTTCTTCGATGCTCTACCTTCCTTTAAACAGCCTTTTCGCGCCTTTGAATCTTCCCTTCTTACCGCCAAGCGTCGAAAGAACCAGCTCAGGTTTCTTAAGACTGTCTTGCTGAGCAGGTTCTCCCGTAATATAAGCTGCCTCGTATGGGCCAATAGGCCTTCTGCAGCTCTTTTTATTACTATCCCCTCTACTACACCTTACTTGGCTCCTCAGCTCTCTCTTGTCTATTTATTGCCTGTCTCTACTTCCTCATCACAATCGACTTGAGAATGGTCCAGGACGGACCGAAACGTCGTCGTCCCTTCACCTTCTAGTGTGTGGTCTGGTCAACATACTTTAGCCACGTTATTGTGACTCATCGCCTGAAAATATATATATATATATATATATATATATAATATATATATAGATATATATATATATATATATATATATATATATATATATATATATATATATATATATATATATATATATATATATATATATATATATATATATACGGGATAAAAAGAGCAAATCAAGAATCGCCTTTGTAGAAGCTTAACACATTCAAAAGTAAGATATGCAGGAAATAATGTAAAACAAAATGCCGGTTTCAACATTTCTTTCAAAGGTTGAGGGTTTAGAGTCCTCTCTGTATTGGACTAGGCTCAGTTTAGATTTATAACGTCATTTCTTTGCTCTTTAAAATCGTTATATAACGAATTGAATGATTTTAGAAACGACCTACAGTTAAGTATTGGTCTTAACGTATCTATTATCAAACCCAGAACAAGATACGAAACTGTTTAATTTTGAGATTCCATTCTTTGGAATAAACCGTGTTCTTGGTTTGGTTTAATATATATATTTTTTGGGATTCAGTGACAGTTTCTGTGAACCGACTAAAACTCTCCGGATTTAGGTTTCCAGGATTTTATTCTAATTTCTGCAGTCGTCAGAATGGGTGACTGGCGAACGCTCGTGACGTCATCGTCTGCATCCGGATTAAGTCGACCGGTGGATTGGGAAATGTGCGCTGTTGCCTGTTGGAGCGATCTCCTTGAAAGCACTTCGCCTCCCATATTGACATGATACGCTTGCATGCTCGATGCATTTGTTGATTCATCTATTAAGTGTGCATGTTTGAGCTTGTTCACGCCATGAACTATGACATGAAACTTTCAAAATCGTTTTGTTGTTGATTTGTGGGTGAGGTTAGTGGTCACATAACACACGCTCTGACCTCTTGAAGGTCAAGTCACGCAGATAGTTCACAACCCGCCTCTGGAACCCTTGTTCTACTCTACTTCCTTTCACTTTTCTGTTCGTCTAGAATTCAACAGCAAAGTTGTTTGTGTTATAGATTCAGCTACTCGGAACAAGTTCCAAGTAGCACGGGCTATGGTGAGCCCGTAGTGGACTTATCTGGAGCGGGGCTGTAACTTGGATCGCGGAAAAAAAAACACCAGACATGTTTTTGAGCAGCGGGATAAAGTCTGGGATGAGGTGAAGGTAAAGCACTTCACTAGGGCCAATAGGCCCACCGCAGCTTACCAATCTGGGGACACAGCACCGCTCCTGTGCCAGGTAAATCCACTACGGGCTCACCATAGCCCGTGCTACTTGGAACTAAGGTTTACAACCAGGTCCGCAATTACTGTGGGTGAGCAGAGGCGAACAGTTACGTATTGGTCCCCAGTAAACCTTCCCTCGCCAGGGCTCGAACCCAGATGAAATCAGTCGCGGAGGGGGGGGGGTTGGGGAGGCAAGTGTATTACCACTGCGTCACAAGTGCCGACAAACACACAAACTACACAGCGAAGAGTCACAAAACGTGGCTAAAGTATGTTTACTTTAGNATTACATACTCAAAATGATTCCTCCTAGAGACATGTCATGTAACAAATATAAAATTAACTTGTCAAAATTATTTTTAAAGTAGAATGACTTTTAAACCAAGACCAATATGACCAAAAAATCTATTTGGTGAAATATCTTATATATTGCACAGAGAAATAAGTATAAGAAAGTCACTTACCAGTCAGAGAAAAATCTGGCTGAACTGTCGAGTCTGCGAGCGTGAACCAGATCAATCCTGTACTCATACATAGACAGGACACCACTTCGGCAAAGGAATATCGTTTCCCAAGAATTAATATTGAGCCAATCATCACCGGTATCAACTTGCAAGATTGAATATAACCTAAAGAAAAAGAATAAATCTTATACAGTACATGGCCATTAAGAGGCAAGAACTGAATATAAATTAACTAAGTTGATTATTACATGTAAATAATTAGAGAAGTCATATATTTATGGAAGTCAATTCCTATTAATTCAAGCAATTTGTAAAATTTTAGTAGTTTATCATACCTGGGTGGGATAGTTTAGATACCCAACAGACGAATTTGAGAAACCAATTGTGCCAACAGTTAGGATAGCAATTATTACATAGGTTCTCAAAGGTATTCTGCAAGAGAGAATTAATACAATCTGAACTGATACTGAACATGTGAGATTTGCAGTACACAAGTAGTATTTATTATTTAGTTCTACACGACATATACTCCAGACTAAAGAACAAAATTTTGTATTAGGGGTACCTATTAGTGAATATAAATGCTGGGTTGGCCTAACAATTAAAAAAATTTTTTTATTGTTTATCTTAAGCAATAAACCAATATAATGGTATAAAATTATGATGCACACTATGCTACCCAATATCCCATAAAAGCAAGCATTGATTCCTAAAATATGAGAAACAGTGCATAAGTCTACACGTAGAGCAGACTAAGTTCTATGTGCACAACCCAATTGCATATTGTAATAGTTTGATGAAGATTTTAAGAAAAAATAGGAGGATGCCAGGATAGATATATAGATCCAGTATAGGTTACAGATATAATCAAAAGGACTGACTTTAAATTCAAGATAATTAGTGCTTCAAGTCAACCCGGGAACATAACTTTACTCGGTATTTAAAAGATCGACAATGATTCATTGAAGCAAAGTATTTTTGTTTAACTTTATACTATATTAAGATCAATTTCCATGTGCTCTTATTTGTCCTACAGTCCTCACCTCCGTACATTTGTAAATACAATACATCTTTGATGCACTTCAACCTATGTTATTACATGAATTTTACATAATTAGGTTTTAAAATGTACATAACAAACAAGGAATATTACATAATAATTGTGCAAAATTATACAGCACCTCTGTACATTACTAGTGTGAAAAGTGGAATACAAATTTTACTTTCTTAGTACAGTATTGTGTAAATTTGAAATTATTTCAAAATTGATTGTCAAACAGCTGCACAGTCAAAACTTGTCTAATATATAGCTGTAATAAAGGTATGTAATTATTCAAAACCATTTTCAACTACTGTACTACATAATACCAAAATTGTTACAAAAATATAGAATATTTAAATAATGACACTGTAGTACAAATAAAAACAACCAATATTCCTTCACACATTTGCCACATCCAATGAGAATTACGAATAATTATTACACACGTACTTACTTCTTAGCAATGGTTCCACCAGATAAAATAATCTGAAGGAGAGCAAATACTGTATAAAATGCAAACTGCACGAGCGTTAGATACCAGCCGTGAGGTTGCATCCCTTCCAAAGTAAAGATCAGTTCCTGAGAAGAGAAAATTAGTCACCAAAAGTGTTACATAAATCAAAGAGTATATCTGCCATAAAATAAAAAGGACCAACTGCCAATAAATACTGTATATAACCTAAAAATGATGCTCTATTTTCCCTAATATCATATCATCCATTAAGAATAGGTATGATAAACAATGATGCAAGAATTTACTTTTATATTTTGTACAGGAGTTCTGTGACTCTTGAACATCCAACTTATGAACATCGTCAAAATCCAAATTTTAGCTCTATGTCCAACTATACAAACCAATGCCGAAATCCACACATTAAGAACATCGCTAGTAATATTTTGCTTCAGTGGTTTATCATTGGGGCAAAGAAAAAACAAAGTCAAGCTTATTTTACAAACAAAATTTTATTATAAAAACTACAGTATTCACCAATTCCAGAAAAAAGTATGTACCGAGTTATATAACTATAGTACAGTATTAGATATAAATTGAACTTTGTTTTAAAAAAACGGAGTACCTAAAGTGCCAATTAAGTTGTACTTACCAGCATATATCCATATGCTATGTAGAAAATAAAGACAGCCGACGACAGGAGAATAAATTGTGGTGCAGGTGGGAGAGTGGACACTTGGAAACCAAACAGGTACACAATAGTCTTCTTGGGATGAACGACATTTTCCCCTAATGCCACACTAACACTGCCACTCTTACTCATAGTTGCAACTGGAAAAAACAATACTGTCTTACATATGAAGGTGTGAGTAGGCTTAATTTAAAGATAATGTTTCCCTTTAAAGAGTTCAAGTCTATGAGGGATACACTGGGCAAGAGCTTTTAACATGGAAAAGGTTGGAAAGATGAGACCATAGAGGTGAAGAATTGCTTGTCACATTTATATATTTGAAGTACAGTATTGTATTAATAAGTGGAGAAATAACATTGAATTTCCCTGGAGTATGTTCAGTGGTGGTATAATACAGTATTTTGCCCAGTATTAACACAGTATATAATACAGTATTTTACAGTATTTAGTATTTATAATATTTGCCCGAAACGCTATGCGTACTAGTGGCCCTATATTGTATGTACTAGCTCTATCTATAAATTCAACATTATGTTTGTAACTATCCTCTATGTATGTATTTTTATCTGAATAAACATTTGATTTGAATATTTGATGGCTGTAAATTCTATAAACTTTCTTTTAATGTTTTCTTTGATGATGGGTTTAGTGACTGCTACTACCTTGGAAATTATAATTCACAGCAAATTGCCCTCTGCAGTGAAAAGTTTATCCAACAGTCAAAACCCTTTATATATTTCAAATAATTTGATTACCCTTTATTCAAACACTCAAAAATATTAACATCATTCAATATATGTATACTGTACCATAATACTGTATACACTTAAATAATTACCCAATTGACAAAAAAAAATAAAAAACTCACCTGGTAACACTGGTTATAACTGATCAGATGATGTACTAGGGGGTATAATCTTTATTTTAATGACATCAATGGATGCCTCCACTTTCCATTTGATGTTACGTAATACAAGCCATTGTATGGTATGGAGAATATGTGCTCATCATTCTATCCGTTGGGTTAACCATTCGGCTGCTGAAAAAAGTAAATGTTCAAACTACCAAAGATCAATAGTAATTTTATTTAAAGCTTATACTATCAAACATAAGAAAAGAAGAAACTCCAAAACACTTATTGGTTTATTACTATTTTTATTACTGCCTCACCTTACTGGTGAGACAGTTCTTATTTACACCCAACTAAACTCACACATATATACATTTAACCTGTTCAATTCTGCACTTATATCATTTAGTAAGAGCTCCCAGGACAGAGTCCCCGGGACACTCCACTTGCAGCAGTTTCCCCATTCAGACATAACTCAATTTATGCATTTGACAAACTCCTGGTACCCATTTACTGCTAGGTGAACCGAGGCATTAGATGATAGGAAATAAGCCCAACCATTTTTGTCCTGCCTGGGATTCGAACCGTGCAGTCCCCGTGGCGAAGAAGTAACACACACACACACCTGGCATTTCGCGAGTGCTTTGACCTGGGTTCGTATCCTAGCCGGGGATGATTGACTGGGCACCAATCCTTAACTGTAGCCTCTGTTCACCCAGCAGTGAATGGGTGAACAGAGTTAAACGATTTGGCGGGTCGTTATCCAGGGAAAATTAGGATTAAGGACCTGCCCGAAACGCTACGTGTGCTAGTGGCTGTACAAGAATTTAAGTACTCTTGTATGTATAAATAAATAAATAAATAAAATTAATGATTGAGTCGAGAACAAAACCTCCAGTATTACCAAGACCCTAACTACAATAACTAACCATACAATAATAAACATAATGCTTTATAATGGCATGTGTTACAGGTGATGTCGGCGATGCTATAGTCCGCTTTTGATCTAAAAAGCTCATTTTACACAATAAAAATGCACCAGGCGTCACTGCCCAGGTGTTGCTCTTGACAGCCAGCACCAAATAACTTCCAATCAGTTACTCTTTAAAAAGACACTTTATGTTATCTTTAGGAAGGCAGGGAGCATGCCTGATGAGCTCTCATTCATGACAAGCTCAAATGTGCACGCAGACGCAGACACAGAGACACAGACACAGACACTCACACATGATAAAACCCACTTGCCACGTCAGATGGTCTTGGTCTAAGTGCCACGGCTGGGGTGTTGTTGTGACGAATACGTCACTTGGTACACAATACGGATCGCACACACATTGTTTTGATTTTTATTTACCATTTCGCACACAAAATTTGTACGTTCCGTATACAGTTTATGTGTCACCATTAAAACAATATAATGCTATTGACAGCTAAAATCTTCTACTTAGCTATTAAGTAGTTATATAGTTATTAATTGAAGTTGAGTGATGTGATAGACATAATCTGGGTTTCAGAAGAACAACCCATATGTCGGTGTAAATTCAACCCACCTCCCACTTTTTATTAACAAACTTAGGTATACACAGCAATGTGCTGTTACTCTACTCTGTCCCCGCCAGTGGGATTTAATTATGCCTATCTTTGTTCTTACGGGCTATTCATGCCCGTGCCACCTCTTGGGTGGCTTAATCTTCACCAATCAATCAGTTGAGCATTTAGAGGTGTTTGAGCACTGTGGCCGGAGACAGTTCCTAGTGCTTGCTTGTTGTAGGGGGGGGGGCGAGATGTTGTCCTGGTAGGAAGCGATACATGGGAAGGACGATACTGTAGTCCTCTGTTGTCTCGGCGTCTGGGAGGAGGGAGAGGAGGATATTACCTGAGGCTACGGTTCGCTGCATTAATTGATAGCTCTTCTTCCACCAATTAAGTAGCCGTCACAACTGCAAGAAAAATGACAGGTTGGATAACAAGAACTTTTCACACTAGAGATGCTATACCGATGATGACACTTTTCAAAACGCTTGTGCTCTCTAGAGTGGAGTACAGCCCCTTTCACTGCTGGTGAAATTGCTGACCTGGAGAGCGTGCAGAGGTCCTTTACTGCTAGAATCCACTCGGTAAAACATCTAAACTATTGGGACCGACTTAAGAGCCTAAATCTGTATTCCCTTGAGCGCAGGCGGGAGAGATACATAATAATTTACACGTGGAAAATATTAGAGGGGCTGGTCCCAAACCTGCACACAGAAATAACATCACATGAGACCAGAAGACATGGCAGGATGTGCAGAATACCCCCGTTGAAAAGCAGAGGTGCAACTGGTACTCTGAGAGAGAACTCTATCAACATCAGAGGCCCGAGACTGTTAAACACGCTTCCACTACACATAAGGGACATAACTGGCAAACCCCTCACAGTGTTCAAGAGAGAACTGGATAAGCACCTCCAAAGGATACCTGATCAACCAGGCTGTGACTCATACGTCAGGCTGCGAGCAGCCGCGTCCAACAGCCTGGTTGATCAGTCCAGCAACCAGGAGGCCTGGTCGATGACCGGGCCGCGGGGACGATAAGCCCCGGAAGCACCTCAAGGTATCCTCAAGGTATCCTCAAGGTAAGGTACCATGAGTTCCTCCTTCTACACCTTGTACTCACCTAATTGTGCTTGCGGGGGTTGAGCTTTGGCTCTTTGGTCCCGCCTCTCAACTGTCAATCAACTGGTGTACAGATTCCTGAGCCTACTGGGCTCTATCATCTGTCTACATGTCTCTATCATGTCTACAACCCTTGCTGATAAACTACCTTCTTGGCTTAGAAAGAAAATATATACTGTCTGTTTGTTATTGAACATTTGTGATATTTTAAAAATTCTTCATTTTTTTTTATTTGGTTTCATCTTCCACCACATAGGGCAGCCCGTCCTCATAAGATTTCCAAACGTCAAGAAACTGTCGCACTAAAGGGCCCTTATCCTAACCAACCAGAGGACCCAAAACAGAAAACGGGAGAGTATGTCAATTTTCCCGACCCGATTCCATTTTCTAGTACGACGATTTTTTGTTGACCTTAGTTAAAGTGTACACCAAAATGCGACGTTCTATTAGGAGGAGGTATTGATGAGTGAGCCAGAGTGTGCAGACCATTTTGCTGACACGGTTAGCAATCAGTCAGATGTCGACCACACACTAGAAAGTGAAGAGACGACGACGTTTCGGTCCGTCCTGGATCAATCTCAAGTTGCAGGGCAGGTGATACAGACTCCCAGAGGGGCCACCCAGCCCCCAGCGCCCTCCACTGTCAATAAAAAGTGTGGAAGTTATCAAGGTCGTTATGTAGGAGGTGGCTGCATGGCGCCGCCTCTCGGCACCTTCACCGCCATAAACATACTAATGTGTAAGTTTACATTTATAGGCACGAAAGCATAAAGCTATGTTTACAAGCACAGTGTTTACGTACAGAAGCACGTGTGCATGGTGGTACATTTACAAGCACGGGAGATTGCCACTGGTGCTGTGAGGAAGATATGAGGAAGGTGTGAGGTTACCACTGGTGCTGTGAGGCAGGTGTGAGGTTACCACTGGTGCTGTGAGGAAGATGAGGAAGGTGTGAGTTTACCACTGGTGCTGTGAGGAAGGTGTGAGTTTACCACTGGTGCTGTGAGGAAGGTGTGAGTTTACCACTGGTGCTGTGAGGAAGGTGTGAGGTTACCACTGGTGCTGTGAGGAAGGTGTGAGGTTACCACTGGTGCTGTGAGGAAGGTGTGAGGTTACCACTGGTGCTGTGAGGAAGGTGTGAGGTTACCACTGCTGCTGTGAGGAAGAACTCGCTCCACCATTCATGGTGGTAGTTATCCTTCAAGGGGAGCAAGTTTTACTCATACCTCATCGTGGTGCTTGCTGGGTCACGCAACACACACCACACGCAACACACACCACACACAACACACACCACACGCAACACACACCACACACAACACACACCACACACAACACACACCACACGCAACACACCACACACAACACACACCACACGCAACACACACCACACGCAACACACACCACACACAACACACACCACACGCAACACACCACACACACAACACACACCACACGCAACACACACCACACGCAACACACACCACACACAACACACACCACACGCAACACACACCACACGCAACACACACCACACGCAACACACACCACACGCAACACACACCACACACAACACACACCACACGCAACACACCACACACAACACACACCACACACAACACACACACACGCAACACACCACACACAACACACACTACACGCAACACACACCACACGCAACACACACCACACACACCACACCAACTCCAACACCCGCAATACACACAAGACCTTGGTAGTATAGAGCCGTTTAAGCAGCGTTTCCTTTCACCTGATACAACTATTCACCTAGAAGTAAACAAAATTCCTTTTGAGTTAAGCAACTGTTGTGGGTTGCATCATGAGAGAAAAGCCAACCGTTGGCTAGTATAGCGGTATATTCACTCACGGGATGAGTGACGCTAAGCCCTCACCCTACCCTCACTCCTGTGAACCAGCTCTCATTACTCCCTCACACCAGCGACCTTGAGCTGTACCAGGAGGTCTGCATCACTCATGTTTGTAGCTCCACCTCATGAATTCCACTCATCAGTCTCATGCTCACCTTGAGCATGAGACCGCCTCAGTGAACCCCTCTTATTTCTAGGAAAACATAACTATTATTATTATTGTTATGGCTGTCGTGATTGTGCATATTATTTGATCAGATAATGGGTTAATGTATATATGTGTGTGTGTGTGTGTGTGTGTGTGTGTGTGTGTGTGTGTGTGTGTGTGTGTGTGTGTGTGTGTGTGTGTGTGTGTGTGTGTGTGTGTGTGTGTGTGTGCGTGTGTGTGTGCGTGCACCACACAGAGACGAGTGGGGCGTACAATGTGCCCCACCCATTAAGGTAACACGAGAACAATGACTCATTATAAACATCTGCAGGTCGCCCTCTTTAACAAAGCCAGACGGGACCCACACGTCCACAGTACACACCTGCTTGTGGAGCCATGATACACCTGCTTGTGGAGCCACGATACACCTGCTTGTTGAGACATTATACACCTGCTTGTGGGCCACTATACACCTGCTTGTTGAGACACTATACACCTGCTTGTGGAGCCACGATACACCTGCTTGTTGAGCCACTATACACCTGCTTGTTGAGACACTATACACCTCCACCTGCTTGTGGAGCCACTATACACCTGCTTGTGGAGCCACGATACAAGCAGCTGCTTCACTTGAGCAAGAACCTGCTTGCAAGCACTGACTTGTTAAGATTTTTATAATAAGTAAGTAAATCAATAATCATTAACGCAAGCAGGCGGAAGCCAAGAGTTTGAATCCAACTCCGCTCTCCCACGTATTGGGCAAGATGACGGGTTGAACAGACGTCGGACGGGTGAACATCAGGTCCCACGCCTCTGCAGTAACGTGGAAAATCGAACAACTTAGTAATTATATCAAGTCTGGGCCATAACTGTATGGGCTCAGGCCTCAGCTGGGCCGGACACACTATAGGAGTGTGGCGCCATCACTCAGCCGACGGCAGACTTGTCTAAAAAAAAGTGGGGCCAAGGTAACTTTGCTGTCATACAAGTTGAATACTGCAAGCTAAGGCATGGTTGTGCGAGTAGGTCATTGTCTCAAAGG
>WNGS01162157.1:5074372-5095457 GCA_020271785.1 Procambarus virginalis
AAAAATTACACAATATAATAAATCAGAATTAAAAAAAACATTGCAAATATTATAATCTAGGTAATAAGCTGATACTTTTAGGGGAAAGGAAGGAAAGTATAAAGTATTATCAGTATGACGATATATAGCACATGGAAGGGATACCAGTCCAAAAGATAGGGTCTGGGATAGGGCGGAATAAGGAACGGGACCCAGCAACTTGGACCACTGGGGATCGAGCACGGACTTGAAAGATTTTAGGTCGTCACTGTACCGACCAGTCCAAGTGGCTGGATGGGAACGAGTGATGACCTCATGACAAGTGATGAAGGCGTCTGGGAATCAATACTTGTAATAATGACTTGGGAGGGAAGGGAATTGTCAGGGAGAAAGCGCCAAGCTATTACGACTATGTAACACTGGGAAAAGGGGGGTCAGGATAAGATTTGGGATGGGACGGGGAGAAGGAATGGTGCCCAACTTCTAGGATGGTCTGGGATTGAACGCCGACCTGCATGACGAATAATTATTCACTCTTCTATTACAACTGAAATTTAACCGAATTCTTATATTTTTATTACAGTATTTTGTGTTTATTTTATTTGCTGTTGTTATTTGTTGCTGTTATTTCCACTTTTTATCAATTGTTATGATTTATATATGTGATTTATATATTATACACTGACAATTTGTCAATTATTATTGTTTTGAAACACTATTTTATATTGACTAGTTTATACAGACAGAAACAATACATAATTGTTATCATACACATGTAAATACTGCATTACTGGCTATTTTTTGTCTGAGGATGGAGGAAGATTTTCCTAAATGTTAATAAATTTATTAAAATTGTTTAATTTTTTTCTCCAAGCCTATAATTTTCATATAAATTGACTGGTGTGCGCATAAATACACACACACACACACACACACACACACACACACACACACACACACACACACACACACACACACACACACACACACACACACGGGGAGTGATAATATAGATACATCAAGGTGATAAATGTTTACATATTTACCTTGCATGCTATGTACATGCGTGTGTGTAATTACACTTAGGTAATTACACACACGCATGTACATAGCATGCAAGGTAAATATGTAAACATTTATCACCCTTGATGCATCTATATTATCACTCCCCGAAGTAAATTTGGACAAAAGACGTTAGTGCAAGGTTGATTCAGAGTTACTCGAGCACATTTTGCTCACTGTATATACAGGAGTTGCTGACCAGACCACACACTAGAAGGTGAAGGGACGACGACGTTTCGGTCCGTCCTGGACCATTCTCAAGTCGATTGTCTTGCAATCGTCGTCCCTTCACCTTCTAGTGTGTGGTCTGGTCAACATACTTTAGCCACGTTATTGTGACTCCTCGCCTGCACAGTAGTTGCTGTATATGGGCTCTCAAAAATTCAAATCAGGTTGAACTTGATCATAAATAAATTCAGCAGGAAGGAGGAACTATCAGGGGAAAGCGCCAAGCCATTAACGACTATATAGTACTGGGAAGGGGGGGTCAGGATAAGGATTTGGGATGGGACGTGGGGAGGGGGAGGGGGGGAAAGAGAAGGAATTGTGCCCAACCACTTGGACGGTTGGGGATAGAATGCCGACCTGCATGAAGGGAGACCGTCGCTCTACCGTCCAGCCCAAGTGGTTGGGCTTCAACAGTAGGAATGTTTAATTATAATCATGCTTAATTTGTAAATCCTCTGTACTAGCCTCCTTCACTAAACATTCACCATAGATTCTTCTTCTAAATTTATAAAATAAATAGGCCCGCATACATTGTTATTCAATAATCCATTTTTTTAAGGTTTCCACTCAAAGAAACAACTAATCTGATCTTTGCAAAGTTATCAAGTTCTATTTCAGGCTGTAACTGAGATTTAAACACAAAACAGCTCTCAAAGCGCAAACTAAAGCTGCTGAAGAAATACCGTCAACGTATTCAGTTTTTTCTTTTAGTTTTAATCTGTACCTTAACAATGAAGGTTGTGGAGGCAAAACCCGTCAGTAATTTCAAAGCATTATACGGTACGAAAAAAAAAAAAAGAGTACTGGGAAGACGGGACACCATGAACATAGCTCTCATCCTGTGCTACTTAGGTAATCTACTACTACTACTACTACTACTACTATCATACTTAGGTAATTACACATATATATATTATGCATGTTCCATTACACTACCACATATATATTATGCACGTTTCATTGCAATACCATCACACACACCTTGCATTGCTGAATATACTGTACATACAGAATATACTGTAGCTACAAACTACAGTACAGTATAGGTATTATATAAAGTTAATTTTCATAAATAATCTTTTCACAAAAGTAGTCTTTGAGTTCAACAACACTGATTACATTGCACATTCATCAGCCTTTTCATGGACAAGTGGAAGATTGTTATCAAGTACTACCCAGTCATCATCAAGAGGTGAGCACTTATCAGTGCAAAGATTTCTTGTATGGTGTTCATTTGCATTGTTTATAACATTTCTCTTACCTTCAGAATCAACTGTCACCTTAAATTCATCAACTTGACCTGAGGATGTAAAACAGACTATTAGGCTACAAACAATGCCAAATGCAACTAAAGTGAGACATGGAAAAGTGATGAGACACTAAATATTAACTAGATTAAAGCATATCTTGAACACTTAATCTTAAGCCATTTTGCAATTTTGTAGTTGCCTTCTCTATTTTTTTGAATCCCAACACTGATAGTTTCTTTCAACATGGTCAAAACTGGCAAAATGTAGGTGACAGTGGTATTTAGCAGTACGGTATAGGTATTTATTGGCCAACAATGAAGTGAGAATTCGATTGCTGTTCAACATGCAAAATGACAAATTATTTTAAGTAGGGTAAATGCACAAATATAATACCAGTACTGGGTACTGGTATACTGCATATTTTGTTATCTGCTGAATAAAAAAAACACTATAGTACAGCACTGTATTATCATCATTAAATAGTTCTAATATGAATACAAATTTTAAAAAGTGAAAATTTCACCAAAATTTCATGATGTCTATATTTTATCATTTTACATCACCGAGTTCATTATCTTCAATCTCGGGTTTAATTTCTATGGCAGAAGAGATACATTTAAGCACAATTCCTTTCACCTAGCAGTGAAATAGGTACCCGGGAGTCCGGCAACTGTTGTGGGATTGCATTCTGGGGAATGGTCAGTCATTGGCCTAGGCAGACCTTGAGTAGCTTAACAGGTTTCGTGTCCCTGACAAAGGGAAACTATATACCCTATAAACTACAGTTTACATATATTGTACATCTCTTAATATCAATTAAAAACATACTATATTTAACTTTTAGAGGATGAGTAGTACCGGTTATGTGATCATTCATGAGGAGTTCTATTCACTTGGGATTTTCCTACAGTTTCCTTCAAACTAGCAATACAGGATAAGACATGCACATCAAAAAGCAAAGAATAAAATTCAATCCAAGCGTGTGCAGTGTGGATGCAGACATGCAAAATAAAAATCTCCCCCATACAAAACATTCAGTTTCAACACACTGGCCTTCTTACCTGCTTCGTACATGTACCCGTTACGAAGTTCCTCAGTCCTGTGTACTTAAACAACCATGATGGGCGCCACAGAGGAAAAACAGGTAGGCAAAAGATAAATCATAAAACTTAATAATTTACCTAGAGGAAAAACAAGGTAATGTGACTGATAGGCTGTAATGGAGAATTGTGAACTGTGAAACAAAAGCCAAATTGTTAGTCTTAAGACTAAATTTAAGACTAAATTTAAATTTAGTCTTAACTTAAGACTAAACAATTAGTCTTAAATTAATTTGACACTCTAACATTAAAAGTGGTATGCAACAGCCCAGTAGCAAATTACTTTAGTACTACCCACTGCAAAAGAAAAGCAAGAGTCAGATATTAAATAGTGTGAGATAAATAGTCTAGACTAAGAAGCACAGTCTAGAACTCTGAATTATCTTAATTCCCTGAATGCTCAGTGCCTAGTACTGTATGTGCTTTTTCTGTCAAGCTAAGCCCTGGCATATCATTACTGTACATACAGATTGGCGTCGTGGGGCTCACTGGCACAGGTCCTGTCAGCATGTTCTCAAATTGGAATAGTGTAATAACATTTAAGTTTTCCATTTCTTCTGTGTACACACAGGAAGATAGGGAAAACTAAACTAAACGTAACACCAGTGACTTAGGTAATCCACTCAAGACAGACGACAATGATAAAATAATATCATAATCGCATAATTCACTATACATTATATTACAATGACAGTAACTCTATAAAACTATGTAACCAAAGAACAGAAGAAGTGATATACAAGACTTCAGAAAACTATTATCATCAGACACATACAGTAGAAAGAAACAACACACTGGTCATCAAATGATTATCACAAAATATTCCCTGGACCAAACCAAAATTGTATTACATTACATTAGTCAATTTTTTGAGGGAATATACAATACAATAAAAAAGGACAGCAATGTACACTAAACCCTTCCCAAATTTACACTTAATAATTACACTATCACTTAAAATTATTATCCCAAAACAAGAAGAATCCTATACAATAACCTGAACCTGGCTATAATAATACAAAACTTGAACTACAGTACAGGTACTATGAACTTTCACACTACAGCACCATACTATGAGCTTGTATTACAAGTACAATGAAATTACACTACAGTACTGTGCAATGTTATGGCCAAAATTGAAGTATAATTCCAAGGATTCCATCACTAAAACTCTGTGTAACAATAAAATAATACAAAAAAAACTTTGAAATGATTATGTTGTGCACATGAGTACGTGTTTTTTTTTTATTTTTTGTAGGTGGGGGGAAATCAGGCGAGTCCCATATATTCTCTTGCCTCCTCTGCTAGCAATTGTTTTTACTAACACCTCGGGTACCTGACTGTGGATGATTAAATTAAACTGGTCTACGATAAGTATTTTTTATTTTGCATTTATTGTCTTACATTTTATGAATACTGTGCTAGCAAAATTCCTAAAAATAAACACAAAGGGACATCATGGACTTGCATACTTCCTCACTGTAAAATAGAGCACTAATAAGTACATCTTGCACAGTATTTACAAGAAGCACTAACAAAACCTTATCAGAGATCACTTTTTATTAACTATTTCATTAGTTAAAACTAATACTGTAAAAGAAAGTACATACATCTGGATTCAAACATCTTGACCTTTGACATTTCATTATTTAAGTCAGAAATATCCCATGAATGGAATAGATGTTTCTCTTAAAACTAATTTACTTAAAAATAATAACTAAATGATATTGAAAATACTTATAGTAAGGAATTAATTTCTCTTTCCCATTTATCAAATTGACTCACTGGCCAAAATTTGAATATTGTGCACAATCATCAATATAATGTACTGTACTGCATAAGCACACAGAATACAGTTTCATATTTATTTTATAATAAGAATACAGCATCGAGTGTAATGAAATGCCCCACAACTCAATAGCTCCCCTGAATTC
Organism: Procambarus virginalis; assembly: GCA_020271785.1. NCBI lineage: Eukaryota > Metazoa > Arthropoda > Malacostraca > Decapoda > Cambaridae > Procambarus > Procambarus virginalis. The sequence goes on from WNGS01162157.1 coordinate 5,079,926, forward strand.
ATGCACTAGACCATGCCTGTTAGACTACTCAAAGGCAGTTATATTGTCAGTGTGTCTGCTTATCACACACACACTGACAATAATAAAACATCTAAAATATTTGGACTACCTAAATGTTTTTAATTTGCATTCCCTAAGAGTGTATGCAGAAAAGATACATAATAATTTACACTTGGAAAATATTAGGACTGAATCCAAATCTACACACACACACACAAATAACACCATGTGAGACCAGAAACCATGGCAGGATATACAAAACAGCCCCAGTGAAAAGTAGAGGTGCAATAGGCATGCCGAGAGATAATTCAGTCAACATCAAAGGCCCAAGACCTTTTAACAAGCACCTTGAAGGATACCTAAGGCTATGACACATATGTTACGCTGGAAGCAGCAGCATTGAACTGCCTGGTCAGAGACTGGGCCGCCGGGATGTTGATCCTCGGAATCAACAACAGGTAGTCAGTCACATGGTACATGCACTACACAGTCCTAGAACCGGCCAAGGATCAATCAGCGTAGGAACTAGTACAAGTTCTCCAGCCACACCTGTCCCACTGCATAAACCACGTAGGTAAAGTTGAGACATCCCTACACACGTCAAGCAAAGACTAATCTAATACCACCTGATAAAGCAAGGATATGGTGGCCATCCAGAATGTTGGGCAGGTGATAAGTTGATTAAGTCGGAAGAGAGAAAAAATGAAGCAGGGCATTATTGAATTATTCTTCTTGGATACCAGAGAAGGCAGGGGGAAGACCAGACCCTGACGAACTACAGACGCGGGAAAAAGAGCCAGAGCACAACTAGGCGAGTACAAGTTAAAGCATCCCGAATCCAAGACTGCTAATTGCCCAGATATCCCTTCACCACCAGTCACTGGGGCTTGCCAAAGAGCCAAGGCTCAAACCCCTCCCCCCCACAAGCACAACTAGATGTGCTTGTGATGTGCATCTGCATCTAGGTTGCATCTAGGTATAGATGGTATAGATGGTTGCATCTAGGTTGATAGATGTTAATCTTCTTGTTTGAGGAGCTGTTCACTTGAGACAGTTAAGCAAGTCCCAGCTGTGTCTGGGTACAAGTGACAGGATGAACAACCCAGCGGGTTTTCTTCCTATTGGGGAGTGTTGTACATGCTGCTATGGCGGTGTGTCCACTCACAAGATGAGTGGCGCTGCCCAATAAACTCGCCCCTCGGGGCAAAATTTAAATTTTAAATTTAAGCACAACTAGGCGAGTACAAGAAGGCTGTCAAAGGGTGACCCTGACTACAACCTGACTTGGGCAACCATCACTAATGAACCACTGATGCATCAAAACCACTACCATGTACCATGTACCATGTACCATGTACCATGACCATGTGAAGACTCGGATGATGTACAGTACGTAGTGGGGTACTAAATCCACCATTCATATTGGGATCCATTAGTAATTTGTATTCATGTAAATGGTCTTATATTTTAAATAATATATTCCCCACTTAAATACATGGCATGCAGCTTTATTAATAAATAAATAAATTAAGCAGAGACTTGATCATAGATTGTACGATTCCATTATGTATAAAGTACTGTATATAGATACACATATATATGCAATTTAAGGCTAAGATGAATCACAGCTCCCACCAATACCAAATTACACTGATGAAGCTGTGCCTACATTAAATGGTATTACTGTACTTATTGTAACAAGAATGATCAGAGAAGCCAAGATGTGCAAAAGCCAAAATTGGATGAATACAACAAAGACTGGCTACCTGATATCATAAGAATAGCATGGAACTTTGCAAAAATATATTTAAACAAAAAAGTGTCATTATGACTTATTCAGTGGTGCTTTATGGAAAAATAGAATGGAGGGACTGTGTCACGTTGCCAGATGTAACGCCAATAAATCCTACACTATCGTACAGCATGAAACCTCTATTTATCTCGTAATAAAATTGCCAAAATTCAGTTATAAATATATTGAAAAAAACATATGAAGACTTTTAAGACAAATTTGTTAGTTACTTATTATTCTAGTGTGAGATTCATGAAGTCATACAACCTGGCAGTGTGTCTGGAAGGGGGATGGGGGGTTCCTGAAGCTCGGCAGCTCCTATAGGTAAGCCGCTACTGATGTTATTGATAAAGCAATCATGAAACAAATTATAGAATGCTACATACAGTACAGTAGTTTATAATGTGCTCTCAAATGTCATCATACCTGAGAGTTTTAACTCTGAATAAACAATATATACAGTACAAAAAATTGGAAATTTGGGAATACTGAAACTATTTTCTAAGCAATCCTTCAGTTACTCCCTGAGCCATTCCCAAATGATATCCCAAAACCACAAAACATGGCAGGTTCTCTTGACTGCTCCTCTCTGATAGGAAGCTTTGCTAATGGTTCTACCATGTAAACTGAGGTGGGAAACATCAAGATCAGTCTTCTAACCTCAAATTCATTGGCTCCTATGTGACCAAGAGCCTAAGGCACTTAGAGACTCCAGTCAGTGGGGAAGACTGGGAAGGGGAAGTTGATTGACACACAAATTCCAGAGGTACACAGCATTCTTGCAAGCCTTGGAGAGACTAGTATTAAGCACCAACGATTCAACAGTCTCCCCAAAAATACATGGAAGCTGCCAGAGAGGCAGACGACAACACCAGGGCTGCCCAGCATCAATATTCTTAGTAATGCAACTCACATCAGATCAACAGCATCATAAGTTACAGAGCAGAAAGGAAGTTAAAAAATAAACAATAAAACAATGCAGTCCACATCTGACAATGGTCACACACAAGTGTAAAATTTGTACAGTCTCCGTGGTGTAGTTGTAAGACACTCGCCTGGCGTTCCGCGAGCGCTATGTCATGGGTTCGTATCCTGGCCGGGGAGGATTTACTGGGCGCAATTCCTTAACTGTAGCCTCTGTTTAACGCAACAGTAAAATGTGTACTTGGATGAAAAAGCGATTCTTCGCGGCGGGGATCGTATTCCAGGGACCTGCCCGAAACGCTACGCGTACTAGTGGCTGTACAAGAATGTAACAACTCTTGTATATATCTCAAAAAAAAAAAAAAAAAAAAAAAAAAAAAAAATTCCCCTGTACCCAGCAAAAGCACTACCAGAGGTAGCAAAGGTTGCTGTTGGGATCAAAGAACTTGATACCTCCTCCTGCAAACTGTAAAACTGGTGAATCAGACTTGAAGCCAGAAAATGCTGTAGTCCCCTAACCAGCAAAGTCACAGGTCATTGAAGATTTATCTAGTCTCAGGAACTAAATCTCTTAACTGGTAAGGACTGAGAAAAAAGCCTTTGATATATGCGAGAGAAACTCAGCCAGTTCTAACCAAAACCAATCAACAGCCAAGAGACTCAATGGGAACTGACTGTTGCCAAAAGAAAACCAAACAAAGTTCCCACTTTATCCCCAGCAAGTGAATTTGTTTGGAGCACTGTCACATAATAACACAAGGAGACGATATAACAGTTTGTATAATGATGTGCCAAGTTCCAAGGCTTACTGATAAATTCCAAGACACTGCCATAGCAGCAGACCCACTCAGGAGAAGAAAAGGTGAAAGGCCAAACATCATCACAGAATGGAATTTAAAACAAAGCTGAAACTAAAAAGTTATAAAACACACAAGGAACTGGTAGCCAGAGCAAATAGTAGAAAATCGAACTGGGTCTCCATAAAGCTGCGTGCCAAGCAGGTGGACACCAGGCAGCAGGTTAAGGCAGCCATCTTCCCAGACCCAACTGACATTTCAACATGTTGCCATCCAGTAGCAGTCGGGGGTAGTTATCTATTCAGTAATTAGCAAAGTGATATGTTTTCCTTTGAATCCAAGGTTCTACTTGCAGGGAATGCAGCAAAGGGCAAGGATCAAGCATTATTATTTACTCTTTTGAACTAGAGCTAGTTGGTTGTTCGGTGATGGATAGAAAATGTCTCCACTGACTCTCCCCTTCAATTTACATGGCAAAACCATTAGCATAGATCCCTGTGTGCACGTGCAAGCAGGTTGACAAGAGCCTGGGGATGTGTTTGTGGTCTGAGCAGATCATATGGGCAAATGGGTTGGGAAGCAACTGGGGAAGCTAGCTCAGAAATGTCTTGCATGTTCCCTACACTAAATGAGTACAATGTAATTATTTTTAAAATTAAAATATTTACACATATATATCTTCACCATTCCCAGGTCAGTTATTTGAAATTTATATTACAATATTAACTAAACATGCTTGTTTATCAATACATGCCTATCTTTTTTAATATAGGCTTATCACAAAATACTGAATAATTACTATAAATAATTAACAACAATTATGAAATAAGTAGCAGTTAAATTATAAAAAAATGTATATATATATAATTTATAAAATTCTAAAGTAGAGTGGTACCTCCAGACTCTGGATTATATCATTCCAGAAGTGATCTGGACAACAGCATGTTTTCAAGATATTTTGCCCATTTTGGAAATTTGCCAAATTATATAAAATAATATTACCCGTCTGAGTACAGTATATTTAAATACGAATAATATAGAGAGAGTCATTTTCTGAAGAATATTATGATAATAGCTGTCTTCTGCTAAACTTAATGAAGGTGATCGATCTTATATGTAACGACGTTATAATACTGTAGGCAGGAGGAAGTATGATATGCCACCCAAGCATATTTGACCCCCAGGATGTCACAGTTTTCAGCAAATTAGATTGATAATCAAAATATTCCATTTTGCAGTCCTTGGCCAGAATTAAAACCTTGTCTTATTTCTCCCTCTTAATATCTCGTGCTGTGCTATTCACGTAAAATTATTTTCCTGCTCTTAAAATTGTTTTTAATCTGGCTATAGATCTTTAAAACCTCCCACAATATAATGCTCCAAGATCAATCCAGTTATACTCTACTTCTAAATCTATAAAGGCAGCATACAGCTTCCTCCCTTATGTCAGAAACTTTTGAACATGGTGTGGACATGTCCAGCGTGAGTAGTAAAGAAAAGTCAAATACACTTATTGTATTGTATCAATTATACTACAGAGTAACCTCAGCAAAATAGCCTAAACAAAAATATAATATTTGTTAGCAAGTATTTACTACTAAAATCACAAAAATAATAAAAAGATTTATAAATATAATCGGCTAGAACATAACATATACAGCGTAAATTTGGACTTCACAGCGAAAACTCACAATCTGGATCTTGGAGAGACGATCCAATGGGAAAGTTTGTACTGAATGTTCCTTGGAAATTTTCTTGATAAAACCTCCAGATTTGGAGGTTATATTGTATAGTGAAGCCCCATTCTGTATAAAATAATAAACCTTAACTAATTCAAAGCATATTTTTGGTAACTAAGCACCTTGTTACATGGATCTAATTACACAACCTCATATACATTTAAAAATCAGGCAGATAAAGCACTTTTTTTATAAATGACTGACAGCAACAGCATAGAATCAGAATGCTGTTGAACCGAGCACTGTCATTCAGATGAAAAAAGGATGACCTAAGCATTCACTATTGACAAATACACATCCAATTAATTACAGTAATTCTAGCTCACATTCTAATTTTTAAATTATAAGTTTAACTTTCGTTATCCTTCAGTTATTAACATTCAAACACAGCAAATTATGATTAAATGTGAACATCAATTTATTCCACACATTCTAATTTATTCCAAATGTATTTAAATACAAGTTACACCCAATACATCCATCCATCATAATCAACATTAAATATCAATACCCATTATAAACTCCATAAATCCATATTATTTTGTGCCCAAAATTGTTCAGATAAAAATTGTGATTGAAAAGTGCCAAGAAAAAAAAATGCAAAGGAAACCAAAAATTTAAAACCATTCACACGTTGAAAGTGGAATTGTCACCTTCACTAATTTTGCTAATTTTTGGAGCAAGATGCTGCTGAATCTGCATGTACATCTGCTGAATCGATACTAAGAAGGGCGTAGAGCTCTTGCTTTTCTTCCCATAGATATTTAAATATATCCCAGCAACAACTAGCAGTCCACCCACACATATCTGCAACAAGAACAAATTATAAAAGATCAAAGTTACAAGATTATCTTATTATCTCACAGGAAAATTCAAAATCTCAAAACCCTATTTTATTTATTTATTTATTTTATATATATACATACATACATACACACACATTTTTCAACCGATTTTTTACAAAGTTTCACACAATATATAAATTAACAGGTTTTACAACATTAAAGAACTTTTTCATGTTTGTTTTATCAAGATGAATATTTTGGGTCAGCAAAAAAAAAAATGATTTTTGTTTATCATTAAGAAACATACATGAATGTGTTTCATTAGTAATATATACTTTTTTCTAATCTTTTTCACTAATAACAACAAATGACTGTGCAGTTATATTTAGTAAGCTAGCATCTGTTTCATAAAAAATAAATTCTGACTGTTACTGTATTATTATTCTTAACTTGGTCTTTAGTAACTTCATATATTTTTAGGCTAAATTTCAATGATATATAAATATGACCAGTGCTCCTCAAAATTATCTTTCAAGTCTTGTAACTTACTGTATGGTAAATGGTTTACTGAAGAGAAGGAAAGATAAGCATATGGTGAGGGCCTTGCGGCAGGTGGTGACGGTGACAGCAATCAGTGCTCCATAGAGGGTTACCAAAGTCAGCACCACCTGCACCCCACAGAACCCTGCAGCAGAGAGCAACACAGCACGACCATACACTTCCCACGGAAACTGTTCAAAATATATCTTTTTACATCTAATTCATCCATGCTTCTATGGTAATTTTGTTGCTTTGGATGAGTGCTGGAGTGTGATGGTGTTTATCCATGATAATATGCATTGTGAATGATATCATGAATAGACAATATTCTTCATCTTTTTCTGGGTTAATGCCTCCTCACCCCATGAAAGTAAGAAATGGGGTACTTATTATGAATATAAGTACACTACATATTTAAGAAAAACAGGTTTGAAATTAACTTAACATGTATGAAAAACATTTTTACAAAGAAAAATATTCCATAAATTCAATTGGTTTACCTTTCCTGGAACAAAAATCAGGATAGAAAAAACTTTCCTACTTAGCACAGAAATACACATACAGTAAAACAATGCTTGGATGGAACCCTGTACAATAAAAGTTCAGATGCACTGAGAGGATAATGTACCAGTCTTAAGACTGGGAAATTCAGATGCAACAGAAAATAACAGAAAAATTAGTCAAGCTGGGTCGAGATGAAAAGTCAATTCCAACTATTTTGATATATTAAAACATTGAGTGATGATTGAAGGAAATGTTCTTTTCTAAACAGTACCTCTGTTCATTCTGTAACCATGGCTAATATGGTCCACCCAGTACACTATTTACTAGCAGGCTCTGTGACTTAACATCCACTGTCATAACATATTTCATTATGCATTACAGTTTTGGCTATTTTAATATATAGAATGGATGTAACTTCTCCGGAAAAATAACGCAAAGGATAATTAAACCACTTCCAGGAATTAGGAAACTTCCCAAAGAAGAGAATGGAAAATTCAATTTACACTAGAGAAAGGCACAGAGTGAAGCAGAGACATGATTAAGATTTAGAATTATATTAGATGATTTAACATAATAATGGGTACATAAAATTGTATACTAAAAATATAAAAGCAAGTTAGAACACAGATCAATGCATTCAAGTTAGATAAATTTCAATTTATAACATGATCAGGCAAACACTGGCTCAGAAATAATGCTGCAGATCTATGGAACAAGTTACAGGCATACCTCAGTTTAAGAGTTTAATTGGTTCCTGGAGATGCCTCGTATTCCGAAAACTCGTATTCTGGAGCTAATTTCCCCATAAGAAATAATGGGAAATGAATTAATCCGTTCCTGACTACCCCAAAAACCCCATATCAAACTAAATTTTTATACCTAATTCATCTAAATAAACCTACAAACCTATGTTCAAGTTATTACTTACCTTGCTCTTGAATGCTGTAGGCGTATGGAAGATGGTGAGGAGGGGGGAGGAGGAGAGGAGTTACTGTTTGGAAGGGGAGTCCCCTTCCATTATCACATCAGGCAGTGAGGACTTCACTGGTATGCACACACTGGCACATTTTGCCAGCATACCACTAGGACTTGCTTGTCTTACTAAGAATTTCTCTAAAGACACTTGTTTTTCCCTACATTTTAACATTTGTCTGTAGTAAGACATCACATTATTATTTAAAAGGTCAATGCAACGGCCTGCTACAGCTTTATCTGGGTGAGTTTTTTCAACAAAACTTTGCAGTTCTTCCCATACTTCACACATTTTCTTAATCAAGGAGGGACATCCTCTACTGCCTCTACTCACAGCTATTTTCTTAGGTTGAACCTTATCAATGGCTTTCTTGAGACCCATGGTGAGATATATAATAACAAATTGTATAATCAAATGACCAAAAATCCAACAAAACACTGAAAATCCAGGTGAAGAATTGATGTGGGATAGTCACTGGGCGCGAGACAATGGTAAACTGAGGGGCGGAGGGCGACGATCGCCGATCCACCACGCGCTAGGTCAGCCTGTACGCGTATCAACAAACTCGCGTCCCGAGGTAACCCTCGCGTTCCGAGACATAATTTCCGAGGAAATCCTGCTCGTCTTCCGAAAAACTCGCATACAGGGACACTCGCATTCCGAGGTACCACTGTACTCTATATCATCATAGAAGCAAACTCCCTGAAATGTGTCACGAATCAGTAGACTTTGAATGTAAAAGCTAGATATGAATAGAAATGGTCGACTAAAAAGGGGATTACCTCCTATGTGTCATAGATTTTATGTAGATTTTTATACTCTTATATCCTATGGTTACTTATCAGTGCTTGCCTGTAAGTGACAGCAGGGGAGCGAGTTCTTGCTCTTTATGCCTCCCCCCCCTACCTGCCCATTTACACCTGACATACTAATAGCCTCTTACAACATTAAAGATTAAAGTTTTCATCATATTTTTCATAATGTTGTGGATGGAATTGGCTTCAACAACTTTTTCCTTCAATGCATTCCACTTGACAACCACCTATAACTGCACCTGGATTATATCTATTCTAAAATTGCCCCCGTCAACATCACAAAAACACTTAAAAAAAATGAAGGCATGCAAGCTTCACTCATGTACAGTCACTTTCTCACCTGAGAGGCAAAGGAGATGGCAGGCACCAACTGGTCAATTAATAAAAGACCAATAAAAATCAAGAAGAAGCCAATACTATAGGAGTAGAGGACTACATGTGTTGCGTCCTCGTTGTATTTTTTTATGGCTCCCTCCTGAACATTCCCAATGATAGCATCACATACCAATGCTAGACTTACTAGCACTACACCTGGAAAGTAATAAAATACACATGGAAGTGACTCGCACATACTTTTATGAAGGATTTATATATATTTGGGAAACACATATTGGATGATGCAATACAGTACTGTACTGATGTGGGAGAGTGAATACTGACGTGTACAATTATTCTCTGATAAATGAAATTTGGTCATTGTATTTTCACAAGGAACATACAAATATGCATAATAATTAATATAATATAGAAGACAAAATTTGTGTTACAAGGCTTCGTTGAAGACCATGAAGCAAGTCAAGCATGTTCATTTTCTCCTGGATAATTACATACTCAAAATGATTCCTCCTAGAGACATGTCATGTAACAAAATAAAAATTAACTTGTCAAAATTAATTTTTAAAGTAGAATGACTTTTAAACCAAGACCAATATGACCAAAAGATCTATTTGGTGAAATATCTTATATATTGCACAGAGAAATAAGTATAAGAAAGTCACTTACCAGTCAGAGAAAAATCTGGCTGAACTGTCGAGTCTGCGAGCGTGAACCAGATCAATCCTGTACTCATACATAGACAGGACACCACTTCGGCAAAGGAATATCGTTTCCCAAGAATTAATATTGAGCCAATCATCACCGGTATCAACTTGCAAGATTTGAATATAACCTAAAGAAAAAGAATAAATCTTATACAGTACATGGCCATTAAGAGGCAAGAACTGAATTATAAATTAACTAAGTTGATTATTACATGTAAATAATTAGAGAAGTCATATATTTATGGAAGTCAATTCCTATTAATTTCAAGCAATTTGTAAAATTTTAGTAGTTTTATCATACCTGGGTGGGATAGTTTAGATACCCAACAGACGAATTTGAGAAACCCATTGTGCCAACAGTTAGTATAGCAATTATTACATAGGTTCTCAAAGGTATTCTGCAAGAGAGAATTAATACAATCTGAACTGATACTGAACATGTGAGATTTGCAGTACACAAGTAGTATTTTATTATTTAGTTCTACACGACATATACTCCAGACTAAAGAACAAAATTTTGTATTAGGGGTACCTTATTAGTGAATATTAAATGCTGGGTTGGCCTAACAATTAAAAAAATTTTTTTATTGTTTATCTTAAGCCAATAAACTAATATAATGGTATAAATTATGATGCACACTATGCTAACACAATATCCCATAAAAGGCAAGCATTGATTCATTAAAATATGAGAAACAGTGCATAAGTCTACACGTAGAGCAGACTAAGTTCTATGTGCACAACCAAATTGAATATTGTAATAGTTTGATGAAGATTTTAAGAAAAAATAGGAGGAATGCCAGGAATAGATATATAGATCCAGTATATAGGTTACAGATATAATCAAAAGGACTGACTTTAAATTCAAGATAATTAGTGCTTCAAGTCAACCCTGGAAACATAACTTTACTCAAGTATTTAAAAGATATGACAATGATTCATTGAAGCAAAGTATTTTTTGCTTTAACTTTTATACTATATTAAGATCAATTTCCATGTGCTCTTATTTGTCCTACAGTCCTCACCTCCGTACATTTGTAACTACAATACATCTTTGATGCACTTCAAACAATGTTATTACATGAATTTTACATAATTAGGTTTTAAAATGTACATAACAAACAAGGAATATTACATAATAATTGTGCAAAATTATACAGCACCTCTGTACATTACTAGTGTGAAAAGTGGAATACAAATTTTACTTTCTTAGTACAGTATTGTGTAAATTTGAAATTATTTCAAAATTGATTGTCAAACAGCTGCACAGTCAAAACTTGTCTAATATATAGCTGTAATAAAGGTATGTAATTTATTCAAAACCATTTTCAACTACTGTACTACATAATACCAAAATTGTTACAAAAATATAGAATATTTAAATAATGACACTGTAGTACAAATAAAAACAACCAATATTCCTTCACACATTTGCCACATCCAATGAGAATTACGAATAATTATTACACACGTACTTACTTCTTAGCAATGGTTCCACCAGATAAAATAATCTGAAGGAGAGCAAATACTGTATAAAATGCAAACTGCACGAGCGTTAGATACCAGCCGTGAGGTTGCATCCCTTCCAAAGTAAAGATCAGTTCCTGAGAAGAGAAAATTAGTCACCAAAAGTGTTACATAAATCAAAGAGTATATCTGCCATAAAATAAAAAGGACCAACTGCCAATAAATACTGTATATAACCTAAAAATGATGCTCTATTTTCCCTAATATCATATCATCCATTAAGAATAGGTATGATAAACAATGATGCAAGAATTTACTTTTATATTTTGTACAGGAGTTCTGTGACTCTTGAACATCCAACTTATGAACATCGTCAAAATCCAAATTTTAGCTCTATGTCCAACTATACAAACCAATGCCGAAATCTACACATTAAGAACATCGCTAGTAATATTTTGCTTCAGTGGTTTATCATTGGGGCAAAGAAAAAATAAAGTCAAGCATATTTTACAAACAAAATTTTATTATACAAAACTACAGTATTCACCAATTCCAGAAAAAAGTATGTACCGAGTTATATAACTATAGTACAGTATTAGATATAAATTGAACTTTGTTTAAAAAAAATGGAGTACCTAAAGTGCCAATTAAGTTGTACTTACCAGCATATATCCATATGCTATGTAGAAAATAAAGACAGCCGACGACAGGAGAATAAATTGTGGTGCAGGTGGGAGAGTGGACACTTGGAAACCAAACAGGTACACAATAGTCTTCTTGGGATGAACGACATTTTCCCCTAATGCCACACTAACACTGCTACTCTTACTCATAGTTGCAACTGGAAAAAACAATACTGTCTTACATATGAAGGTGTGAGTAGGCATAATTTAGAGATAATTTTTCCCTTTTAAAGAGTTCAAGTCTATGAGGGATACACTGGGCAAGAGCTTTTAACATGGAAAAGGTTGGAAAGATGAGACCATAGAGGTAATGAATTGCTTGTCACATTTTATATATTTGAAGTACAGTATTGTATTAATAAGTGGAGAAATAACATTGAATTTCCCTGGAGTATGTTCAGTGGTGGTATAATACAGTATTTTGCCCAGTATTAACACAGTATATAATACAGTATTTTACAGTATTTAGTATTCATAATATTTGCCTGAAACGCTATGCGTACTAGTGGCCCTATATTGTATGTACTAGCTCTATCTATAAATTCAACATTATGTTTGTAACTATCCTCTATGTATGTATTTTTATCTGAATAAACATTTGATTTGAATATTTGATGGCTGTAAATTCTATAAACTTTCTTTTAATGTTTTCTTTGATGATGGGTTTAGTGACTGCTACTACCTTGGAAATTATAATTCACAGCAAAATTGCCCTCTGCAGTGAAAAGTTTATCCAACAGTCAAAACCCTTTATATATTTCAAATCATTTGATTACCCTTTATTCAAACACTCAAAAATATTAACATCATTCAATATATGTATACTGTACCATAATACTGTATACACTTAAATAATTACCCAATTGACAAAAAAAAATAAAAAACTCACCTGGTAACACTGGTTATAACTGATCAGATGATGTACTAGGGGGTATAATCTTTATTTTAATGACATCAATGGATGCCTCCACTTTCCATTTGATGTTACGTAATACAAGTCATTGTATGGTATGGAGAATATGTGCTCATCATTCTATCCGTTGGGTTAACCATTCGGCTGCTGAAAAAAATAAATGTTCAAACTACCAAAGATCAATAGTAATTTTATTTAAAGCTTATACTATCAAACATAAGAAAAGAAGAAACTCCAAAACACTTATTGGTTTTATTACTATTTTATTACTGCCTCACCTTACTGGTGAGACAGTTCTTATTTACACCCAACTAAACTCACACATATATACATTTAACCTGTTCAATTCTGCACTTATATCATTTAGTAAGAGCTCCCAGGACAGAGTCCCCCGGGACACTCCACTTGCAGCAGTTTCCCCATTCAGACATAACTCAATTTATGCATTTGACAAACTCCTGGTACCCATTTACTGCTAGGTGAACCGAGGCATTAGATGATAGGAAATAAGCCCAACCATTTTTGTCCTGCCCGGGATTCGAACCGTGCAGTCCCCGTGGCGAAGAAGTAACAGACACACACACCTGGCATTTCACGAGTGCTTTGACCTGGGTTCGTATCCTAGCCGGGGATGATTGACTGGGCACCAATCCTTAACTGTAGCCTCTGTTCACCCAGCAGTGAATGGGTGAACAGAGTTAAACGATTTGGCGGGTCGTTATCCAGGGAAAATTAGGATTAAGGACCTGCCCGAAACGCTACGTGTGCTAGTGGCTGTACAAGAATTTAAGTACTCTTGTATGTATAAATAAATAAATAAATAAAATTAATGATTGAGTCGAGAACAAAACCTCCTGTATTACCAAGACCCTAACTACAATAACTAACCATACAATAATAAACATAATGCTTTATAACGGCATGTATTACAGGTGATGTCGGCGATGCTATAGTCCGCTTTTGATCTAAAAAGCTCATTTTACACAATAAAAATGCACCAGGCGTCACTGTCCAGGTGTTGCTCTTGACAGCCAGCACCAAATAACTTCCAATCAGTTACTCTTTAAAAAGACACTTTATGTTATCTTTAGGAAGGCAGGGAGCATGCCTGATGAGCTCTCATTCATGACAAGCTCAAATGTGCACGCAGACGCAGACACAGAGACACAGACACAGACACTCACACATGATAAAACCCACTTGCCACGTCAGATGGTCTTGGTCTAAGTGCCACGGCTGGGGTGTTGTTGTGACGAATACGTCACTTGGTACACAATACGGATCGCACACACATTGTTTTGATTTTTATTTACCATTTCGCACACAAAATTTGTACGTTCCGTATACAGTTTATGTGTCACCATTAAAACAATATAATGCTATTGACAGCTAAAATCTTCTACTTAGCTATTAAGTAGTTATATAGTTATTAATTGAAGTTGAGTGATGTGATAGACATAATCTGGGTTTCAGAAGAACAACCCATATGTCGGTGTAAATTCAACCCACCTCCCACTTTTATTAACAAACTTAGGTATACACAGCAATGTGCTGTTACTCTACTCTGTCCCCGCCAGTGGGATTTAATTATGCCTATCTTTGTTCTTACGGGCTATTCATGCCCGTGCCACCTCTTGGGTGGCTTAATCTTCACCAATCAATCAGTTGAGCATTTAGAGGTGTTTGAGCACTGTGGCCGGAGACAGTTCCTAGTGCTTGCTTGTTGTAGGGGGGGGGCGAGATGTTGTCCTGGTAGGAAGCGATACATGGGAAGGACGATACTGTAGTCCTCTGTTGTCTCGGCGTCTGGGAGGAGGGAGAGGAGGATATTACCTGAGGCTACGGTTCGCTGCATTAATTGATAGCTCTTCTTCCACCAATTAAGTAGCCGTCACAACTGCAAGAAAAATGACAGGTTGGATAACAAGAACTTTTCACACTAGAGATGCTATACCGATGATGACACTTTTCAAACGCTTGTGCTCTCTAGAGTGGAGTACAGCCCCTTTCACTGCTGGTGAAATTGCTGACCTGGAGAGCGTGCAGAGGTCCTTTACTGCTAGAATCCACTCGGTAAAACATCTAAACTATTGGGACCGACTTAAGAGCCTAAATCTGTATTCCCTTGAGCGCAGGCGGGAGAGATACATAATAATTTACACGTGGAAATATTAGAGGGGCTGGTCCCAAACCTGCACACAGAAATAACATCACATGAGACCAGAAGACATGGCAGGATGTGCAGAATACCCCCGTTGAAAAGCAGAGGTGCAACTGGTACTCTGAGAGAGAACTCTATCAACATCAGAGGCCCGAGACTGTTAAACACGCTTCCACTACACATAAGGGACATAACTGGCAAACCCCTCACAGTGTTCAAGAGAGAACTGGATAAGCACCTCCAAAGGATACCTGATCAACCAGGCTGTGACTCATACGTCAGGCTGCGAGCAGCCGCGTCCAACAGCCTGGTTGATCAGTCCAGCAACCAGGAGGCCTGGTCGATGACCGGGCCGCGGGGACGATAAGCCCCGGAAGCACTCAAGGTATCCTCAAAGGT
>WNGS01162157.1:5099756-5112372 GCA_020271785.1 Procambarus virginalis
TGTGTGTGGTCTGGTCAACCTTGCCCTTAGTTTCCCAGGAATACGACCCCAACAATCGTTTAACAACCAGGTACCCATTCACTGCTGGGTGAACAGAGGCATACAGTAAGGATTGGCGCCCAGTCAATCCTCCCCCGACCAGGATACGAACCCCAGGTCAAATCACTCGCGAAGCGTTGGAGATGAGACGTGTTTTGCATCACTGGCGGTGATAATATTTTGTTCACCTTTGTTTTTTTACCTGTTCTTCAGGGAGCCCCAAGTTGCCCAACGCCCAGCTGGGACATCCCCAACTTGTTGCCTTGGGAAACATTCCGGTTTGATCTCGAAGAGTGTTTTGTTTTATTTTTTAGTTCTGCGTAGATTTCTCCACCGTTTTCTACGAGCCGTTCCCACCCTCTCTTAATGTTACTACCTGGTCGTAAGTGTTGGTCTGGCTGCCTCGGAAATATTAATATATATTTATGCATCTCTTTCTCAGTATATTACAGAAGGGGGAAAGAGTGTCGTAATAAAACCTTTACAATAAATAAATATATATATATATATATATATTATATATATATATATATATATATATATATATATATACGAACAAGCCTGAATGGTCCCCAGGACTATATGCAACTGAAAACTCACACCCCAGAAGTGACTCGAACCCATACTGCCAGGAGCAACGCAACTGGTATGTACAGGACGCCTTAATCCACTTGACCATCAC
This sequence comes from Procambarus virginalis, assembly GCA_020271785.1. Classification (NCBI taxonomy): domain Eukaryota; kingdom Metazoa; phylum Arthropoda; class Malacostraca; order Decapoda; family Cambaridae; genus Procambarus; species Procambarus virginalis. The sequence continues at coordinate 5,100,478 of WNGS01162157.1, forward strand.
GACCGACAATAAGGGGCACCTCACGTGTGCCCCAAAGAATGAGGTGATTTGATAAAATGCCATGCCCAAGATTACTATCCGAGTGCCGGCGGGGGGGGGGTTCAATAGCTTCGGCTATCACCTCCTTATTGTCCGGTCGTGATGGTCAAGTGGATTAAGGCGTCCTGTTGATCGTGCGCACAGAGAGAGAGAGAGAGAGAGAGGAGATGAGGAGAGGAATGAGGACCGATTGAAGCAGATGAGATGAGAGAGGTAGAGCGAAGATCGAGCGAGGAGAGAGAGCCGGAGAGATGAGAGAGAGAAGAGAGAGAGAGAGAGTCTTTGATTTGATTGTTGCCGCCGGAGGCGGCTAGTTTATTGTGCACCCCATACTCATCCTGTGAGCGGTAGCGCAAAAAGCATTACAGAGGGCACTAAAGATCTTTGTCAGACCTCATCTTAGATTATTTCATAAACAGTTTCATCCATCCTTCACACCTTATAATTACATGTAGAACGAGGCTGATTACTGATTTCCTAACCGTTGTTGAGGGCTCGGCTGAGGACCAACTTTCGCTAAGTGTTGCCCGGGTAAGTGTAAGCCGGAAACAACGGCCCTAATAATGATCACCAGAAATAGCAGGAAAATTTTTGGACTTTTCTGCAATCATCGATGAGTCAGAAGTTTGTGCAATATAACACTGAAGTTGCAGATATCCATGGATATATATAAGCTAATAAGAGGAGGCAATAGTTGAGCAAAAGGGGGAAGAGGAGATGGAAGATGAGGAAGAGGAAGAACGACCAGTAATAACAAGGATAAAATACAAATACCGGAAAGTACAGTTTACAGATCAGCAGAGACACTCGTAAACCCAGTTCCCATTTTCGTGGCCTTGTTCATAACTGTTCAGGGGAGGAGTCTATATTTAGAGAGGCGGTGATAATCTGGTGGTCTAAACGTTTATTGTAGTGATCTGTAGAGATGTGGGGGGGGTCTTGGAGGTTGTTGGGGTGGTCTTGGAGGTTGTTGGGGTGGTCTTGGAGGTTGTTGGAGGGTCTTGGAGGTTGTTGGAGGGTCTTGGAGGTTGTTGGAGGGTCTTGGAGGTTGTTGGGGGTCTTAGAGGTTGTTGGAGGGTCTTGGAGGTTGTTGGAGGGTCTTGGAGGTTGTTGGAGGGTCTTGGAGGTTGTTGGAGGGTCTTGGAGGTTGTTGGAGGGTCTTGGAGGTTGTTGGGGGGTCTTGGAGGTTGTTGGAGACTGTGGTGTGATGTGTAGAATAGAAGGTTTTTTTAAATGTTGTTCACTCTTACCAATCCAGAAACTGGCGTGAGCCGAACGTGCTTAACCTGCTGGGAATGTGCCAGACGCGAGCTGTTGTGTGGACCTTTGTGGAGGCTGTGCTGGCCTCGTGTGTGCAGCTGGCTTTTTTTCTCTCTCTCGTTGTGTTCTTGCGAAAGTTTACAGGACCGAGCTTCATATCTTAGGTCTCCTGCCTTTCCTAATGTCTCATCAGAAGCACTATATCCCTCGGCCTCTTTATTTGCTTTCGGCACACCTCTGTGTGGGTTAGCTTTTCTTCTAGTTGTTACTACTCAATATTGTAAATTTCATTGATATCCGTGAGTATTTTGTATGTCTGGATCATATCCCCTATCTGACTCATTTGTGTTTTGCGTCGCCGAGAACACTGCTTCGAGGTCTACTTGGTCAGTTACCCTTACAATCGTCTATGTGGTTTTGAAGCATTATTCCTTCGCTCCTCCTGTATGGTGATCTTAAGTTTCATTCAGCCTTTCTTTATAGTTCAGTTCCCTTAGCTCAGGAACCAGCCTTGTTGCACAATACTGGACCTTTCCTAGTGTTGTGTTAATGTTTCTTAAGGTTTATGCCTACCATGCCTAGGCAGCATACTCAAGAGTGGGTCACGCCAAAGGTGCATATTGCATTCGGAAAATGGTCATTTATCCAAGTTACAGAAGGCTGGCATTGCCTGGCATTTTCCTCTGAGCTGAGCCTATTACTTGCAATCTTTTTGATAGTGTTGAGTGTCACCACGCTCACACTTGCTCGTAATACAATTTAATAGTTTCGTGACAAAATAGAGCGTCAATTGCCTCACGCAATCAGTGAACCAGATACAATCGTTTCCTCTTGTCGAGTACAGAAACGGAGCACATGGGTAAGCTACACGCCTACCTTAACTACACCTGGCTAGCAGGAGGCGACAAGAGCACCCTAGTTTGACCTACAACTTAATACTCTTATATAATATGGGAAAGTTCTGTGTCAGAAGTAATGATAGAACGGTGACTGGGGTTATCTTGAGGTTATCTTGAGATGATTTCGGGGCTTTAGTGTCCCCGCGGCCCGGTTCTCGACCAGACATCCACCCCAGGAAGCAGCCCGTGACAGCTGACTAACACCCAGGTACCTATTTTACTGCTAGGTAACAGGGGCATAGGGTGAAAGAAACTCTGCCCATTGTTTCTCACCGGCGCCTGGGATCGAACCCAGGACCACAGGATCACAAGTCCAGCGTACTGTCCGCTCGGCCGACCGGTTCCTTAATGTTTCAATGTAAAGGGTTCTCAGTCGGCTTCTTGCTGTTTTTAACGAGATGAGTGGTCGTCTTTGTTTTATGATGATGTCTAAGTTTTGGACATCATCATATACTATAAATCAGTGAAGACCTCTGACCTCATTAAAAACAGCCCGAAGCCGACGGAGAACCCTTTACTGCAGTCAAACGTGGTATACATGGTATACATGTACACCTCCCCCCCCCCCACGAAGGATGTGACCGTCAATCTAAGTACATAGGTATGACGTCGACCAAGCTGACGAGGCGTTGGACCTGTTATCTTCAGTCAGGTGCCCCTAAAAATTACATGAGACAAGCCCATGACATAACCCCTAACGCTGAATAATGCTGAATAAAAATAGTTGTATATTCAACAAAACCCAAGATGTAAGAAGACTACAAATCCTTGAAGTCATTCTAAACCCCCCCACGGTGGGAATTGTGTGGGCGATTATATTATTTATGGTATACAGTCCTCTCAAATTTAATACCAAGTACTTAAATATATAGTCTACTCGCTAGAAATAAATACATATATGAACTTAGTCACATAGTCCCACAGGGAGTGTTCAGGACAGAAGGAGTTGTAGTGTTAAGACTCCAGGGGTTGTGTGGCCAGGGGAGTGTGGCCAGGGGGAGTGTGGCCAGGGGGAGTGTGGCCAGGGGGAGTGTGGCCAGGGGGAGTGTGGCCAGGGGGAGTGTGGCCAGGGGGAGTGTGGCCAGGGGGAGTGTGGCCAGGGGGAGTGTGGCCAAGGACGGAGTGCCAGTGGTAGTGTGGCCAGGAAAGTTTAAAACAATGGTGAAAAGTATTCACTGAGAACGCCAGGGGGAGTGTGGCTGTCATGACCTTAAGACCACGTAAGTCAGGTAGTCTGACCTTGGCCTTGGTAACTTGTTACGATTGCCGGAGGTGGTAGGGTGGTGAGGGGTAGTGGTGGTGGTGGTGCTGGTAGTGGTGGTGGTGGTGAGCGATCATGTAATAATTTATTTTTTAGTGTGTGTCTTAACCTAATTGTACTTGCTTCAGCTCTTGCTGTTTTCTTCCTTTCAATATTGGACGTGTGTAGAGGTTTGTGAAGTTCCGTCATTACCCTCTAATCTGTGCACGGAGTCTGCCTTCGCCGTGTGATTTAGTGCATTCTTATTCTTAACTATTCTTATTCTCCATTTTTTGTTAGTTTTTTTGGTTCATTTGTGTACTTGTTTAGTTTTTACTTGTTCGTTCAACTCCCATTCCATTGGTGTCAAAATCATTGATAAATGTAGCTTCTAAATATATATATTTAGTTTATAGTTTTTAATTACATAAATTAAATATTGAAAGGCATTATGAGTGTCTCTTAGGTAAATAATTTATTGTAAATTTCTGTAAACAAACCATAAATACAATACAAACCATAAAAACAAACCAAGTTGTAAATTAAAAAACACTTATGAATAAAGTATTTAAATTTAAATTCAAATAGTCTATTGTTTGCCCTGTCTTATCATCCTGAAAACTTTATATGTGGTGGTCATGGCTCTCATGATTCGTCTTATCTCCTAGGACCCCTGCATGAGGCTAAATTCCTTTAACGTTTCCTTGTAACTTGTACCTCTCAGGTTCAGGACCAATCTTGTGGCCAACCTCTGGACTTTCTCCAGCTTGGTGGTTAACGAACCTTAACACATCACTCAAGTGTTGACTATTGTACAGTTTAGAGTTTAAGTGGAAGACAAGGTCTTCAATTATTCCTTTTTGGGAGTTGTAAAAACAGTGTGTGTATGTGTGTGTGTGTGTGTGTGTGTGTGTGTGTGTGTGTGTGTGTGTGTGTGTGTGTGTGTGTGTGTGTGTGTGTGTGTGTGTGTGTGTGTGTGTGTGTGTCAACAAACAAAGATCCGCCATAAATAGAATAGAAACTTAGAGCAATCACGTACTACTTCCAAAGCAACAAGGACACATACTCTGACCAACACACTCTGATCTACTTCAACACAATTGACGAAAAATGTCTCCCTCAATATCATTAACGTCAAATAAAACAAGAGGAAAGATAGCAAGCGCTGAGAACATACTATCCACGAAAAAATAGTTTGCGGTGTTATACTCAAATTATATGGCGGTTAAGACATAACCAATCACAGGCGAGTAGGCCTCTGACGTCATGCCAGACAGAGGTCTACTCGCCTGTGATTGGTTATGTCTCAACCGCCATAAAATTTGAGTATAACACATGATCTAAATTCTTTTCATAATACTCGTAAGTCTGACTTAATAATTCCCGTTGTGGGGGGCAGGAAGCCTATATTTAGGCTTATCGAGGCCCCATAAGGACGACTACTGCATGACTCTTCCCAAGATGCAGCCCCCCCCCCCCAACACTTGCCAAACTGCTAAGGTGGACCATCGCATCTTGTGACAGTACACGTTGTATGGTGTATGGAAATACAATACCCTAGATATGTCACCCAGTACTGTTCAACATCGTCACTGTAATTGAGGTCAGAGGATCTGTACTCGAGCTCTGAGGATCTGTACTCGAGCTCTGAGGGTCTGTACTCGAGCTCTGAGGGTCTGTACTCGAGCTCTGAGGGTCTGTACTCGAGCTCTGGGGGATCTGTACTCGAGCTCTGAGGGTCTGTACTCGAGCTCTGAGGGTCTGCACTCGAGCTCTGAGGGTCTGTACTTGAACTCTGAGGGTCTGTACTCGAGCTCTGAGGATCTGTACTTAAGCTCTGAGGGTCTGTACTCGAGCTCTGAGGGGACACATAACCTAAGTCATTACATCCCTGGAAAATCCAGCGCAAGATGACGGAAATAATCCCAGAACTAAGTGGTCTTGAATACCAAGAAAGGTTTGGATCCCACTGTCGAGGACAGGAAACCTGTTAGGGGTCCTAGGTTAATTATTGACCTTCAGAAGGATGCCACAGACACCGGCTGTGGCAATTAAGGATTAAGGGTTACAGGATTTACCTTACAGGATTAAGACCCTGAGAGAGTTCCATAACCACATGTCACGGCTACTTTTTTGTATGTGGTGTTATGGAACAAATATTGGCAGCCATAACTGTAAAGTCCAGCAGCCGCCGCGCGAAGCACACAACAGGAAAATGCTTCTCTTTACAGTGATTGTAATAACTTCTTGGAATTGTAACGGCGGCGTTACAGACGCGGGTCGGTGGGTGTAGCAAGTCTCTTGAGACAGTCGACTTGCTCCACCCGCTGACCTCCAGTAATGATCAGCTTTATATGACAACTGAGCAACACCTCGACCCATTCAAGGTCACACACACACACACACACACACACACACACACACACACACACACACACACACACACACACACACACACACACACACACACATACACACACACACACACATATATATATGTGCAGCAGTGTCTGCTTAGTTGGATAGATTTTAATTTTACTCTTGCAGGTTCTGGCTGCTTTTCTGGCAGCCTTGACCCATGTGGCTCTGGGTGCCATCGTGGGTCTTCCTGGGGTAACCCTTCCCCAGCTCACTGACCCTCGCTCCTCTGACCTCCAACTTGGCATTAACCAAGTGGCACTCTTTGGTGAGTAATACCTTGAGGTTCAGAACCTTAGAACAGCTTTATCTATTTACCTGATTATCAGTAATAATCTGTGTTAAATAATTGTAAAAACATGTTTTCATTATAAATTTTCATAAAATTTACGAATGACATGGCAATAATAAATCTTTGAAATTATGAACAAATTCTTTCAACTTTGAATAATTACGAAAATGTATAAAATTTAAATAAAATGAAAGGAAAATTTGCTTTCGGAAGAATATGTAATGAGATAAATGTGTGTGTGAAAGATAAGCACACACTAACCTCCAGGTATCTTTTCAGGAAGTTTGATTCACGTGGGCGGAGTGATCGGGTCTATGGTAGGCGGAGTGCTCAACATGCGGGTTGGACAGCGGGTCACCCTGCTGGTGGCCATGCCCTTGTCACTGGTGCTGTGGCTCGCCCTCGCCTTCACCCCCTCCGTCTGGCTGCTCCTCTTCCTGCGCGCACTGCTCGGAGCCACCCAGGGGCTCGTCGGCGCTGCCTCCAATAATTATGTGGTGGAAATTTCACAAAAAGAAATACGTGGGCGATTAACGGGGTTTACCGACACTGGACGACAAGTGGGGTTCCTGCTGGTGTATGTGGTGGGCAGCCTGGACCTGACGTGGCGGGAGGTGATGCTAGTGTGTGGCTGCATCACTGCCGTTCCTCCCTTTATTGGGCTCCTGTTCATGCCAGACTCTCCACGTTGGCTGGTCACCAAAGGCCGCTTGGAAGAAGCTCGCAAGGCTCTCGCTTTCTTTAGAGGTCCTCGCTATGATTCCCAGCCGGAATACGATGATATCATTCAACAGTTTGAACACACCACCAACAACAAGACTGGCTTTAAGGACCAAGTGAATCAAATGCGTGAACCGTCTGTATTTCGTCGGATGGTGTTTTTAGCTTTTCTTATGGTTGCAGTTCAGTTTACGGGCAACATGTCCATAGCCACCTACGTTGTGCCAATTTTCCAAGCTTCCAACTCCACTTTTAACTCCTACACAAGTGCCATTTTGATTGGCTGCATCCGAGTGGTGGGGACAGTGGTATCCCAGCTGCTGGCGGACCGTCTGAGCCGCAGGATTATGGTGATTATTCCTTGCCTTGCATGCTCAGTAACACTGGCAGTCCTCGGAGCGTACTTCTTCGTGCAAAGCCAACAGATGAATGTCAGCAGCATCGGCTGGTTACCCCTGACCGCCCTCATGGTCTACACCCCGTTTGTCTGCATAGTTCAAGCAGCAATAAGCATTTTGCGTGCAGAGATCTTACCCACCTCCATCCGAGCGTTCTCCGCAGCCATCATGTATGTGTTTTTCTTCATGGGAATGTTTGCGGCCACCTATACCTTCCCAGCCATGGTAGGAACCATAGGAGAGTACGGAGCCTTCTGGAGTTACAGCGTCTCTTGCGTGATCATTGCCCTGGTGGTGGGCCACGTCCTGCCAGACACCCGAGGCCTCTCCTTGGAGCAGATCGATGATCTCTTCAGATATGGCAAGAAATACATCATGCAATCAATGAATTCCAGATTTCCGCCTCAGAAGATCCCCTGAGTGTTGCAGTGACCCGCATTACATTATAGCTCAATTTACAATATTTGCAGAATCTTGTAAATGCTGCAGATAACATCTCAGGGCAGACTTATCACTACCTAAATATACAAGGAATGTGATCAATAATTTCTCGCACTATAACAACGTCATTGGATCCATATAAACATAAGTATTTATCTAACCTATGGGTTCAGTATACACATTACGCTCCATTGCCCAAAAGAAAGATCCAAGCCGGAGAGGATAGGTCTTGTTTCAAACAGGACCACAGGGCTTATCCCTGGAGAGTGGAACACTATGTATCCTATCCTTTGGTCAGATGAAAGCCTTTACACGCCACATTTAACTGCCGTCCGGGTCGTCGGACCACACGATTCCACTACCATGAGAAGGCACAAGACGCAACCATTTCCTGCCTTGCCATACTTGCTGCTCAGATTTCCCGCCATTCTCCACTTGCTGCTCAGATTTCCCGCCATTCTCCACTTGCTGCTCAAATTTTTAGCTTTGATGCACGGTGACTTGTAGTTGGCATTAGTGCCATACAGCACTGTGATCAGAACTGCATAGAGTTTACATAATTCAAGAGTGCCAACTCTCAAGCCGTGTTATAACGTCTACCTAAATGTGCCATTAATTTGTATTTAAGAAAATTAAATGTTACCACTCTTATTCCATGCTGCAGACTTCAGTTAACATTACCTAACTACACTTTTATCAATCTGGTGACGTATGGCAGCAATACAAAAATACACCTAGGTTGTAATCAATTTGTATTATTTATGCGCACGCATGTAAACAAAAGAATTGAGTATAATGAAATTACCCTTTCTGGACAGATCCTCTGTAGCATCTCTGAGTGTGATACCGTCTCGCCTAGGACATCATTCTTGACTACGGGGAACAGACAGGACGAGACCCAGAGGGACTGGGTCAATACAATCACCACCGGGGGGCCGGTCGGCCGAGCGGACAGCACACTGGACTTATGATCCTGTGGTCCCGGATTCAATTCCGGGCGCCGGCGAGAAACAATGGGCAGAGTTTCTTTCACCCTATGCCCCTGTTACCTAGCAGTAAAATAGGTACCTGGGTGTTAGTCAGCTGTCACGGGCTGCTTCCTGGGGGTGGAGGCCTGGTCGAGGACCGGACCGCGGGGACACTAAAGCCCCGAAATCATCTCAAGATAACCTCAAGATAATCATCTCAAGATAACCATCTCGCAATAACCCGAATGAGACTGCGAAGTAGTTGGGTGGACGACGGAACACAAAGGCATTAAGTGTAAATGGGAATGTTGGTGATGATCTCAAAAGCTCTAGTATTTCAGGGCCAAGCTTGAGCTGTTACCTAAATGTCCCGACACCTATCACGGGGCTTTGCCATGAAAGGGATGCCGGAATTAATCGGAAAAACTCCGACGAAGCCGACTAGAAATGGGTAGCCGGCCTTGAACCCGGAACAGAAATCGCAACAAATCTTTTTTTCCTTGGAGAAGAGAATGGAGAATTTGAGAAAACCTGTGAGGAGCAGACTAGTCGTGCTCCGAACCACATCCCTGAAGGTACCTCTTCGGTAGTCATTGCGCACCTGGAACTCTCTTCGGCCAAGGACAGAGAAGAGCTAGGGTAGAAATTTGCCTTCGATGCTGAACCCGCCGAAAGGGCGATAGGAGTAGAAAGAAGTGCCAGAAATAGATTAATCCATATGAGAAAACGGAGGAACAGACCGAGAGCAGGATCCAAGTTACAGGACACATTCTCGCGAGTAGGAGACTTCCAAAGTGGCTGCACTAATCTCTCGCTCGTCCTGGCGAGTGTGGCTCTAAACATTGAGGCCACGTCGGTGCTTAAACTAGGAAAAGAATTTGAAAAGCCGGACGAAAAGTGAGATTAGAACGGACACCAGCCAATCTAGAAGTAGCAACCAATAACGCCTCGGCCTTCTTAGAGGATTTTGAAAGATTCGTTGCTGTAGAGACTAACGACTTTACACTTTCTCCTGATAGTTCCCTTCCCTTCTAAGGAAGCGGGGGTATTACACTTTGACTCCCTGCCAGCAGCCACACCAGACAAGTATCGGTAATGCATGCTGCGCATCGGCGGGGGTTACATATTATATATATATATATATATATATATATATATATATATATATATATATATATATATGGGTGAGGTGACATGTTACAATGGTTTGGGGTGAGGTGAGAACAAACACAGAACACGAAACAATGGGTATAAGGGAAGAATAGATCTGTAACTGCAGAAGGCCTATTGGCCCGTATTTCTTGATGTTTCTATATTGGAGCGGAGTCTTGAAGTGGGTAGAATATAGTAGTGCGTTAATTGGCTGTTGATTGCTGGTGTTGACTTCTTGATGTGTAGTGCCTCGCAGATGTCAAGCCGCCTGTTGTCGCTGTATCTATCAATGATTTCTGTGTTGTTTGTTAAGATTTCTCTGGTGATGGTTTGGTTGTGGGAAGAGATTATATGTTCCTTGATAGAGCCCTGTTGCTTATGCATCGTTAATCGCCTGGAAAGAGATGTTGTTGTCTTGCCTATATATTGAGTTCTTTGGGGCTTACAGTCCCCAAGTGGGCATTTGAAGCCATAGACGACATTGGTCTCTTTCAAAGCGTTCTGCTTTGTGTCTGGAGAGTTTCTCATGAGTAGGTTGGCAGTTTTCTTGGTTTTATAGTAATCGTCAATTGTATCTTCTGATTTTTGTCTGTAGGGATAACGTTTCTATTAACAATATCTTTCAGGACCCTTTCCTCCGTTTTATGAGCTGTGGAGAAGAAGTTCCTGTAAAATAGTCTAATAGGGGGTATAGGTGTTGTGTTAGTTGTTTCTTCAGAGGTTGCATGGCGTTTCACTTTCCTTCTTATGATGTCTTCAATGAACCATTGGAGAAGCCGTTGTTGACTAGGACCTGCCTTACTCTACAGAGTTCTTCGTCGACTTGCTTCCATTCTGAGCTGTGGCTGAGAGCACGGTCGACATAAGCGTTAACAACACTCCTCTTGTACCTCTTGTACCTCTTGTACCTACGCTTATGTCGACCGTGCTCTCAGCCACAGCTCAGAATGGAAGCAAGTCGACGAAGAACTCTGTAGAGTAAGGCAGGTCCTAGTCAACAACGGCTTCTCCAATGGTTTCATTGAAGACATCATAAGAAGGAAAGTGAAACGCCATGCAACCTCTGAAGAAACAACTAACACAACACCTATACCCCCTATTAGACTATTTTACAGGAACTTCTTCTCCACAGCTCATAAAACGGAGGAAAGGGTCCTGAAAGATATTGTTAATAGAAACGTTATCCCTACAGACAAAAATCAGAAGATACAATTGACGATTTACTATAAAACCAAGAAAACTGCCAACCTACTCATGAGAAACTCTCCAGACACAAAGCAGAACGCTTTGAAAGAGACCAATGTCGTCTATGCCTTCAAATGCCCACTTGGGGACTGTAAGCCCCAAAGAACTCAATATATAGGCAAGACAACAACATCTCTTTCCAGGCGATTAACGATGCATAAGCAACAGGGCTCTATCAAGGAACATATAATCTCTTCCCACAACCAAACCATCACCAGAGAAATCTTAACAAACAACACAGAAATCATTGATAGATACAGCGACAACAGGCGGCTTGACATCTGCGAGGCACTACACATCAAGAAGTCAACACCAGCAATCAACAGCCAATTAACGCACTACTATATTCTACCCACTTCAAGACTCCGCTCCAATATAGAAACATCAAGAAATACGGGCCAATAGGCCTTCTGCAGTTACAGATCTATTCTTCCCTTATACCCATTGTTTCGTGTTCTGTGTTTGTTCTCACCTCACCCCAAACCATTGTAACATGTCACCTCACCCAAATGCAGGTATTTAAACTCTGTTCAGATTATATATATATATATATATATATATATATATATATATATATATATAGGCATAAATCTGTAAATAGATCAATGTGTGTGAATTTTATTTATGTTATTAAAATATAAAATGCTGATAAGTACACAAACTGCTCATCCTAAATTGAGATAAAACAGTTATATTTAGACTCGCTAGAGAGAAACGGTGGTTTAACACAATAGTAACAAAATCTTGTGCCGTGCTTATAATCTGATTAAGCCGAAGTATCTTTGTGTCCTGACACATATGATGTTTTATTTTTAATACAAGA
>WNGS01162157.1:5116020-5128930 GCA_020271785.1 Procambarus virginalis
AGCCCAAGTGACTGGACAAAACAGCTCAACATTAATACTAAAACATAAGAAAGATGTAGACTTTGCTTCGTGAACTTGTACTGAACACGTGCGGCTCGTTATATATAGATCTCAAGGCTCTCTAGTGGCCTTGACGAGGACAGGAAGCCGGCTTGTCAAAGGTCCCCCTACGAGGGTCTGGCATATATTGAGGTAACAGCGTATGATGTTTTGGGATAACTAGGGGGGGGGATTAAAAGTTCAGAGCCCGGCATTATATCTCTATGGATAGGCTTGTGAAGAACTACAAGCCCCGCTATAGTGTAGCACTAGCAGTGACTTGTACCCTTGTCGAGGGGGGAAAGTTGCCCAACAGCTGGAAGACAGCTAATGGGTACCTCGTGTACATGAGGTACTTGAAATAATAATACACAAAAAGACTATTGATACATTTGGTTAGAATAATCTTTGGAAACAAGCACCAACTCTGCTTTAAAGGAAATCTTGCTTGACCAACATACCGGGTTGGTGTGCAACATATCGGGTGGATGCTTTGTTTATTTGCATCTCCTTTTAAGCCATTACAAGCAGGCACCACACACACCCGGTGGCTGACTGTGTGCCTGCTTGTAATATTAGGGGACTCCCGGTTTGCCTCCTGCCTTCTCATTCGGGGGGCAGTGGCGGGCGTCGTTCCCCAGAGCTGACTGGTCAGCACGCTGGACGCGTGATCCTGTGGTCGCGGGTTCGATTCCCGGCGCCGGCGAGAAACAATGGGCAGAGTTTCTTTCACCCTGATGCCCCCTGTTATCTAGCAGTAAATAGAGTTAGTCAGCTGTCACGGGCTGCTTCCCGGGGTATATATATATATGTGTGTGTGGTGTGGGGAAAAAAAAAGTAATTAGTAACAGTGATAGGCGGCCGAAAGAGCAGAGCTCAACCCCCGCAAGCACAACTAGGTGAATACAATTAGGTGATGGCCCACACACACACTGGACAATTACTGAGCACTCACCCTCACCACCATCACTCTAGCATCAGGACAGGAAACCAAGTGACAGCAACAGAATACTAAGTCTCACGTTGTGGATTTTTATGTCTGGGTTCCATAGGGAACAGCCGTGTGGCGCCTTCACAACTCTGTGTTGTCCCTTTGCCTCTGGCCAGCCAGCCAGCCAGCCAGAGGCAATGAGCTTGCACAGGAATATCCCCAAAAAAGAGCGTAAGTTCGTCTCAACGCGAAACTGTTTTCCAAGTCAAAAGTGAAATCTGCCACGTGGGCGTACATCCTCGCTCTTGATATGTTAGAATTACGTTGGTTTCTCTCACTCAGCTGGAGCCCTGACCCGGTGCTTGGCTCCCAGGTGTTAACCCGAGACTTGTAGCTCACAGCTAATACAACACGTCCTCACAGTGTGCCGTCCACTAGTGTGCCGTCCTCACACTAACACAGGACGGTCCTCTAGCGTGCCGCCCGCACAGAATACTTGGGAGCTACAAGTATTTTGCCCCAAGAGCGTAACACCTATATGCTGTGTTTACTATATTAACCTGCAATTTTAAATGTGATTCTTGTACTGTGATTTGTGAATGTCTCCGTGGTGTAGTGGTAAGACACTCGCCTGGCGTTCCGCGAGCGCTATGTCATGGGTTCGTATCCTGGCCGGGGAGGATTTACTGGGCGCAATTCCTTAACTGTAGCCTCTGTTTAACGCAACAGTAAAATGTGTACTTGGATGAAAAAACGATTCTTCGCGGCGGGGATCGTATTCCAGGGACCTGCCCGAAACGCTACGCGTACTAGTGGCTGTACAAGAATGTAACAACTCTTGTATATATCTCTCAAAAAAAAAAAATAATAATGTGTGCGCCCCTTGAGGGACTTTACGTTGAGGAGGGTAGCAATAACCTAAGCTGCTCTCTCCCTTTGAGAGGTATTTTATTGTTTCAATAAGCGTACTTGAACTTGAGCTCACTAAATGTACCATATTTTTACGCTGTGAGAACAAGCGTCCAGATTTATTGTTCATTTGCACGCAACAGATTGTATTGTATTGTATTATTTATTGTACCTGGAAAGGTCGGGCAATTCTAACGATATTGTAAATCTAACTTATACAGCACAGAATTAGAATGTTTACACGTTATTATAACTTTCTCTTAGGTAAATAATGTATTGTCATTTTATATGATCTCAAATATATATGCATATATATTTATGAAAATAGTTTTTGAATTGGAATCATATTGTTTTGATTCACAACGCATGATGGCCGGTGTCTCGCTAGCCACGTAGGCCTACTGACTCTTCTCGGATCGAACAAAGGATGTTTAGGCGGGGAAATGCGACTTTGATGCTCGCTTTGAGGCTTTGAGGCTGGGTGATGGGGGGAGGGTGGAGTTGTCTTAACCCCTCTCCTTGGACACAGCTGTCAACTTCAAGTTTGCTGCGATAATAAAATGCATCTCAAAGGAATACCGTAGCTTGGACCGCTTCGCACCAATCTCCATTTGCTGCCACCAGCATTTCTGTGACAGACAGATGACAATTGACAAAGATGGACCATGTGAAAGAATGTGAAGATTACATCCCGACCGCCTGGAGCACTTTCACCCAGCTGAGTGAACCAATCTCTCTGTAATTATATATTGTTAATTCTATTGTCTGTCACCGTGAGGAGCGTCCAAGCGTGCTCACCAAGTCACCGAGGCTTACAGTGGTGGTATGTAAACGTTTAATATAATTATATATATTCTGTCTCTCCTCTTGGGCTAAGTCTGGCAAGCCTTGCCACAGAACTCTAAAAACAGGGCATTCAGATCCTGTTTGGAAAGAACTTCAGATGTTCTTTTATCTATTTGTCTTATTTTCAATTAATAATGTTTAGATCATTAATGTGATTACGTTCAGATCCAGGTACAGAGCACAGTCACTGTTCTTATTATTTGGTGGCTTTGTCTCTTTGTGGTTATCTATTATCTTTATATTTATCTAAGGAATTGTGTTTAAGTCTATCATTTCGTGTCACTAAGTGCAGTTAGCTTAGAGGAGTGGTGAATTGTCATCTAGCTCTGAAAGTGCCCTCTGTTCTCTTGCTTAACTGTGTGAGTTTCCTCTAGTCTCATGTTTAGCTGTGTTGTTTAGCTGCGGGAGCTTCCTCTGGTCTCTTGCTATATGCATCTCTCATAGTTTCTGTCATTTGGTCTGATATTGTTTCACTCACGATGCAGTAGCTGTCTCCTCCTCTTACAAAGTCGACCTTTTCCAACACTGTTTTAACTTAGATGAGTCACGCATTCTGACAGTCCTCTTTCTCCTTTAATAAACCACATATGTTTCCTGGTTTTATAACTTCAACTTAGTTATCAAATCCCATCAAGTACGTAACACAGAGTGACTGTCCTCCCCGACTTACTCCACGTACCAGCAGCGTGCTTTTAAGCTTATTCATATTTATATCAAGCTTGTATAAATGTTACTCATGGAGCCCCAGTATGATGAAGGGAGTATCTGTGCCCAAATTGGTCACGAGATCTGTCGGGTATTTGGGTTAAGGGGCAGACAACTTTCCAATGATTTTGAACAGTCAGTTTGGCCGAGTGGGTATAGTACTGGACACGCCAAAGAGAATAGAGACCCTGGCTGACCGGGTTCGAATCCTTCAGGGGGTCAAGATTACATATAGTATCCACTCGATTTAAGGACCTCTTATATACCGTTCCGCCGGTTCTAACGAGCGAATTTTAGATCGTTAACTGGTGCCTTATATAAAGAGCCATTAGCCGTTAAATCCTGAATACAGTATTGAGTTTACAGAGTCCGATACGCGTTAACTCGGACAGACATTCAGTCACAAGTCAGTCTGGCAGTCACAGTCAGCCATAACCAGTCAAAGGCAGTTAGCCATTCACAGTTGTGGCACCAACCAGTCATAATGTGAAAACAATAGTGTTGTTTACAGAACACCAACATTATGTACGCTCACAAACCCAATGTACCATCTTGTAAATACATCAATAAAGATGCGAGGCAGGGCAGTCTGCCTCTAGGGGCCACCAGCTGGTGGAAACATAGCCCAGAATCTGAACCATACCGTAATAATCCTGTACTGAGCGTCTAGACGGTGACGGAGAAGATGAGACGATGAACAAGATGGTTCTGCTCATCACTCCATCATGTGTAATAGGGTAATTTAGTAGTGGCTTAACATGTATATACGTGAGTATATTGACTAGACCACACACTAGAAGGTGAAGGGACGACGACGTTTCGGTCCGTCCTGGACCATTCTCAAGTCGATTGTGAATGGTCTCACAATCTACATGAGAATGGTCCAGGACGGACCGAAACGTCGTCGTCCCTTCACCTTCTAGTGTGTGGTCTGGTCAACATACTTTAGCCACGTTATTGTGACTCCTCGCCTGCACAGGAGTATAGTTGAATCATCAGCCGGAAATCAAGATAAAACTCCAGACGTTCTTTCATCTATTTTTCTTATTTTCAATTAAATGATGTTTAGAGCACAGTCATTGTTATTATTATTGTGGTAATTAATGACTTCACTGAGGCTCTTCCTCCAGTCCGTCCTCCTAAGTTTTCCCAACGTCAAGAAAACGGTCAATTTAAAGTATCCTCTCCTAACCTACCAGAGGACCCAAAACAGAAAACGGGACAGTACGTCACTTTCGCCACCCGTTTCAATATTCTAGTGCGACAATTTTTGTCCTTATGTAACGCATACGAGCGAAAAGCGACGATCTTAGTAAAAGGACGACAGGTTGCTTGCTCACGCTACAGCAGCCTTCATAAACGCCTCACGTGGGGAGAGCAACATAAGTGTTCCTTATGCAATACACGTACACAGGTAATTGTGCAGCAGTGCACCATTACCTTCACCAATATATTAACACCTTCACCACTATATGTATATTAAATTAAAGTATAACTACACCTATTTACAATAGTGTCTCACACAGGACACAATACAACGGCAGTGTTCATCAATCCCGGTGGATCCACTTTCCAGGTACACGTCGTCCACATCTAATGGCAAACACCGGCGTGTTCACCTTCAACATGGGTCAGTCCACATGCAGGATATCTTCACGATGTGCCAACACCCCACCTTCACTCTCCAGATACATACTGGCAGAGGGTTTCAGCAACATGCTGACAGGGGTCTCAATCACCTATAGGGGTTGCTAATACCCTGGCAGAAATCTCCAGCAGCTCGCTAGCAGCACTTCTCAACAGACGCACCACTGTCGTCTCCTAACACTGACCAATCCCGGGTACGTCGGTCCATACAACACTGCATACATCAGCAGCTAACACACTGCTGTAACCGACGGCGGCCACTTTGTCCTCTCTCATGACCAAGTCAAGAGTTCCTGGACTGCCCAAGGTGAACTGCCCTCCACAGCGCAATTGCCTCTATATGTCACCTCTGTGGACATAAAAAGTCATTAGCTAGACAGACTGGGTGACCCTAGGATAACACCCTTCCACCAGGGAGTTGAAATTGTAACTTGTAGCCACAACCTTGATGGCATTTATCTCGATATGCCACCCACCAGAGGTCATCGTCATCGACCTCCTCTTCTAACTAAGGCATGAAAACTGAACCGTTCATTGATACCACGCCACCACCAACAGATGGCGTTGACTGCATAGCCCCCAAATACAGGGGAGTTGGAGTGCAGACCCATAGATGGCGCTGAAATCGCCACTCCATACTCCAGCGACGGTGTCGATACCATAACAGGGACCCATTGTTGGGGGACAGGACCACTTAACGAGGTTTCCTCTGCGGTAACACATCCCCAGGATGCAACTCACAACACTTATTGCACTCATTCTCAGGTACGTATGTAATGCTGAGTGAAGAGAGGCTTCAGGTACTAAAACACTTGGAAACACTTCGGCGGGACCAAAGAGCCGAAGCTCAACCCTCATAAACACAACTAGGTGAGTACTTGCTCTGGTATATATCTGTCCTTGCTCGGGGAATCAATCGACTTCGAGTCGACTGCGTTAACCACTTCGCTAAAGGTCAAAGTAACGTAGACCTTCAAGCGGACTCCGACCCACGTGACGCTCTGATACTTGCTCCTGCCGGCCGCCATGTAGCAAAATGTAATACTATGTTGCTAAAAAAAAAAAAATTGTGTTGTGGTTGAGCTGGTTGGACACCCGCTTGCCATGAAGCTCTGCCAGGGTTCGCATCTCGGCAAGGTCGGTGTGAGATAACTTCTTATATAAGACCTTGTGTGCCAGTCTTCTAAATATTTACTTACTGCATATTCTTAGCATAAAATAATATGCAGTAAGTAATCTTAATAATTAAGATTAATACCGATAAAGCCTCATATTAATAAGTAATACAATTAATCAAAATTAAAATAATAAAAAGAATATGATAAAATGTTTGTCAGTTTTCAAATTTAAAGATTTATGTGTTGCAACGAGGCTTGGTATTGTGTGCCACTGACAACAATGGTGGCACCGTCTACGGTGCCACCATTGTGTGCCACTGACAACAATACTGGCACCGTCTACGGTGCCACCATTGTGTGCCACTGACAACAATGCTGGCACCGTCTACGGTGCCACCATTGTGTGCCACTGACAACAATACTGGCACCGTCTACGGTGCCACCATAGTTCAGCAGAAGACTCACTAGCAGCGACGACGACGACGACCGTACTGGTAAAAACAATCTATAAGAATTCATATCCCAGGAGGATGTGAGGAGCGCGGGAGTGGTGCATACGGGACTCTTATACGCTTGACCTTGTGTCTAGGACACTTACGCACACTCCTGCAGACGGTGAGCGCATTCCGGCAGATATTTGCATTGTTGCATGCAACAATAATAAGTACATTACCAGAACATTACCAGAACCTGGACCACACTGTACAGGTAAACTGGACCTTTCCAAGACGGATAGAAGTGTCTCAGTCTGTACTCGCTTGAGGCCTAGGTCAAAGGGGCGAATATGAGAGAGGTGTTCAAGTGCGGGCTATGGATATGAACTAGAGAGATATATACAGGGTTCTAGAGCATTGTGAATAGGTCAAAACCCGTAACAAAGGCTGGATAAATTTCCTTTTATAAGGGATATAACGAAAGACAGGTTTGGTAGCAGGGTTGTGAGTGGAGTGGGTTGCTTCCTAGTGTTATAAGAGACCAACAGTTGAACAAGGTCAAAGATGAAGTGGATTTTTTGATAGATGAGAGAAGTGGATTTTTAATAGATGGGGGTGCTGCCGGACTCCCTATTCTTATGTTTATCGTTGGTGACCAAAAACACATGTTAATCCGTGCTAATTTAAGCTCGTAGTTTATATACGATATATATATATATATATATATATATATATATATTATATATATATATATATATATATCTAGAGTGTAGGAGCGCGTTCCCGTGAACAGGAGCCATGAACACTGATGAAACAAGACCAGCACATAAAAACTGTGACATCTATGACTTGCTTTTTTCGAGGGGGGCCGAGTATAAAAAATGTAGCAGTATTTGGAAAGTCATTGTTCCTTGAATATCCACGGCTGCCCACATGCACCTGCTGGTCTTTTCTTTTTTAATGTCTCTCACGCAAGTGTGTGTCCACATCTGAGAGACTACAACAAGGTGAACCTGTGAACCTTGTTCACAGGTACACAAGGTGTACCTGTGAACCACCTGGTTGAGTGCCAGACCAGAAGGCGTGGTTGGAGACCGGACCGCAGGGATATATATATACTATATCTATAGTATACTATACTAAGCAAGGTATAGTACTCTTTTTTTCCAGCTATGCTTTATTTCTCTTCGTTTTTTGGGTCATTTATTTCCTCTACTTCCTGTACATTTCTCTTGTCTTTACCGTCCCTTTCGTTCCCCTCCAAGCCTCTCCCTACACCCGTCCACTCTAGCGTTCACGACGTCACTATATTGATGTACTAAATTGCCCGAACCTAACCTAACCAAAGAACCATCAATAGAAATCGGGACATCACGTCAATTTTGCCAGCGATGTGGTGTTCCGGAGGCCGGGCTGGTGTCTATAACCTCCTGTCTACAGTGATGCGAATAAACACCAAAATGAGAGAGAATTGATTTGCTATAAAGAGGAGAAACGAAAGAGGTGAGAGAGACAGAGATAAGAGATATCTTAGGATTATATGTTAATAGTTATATGTATGACGCACTAAGGACAGAAATGTTGTTTGTTCCTGACTACGGGCTCACCATAGCCAGTGCTACTTGGAACTTCTTGTTTCAGGTAGCGAATCTTTAACAACAACATTCATTCTCTCTTATTATTTAATGCAATTATTCCCGGGTTATTTTTCTAGTCACATATACTTTTGAAACTGTAAATAAAAATGGCTTCTATAATCTACGTGTTTTTTTTAATCCCTTTTCATACTGCTCCAACTATGAGTTAACAAAAAATAACGTTCTGATATCTCTATAACACATCTATTTTTTTTTAGCTTACATGCCTTCTTGTTCTATTGGTATTCATAAGTATTTTATATGTCTCTGTCATGTCTCCTCTCCTCTCTTCATTCCCCCCTCCCAAGTAATTCTGGAACGATGCAAACCACTGTACTCTTTCAAGTTTCCTTTCGCGGTTGCTGAGGTTTGGGCTCCACGATGAGGCTGCATACTCAGACTGGTCTCACGTAGGTGTGAGACTGGTCTACAGTGATCTGAAAGCCTCCTTATTTAGGTTCCTGAATGTTGCTCTGGTGTTCACCAGTGTAAAGTATGGTGACGTCACCTATATATATATATATATATATGTGTCTGAACGGGCTTTGTTCTCCGGTCGTTATAGCGAGGTAGTTCACTGTGTAGTCTTGCTGGTCTCCTGTCACTCTACCCTGTCATTATCTTGTATCATCTTATGTCATGATATTCATCATCAACAAAATTATTCGTACACCCTCCGTCACTATGTGATGGAGTGCAAAAAGATACGTGAATTTAGAGACAATTTTATAACCAATGTTTCAACGATGTGTAAATATTTCAAAATGATCTGCTACCAGAAATTTTAGCCAAATGTCCCCAGTTTGTTAACTGTAGGTAGTAACTGAGTGATTATAACCATAATTGGTTAATTGTACTAGTGTCACAATTATAAAATTGTGACACTAGCTCTCCACATATGTCAGTTGCTTAACTTAGAAACTGTACCTGTGGTCGGTCTCGAACCCATTGTTGATGTGACGACTTATACTGAATTTTGTAACTAGCTCATCAAGATTGTAACTTGCTTAGCTAAATGAATTGTGGGGTTCAGTCCCTGAGCCCATTATGTGCCTCTGTAACCCTTTCCACTACTGCCCACAGGATGGGTATGGGGTGCATAATAAATGAACTAAACTAAACAATCACCATCACCACCATCACAATCATATCAGCATCATCACCATCAACACCATCACCAGTTACAAGTTATACTTGGCCGGGATAGTTATTATGATAGATTAACTTGGTCATTCTGAATGTATAGCGCCCTGCAGCGAGTTGGTACTGTTGCTGTATTGTGTAGTACCCAGCAAGCTATTACTGTTGTTGTATTAGTGGGTTGTATTCTAGGATAAACGCGTGGCTGACCTGGCCCCGGGGCACGCTACACCTTGGCTTCCACACCTCCCCTACACCTCCCCCGCACACCTCCACACACCTGCCCTGATCACGTGGACACCGCCGCCACCTCGCTTGCTTAACTCAGGTGTGTCTGCTTGTTTAGGAAACAACCAAATGAGGATAACAGAGGGTTAAATCCTGTCGTTTCTCATGTTTCTTCCTCTCCTGTCCGTCCACACCTGTCTCTCCCTTCTCCTGTCCGTCCACACCTGTCTCTTCCTTCTCCTGTCCGTCCACACCTGTCTCTCCCTTCTCCTGTCCGTCCACACCTGTCTCCCTCTCCTGCCCGTCTACACCTGTCTCTCCCTCCTGCCCGTCTACACCTGTCTCTCCTTCTCCTGTCCGTCCACACCTGTCTTTCCCTTCTCCTGTCCGTCCACACCTGTCTCCCTTCTCCTGCCCGTCCACACCTGTCTCCCTTCTCCTGTCCGTCCACACCTGTCTCTTCCTTCTCCTGTCCGTCCACACCTGTCTCTCCCTTCTGTTCGTCCACACCTGTCTCTCCCTCTCCTGCTCGTCTACACCTGTCTCTCCCTTCTCCTGCCCGTCTACACCGGTCTTTCCCTTCTCCTGCCCGTCCACACCTGTCTCCCTTCTCCTGCCCGTCCACACCTGTCTCCCTTCTCCTGTCCGTCCACACCTGTCTCTCCCTTCTCCTGCCCTGTCCACACCCTGGTTGCCTGGTGGATAGTGCGCAGGACTCGTAATTCTGTGGCGCGGGTTCGATACCCACACTAGGCAGAAACAAATGGGCAAAGTTTCTTTCACCCTGAATGCCCTCTGTTACCTAGCAGTAAATAGGTACCTGGGAGTTAGTCAGCTGTCACGGGCTGCTTCCTGGGGTGTGTGTGTGAAGAAAAAAAAGTAGTAAACAGTTGATTGACAGTTGCGAGGCGGGCCGAAAGAGCAAAGCTCAACCCTCGCAAGCACAACTAGGTGAACAACTAGGTGAACCTGTCTCTCCCTTCTCCTGTCCGTCCACACCTGTCTCTCCCTCTCCTGCCCGTCTACACCTGTCTCTCCCTCCTGTCCGTCCACACCTCTCTCCTTCTCCTGCCCGTCTACACCTGTCTCTCCCTTCTCCTGCCCGTCCACACCTGTCTCTCCCTCCTGTCCGTCCACACCTCTCTCCTTCTCCTGCCCGTCTACACCTGTCTCTCCCTTCTCCTGCCCGTCCACACCTGTCTCTCCCCTTCTCCTGCCCGTCTACACCTGTCTTTCCCTTCTCCTGCCCGTCCACACCTGTCTCTCCCTTCTCCTGCCCGTCCACACCTGTCTCTCCCCTTCTCCTGCCTGTCTCTCCCTCTCCTGCCCGTCCACACATGCCTACCCTCCTCACCCACACCTGTCTATCCTCCACCCACGCCTATCTCAACTCCGCACCAACTACTTTATTTCCTCCTCCAAATATACCTCCGCTTTTTCTCCCTTAGCAACCCCCACACCACACCCACACCCACACCCACACCCACACCCACACCCACACCCACACCCACACCCACACCCCAGCAGATAAGAAACCTGTAGGTTGATGTCACAGCGAACCAGTCTATCGGAGTTCAACACAACCTTGGCCGAACACAATACATGTTTTTTAGAAATCTGAAAAAATCTTATTTAGAACCTTGTCCACCACGTTTGCCAGACCAATATTATAAACAGCGTCTGCATGCAGATTTTAATCTCGGTAAATACAAAACAAGCTGGGAAAGGTCCAGATGTATGACAGCAGACTGGTCCCGGAGATGAAAGGTAAGAATTACGACTCGTGTGGGAACAGGAAACAACATTTGCTTACCTGAATGCTACAGATCTTCAAGCAGACACCTCCTGGAAGGTGTTACAAAACTAGAATATTAGGCTATATAAAGTATCTTAACAAAGAAACATAATTCAAAAGCATTAAAATAAGCTAGGAAGCACCTTAGATGACAGTAAGAGCTGCAGCTGTGAACGTGACCTACAACCTTCCTCTTCGCCTCCTCCGGTTGGCCAAATTAAAGGAAGTAGCTACTACTACTATAACCTATTGCCCGAAATCGATATTGAGAGAATAATTCACTCTTTTTATATACAGTTGTCCCGTTATATGCACTTGGTTGAGAGCTTGATACCTTGAACCCGGGAACACTGGGCGGCGAGTGAACGTTTCTCTCTCCAATTATTGTTCCTTGACTTTTTTTTGTCTAAGTTTGTGAGTCGTTATGACGCGAGTCCGTTAGCAAACAATGCTCCCCCCCCCCATCCCCCTTTCCCGCCTCCCCCCCGCCCTTCTTCTACCCCGGCAAATGATGTTGTTGCCAAGATTTATCAACGTTGTTTAAGCGTTACTTGAGTATGTTTTTACCCGCTTGGACGTACAAGGTCTCGTAGCACAGTTGGCTTCGTTGTCGACTCACAGTCGAGGGATCTCTAGTTCGATTTCCGGACGGGATGGCAATGGTTGAGTACGTTTGCTTTCATCTAATGCCGCTGTTCACCTAGCAATGTATAGGTACATGAGAGTTATGGGTAACTGTTGTCGGGTTGTATCTTGGGACAGGTCAGTAGTTCGACCTTGCGGAAAAGGGGGGGGAGGGGGGCATGATTTCACGTTTCATGCATGTCCTCACTAAGCTGAACAACGACATGTCCTCACTAAGCTGGACAACGACATGTCCTCACTAAGCTGGACAACGACATGTCCTCACTAAGCTGAACAACGACATGTCCTCACTAAGCTGGACAACGACATGTCCTCACTAAGCTGGACAACGACATGTCCTCACTAAGCTGGACAACGTCATGTCCTCACTAAGCTGAACAACGTCATGTCCTCACTAAGCTGAACAACGACATGTCCTCACTAAGCTGAACAACGACTGTCCTCACTAAGCTGAACAACGACATGTCTCACTAAGCTGAACAACGACATGTCCTCATAAGCTGGACAACGACATGTCCTCACTAAGCTGGACAACGTAATGTCCTCCCTTTGGGAAGGCAAGGTCGTCTAGGTTGCCTAAGGCGAGGCCTTTAACTAAGGTCAGCAGGAACACCCACCCAGCGGTCAAACATCACCCGTTGTTGAACGGAGTATTTACTATTTGGGCCTGTAGAACCGGGCTATTAGCTCTTGGCCCCGCCTCGTGGGGCCTCCTCCTGTGAGTGGGCGCTCCGTTGCTTTCTCTCCAAGACATGCAAAGAGTGACATGACTGAGGTACACCAAAGGTAAAACAAAGGTGGCTAACAATGTCTTAAATACAGCAACACGAAATACA
>WNGS01162157.1:5148698-5165485 GCA_020271785.1 Procambarus virginalis
TACGACTTGTGGATGACTGGACGCGACCAGACAACTAAAAGCGTTTTCTAATGTCAAGAGAATACAAAGTTACACAAAGATTAACACAGCTGTTGTAATGTAAATATTACCTCTACCTATTAAAATGAAAAGAGAGATTGTTGAAATAATCCAACTGTCTTTGGAAATAATACTCAAGTTGGAGCATTCTAAATAATAATAATAATAATAATAAATAATACTAATAATAATATAATAATAATAATAATAATAATATAAAAAAATTACAGAGGGTCAGATTAAAGGGGTTATAGAATGTAAATGATTTGTATATTTTACTAAATATACAAATCCTAAACTAAGAAACTAAACTAGCACCAAACGTGGGCTGAAGTATTTTTCTCCGTATCGACGACAATTGAATACATAAGAGGATATTTAGCATGTACATGATTTGTATATTTTGCAAAGAGGAAATGCTTGTGAGTAATGTATATATGGAACAGTGTGCTAGATGTGGATAACCCGTTAGGATAAGACGGGGAAACCCTAAACTAAGCCAGGGGGCTTCCTGTGCCAAACGTGGCCATTACTCACCAGGTACAATCAAGACTCTCCATGTCCTCATCTTGTAGCGCCTGCAAGGGTTAAGCTTTAGCCCTTTAGTCCGGCCTCCCAGCCTTCAATCGACTGGTGTACAGATTCCTGAGTCTATTGGGCTGTCATATAGGCTTTGAAGTTCTGTAAAATGTTGTTCTCACAACTTGTATTGTAAAGTATCTTCTTCGTATATTCCATTTCTTCATTAAGTCTGGCACTTAAAAAAAAGGACTATCTTTGTGGCTCTTTTTCAGTTTCCACGTGTGTGTGTGTCCTTTGAGAAGCCCCCATGATACATAGTGTGTCACTGTCTGCCTTGTCATGTCTCCCCTAATTCTTGTGTTTTTCCAGCGACGTGGAGTTTCCAGTAGCCTTTCCTCGTAACTCATAACTCATAATTCTGGAATTAATTTGATGACATACCTCTGATCTCTCTCCAACTTTGTCTTGTGTTTGACTAGATATGTTCTCCACGATAAAGCCACATACTCTAGGATTGGTTTGACTGATAAACAAGGCCCGGAATGATATCCTTACCTAGATTTATAAAGGCAGATCTTATGTTGGCCAACCTAGTGTATGGCTTGATGATATCCGTTTGGTGTGGGCTTCAGGAGACTAGGTTCAGTGTGATATCAATCCCCAAGTGTGTGTGTGTGTGTGTGTGTGTGTGTGTGTGTGTGTGTGTGTGTGTGTGTGTGTGTGTGTGTGTGTGTGTGTGTGTGTGTATACTCACTTAGCTCTTAGTTGTATTCACCTGGCTTTGCTTGTGGTGGTTGACTTCCAGTTCCTGGGTCCGCCTCTCAACTTTAAAGATAGTGTGCAGCTCTGCCTTGCATCAATTTGAGGTCATGTAAAAAGTTCGTTTTCATGACTGTTTTCTAATTGATCTCATTACTACACAGATATACAATTCTTCTTTATAATATCCCGTGGTCTATTTGAGGATTTAACTTCGACTTACAACACTTTGATGCTATTTCATCAAGCATTATGCCTTTATCAGCACTGCCAAATCCTTTGAGTATTTTGTATGTGGTGATAATGTTCCATTTCGTCCCGATACCGGTAATTTGAAGTTTGGTTGTTTTAATCATTGTTTGTAATTTACACAGTTCTGGGAGAAGTCTGGTGGCCTGTGTTTAGACTTTTCACATGTTGTGTTTTTGTCGAGCTGTGGACTCGACGTTGACACCATTTAACCAAAAAATGCTGTGATACATGTAGTATACAGGATCACGAGTAACACCCTGTTCGGATTTAGTACACAACTGGCCTGTGTGTTCTTCAGGAGGGAAGTGTACTTGCGAGGCCTCTTTTCTATCTGACGCCAAGACTCGTGTCTCCTATATTTTTAGTATCCGCCCTGCCGTCCTCTACACGCATTTCATTACCTTGCATTTGCTGCAGTGCAAAGTAATGCAGTTAGACACTGTTAGGAAAGTACTAATAGGTAAAGTACACACTCAGACATCCATCTTCCACACATACACCCTCATTGTACACTCCCTCACACACCCTCATTGTACACTCCCTCACACACCCTCATTGTACACTCCCACACACACCCTCATTGTACACTCCCTCACACAGCCTTATTGTACACTCCCTCACACACCCTCCTTGTACACTCCCACACACACCCTCATTGAACACTCCCTCACACACCCTCATTGTACACTCCCACACACACCCTCATTGAACACTCCCACACACACCCTCATTGTACACTCCCTCACACACCCTCATTGTACACTCCCACACACACCCTCATTGTACACTCCCTCACACACCCTCATTGTACACTCCCACACACACCCTCATTGAACACTCCCTCACACACCCTCATTGTACACTCCCACACACACCCTCATTGTACACTCCCACACACACCCTCATTGTACACTCCCTCACACACCCTCATTGTACACTCCCACACACACCCTCATTGTACACTCCCACACACACCCTCATTGAACACTCCCTCACACACCCTCATTGTACACTCCCACACACACCCTCATTGTACACTCCCTCACACAGCCTCATTGAACACTCCCACACACACCCTCCTTGTACACTCCCTCACACACCCTCCTTGAACACTCCCTCACACACCCTCATTGTACACTCCCTCACACACCCTCCTTGTACACTCCCTCACACACCCTCCTTGAACACTCCCTCACACACCCTCATTGTACACTCCCTCACACACCCTCCTTGTACACTCCCTCACACACCCTCATTGTACACTCCCTCACACACCCTCCTTGTACACTCCCACACACACCCTCATTGTACACTCCCACACACACCCTCATTGTACACTCCCTCACACAGCCTTATTGTACACTCCCTCACACACCCTCATTGAACACTCCCTCACACACCCTCATTGAACTCTCCCTCACACACCCTCATTGTACACTCCCACACACACCCTCCTT
Organism: Procambarus virginalis; assembly: GCA_020271785.1. Taxonomy (NCBI): domain Eukaryota; kingdom Metazoa; phylum Arthropoda; class Malacostraca; order Decapoda; family Cambaridae; genus Procambarus; species Procambarus virginalis. Next base: position 5,151,728 of record WNGS01162157.1, read on the forward strand.
GAACACTCCCTCACACACCCTCCTTGAACACTCCCTCACACACCCTCCTTGTACACTCCCTCCCACACCCTCATTGTACACTCCCTCACACACCCTCCTTGTACACTCCCTCACACACCCTCATCACTGCCACATTACCTCCCAGAAGAAGTATTCAGCAGGAGCGCTGGAGCGCGAGTCTCCCCCCTCGCCCTCAAGGATGGGGAAGCTGTCTCTTATCACCACACATTTGGTGGTGGCGCTGGCGTCCCCCGCCTCCCCTCCTCCAGCTGCTGTCAGCGCTCCAGGCCCCGCTCCTGCTCCGCCCGCTCCTGCTCCGCCCGCTCCTGTCACGTTCCAGCCTGAGTGATGGAACACGGGAGACTGTCATAGTATAAGCCTGACCTTGAAGCCTCACTTGACTCACCGGAGTAGACACAAATAGAACAAAAATGTATGTAGATAATCGATTTTTTAACCCAACTGGGACGAAATTGCCTTGTACAATGACCGGATGTTCAGTGTTATAATTAATATCGAGCAATTGCGTGATTTGTTTTGTTCTCTATGTAAAATGAAGTTTTGAACTAAGTGATAATATAATGTTGTTATAGATTCAGCTACTCGGAACACGTTCCAAGTAGCACGGGCTATGGTGAGCCCGTAATGGACTTACCTGGCACAGGGGCGGTGCTGTGTTTGTGATAATATAAGTTAGAGTCATATTATATAGCATATGACTACTGCTGTTGCCAGTACCTGTACCACCTTTGTCTCAAGGTTACAACCAAAAAAATTTATTACTGGAAGACCTTGACAAATTCCAGGATTGGGCAGACAAATGGCTGCTTGACTTCAATCGCAAGAAGTGTAAGTTAATGAAGACTGGATAGGGAAACAAGAGACCAGAAGGTATCTGCACCATAAGGGGAGGGAAATTACAGGAATCGGAAAGAGGAGGTCTTATAATGGATATAATTCCAAACACTAACACCAGTGGCTCACATAAACTGTGAAACACCAACATATGAGATGCTGGCAAATATTTGAACGTCGTTTAGAAACCTTTCTATATAATCTACATAGCTTATGTTAGACCAACACTGGAATATGCAATGCCAGCCTGGAATACGCACTCTGTGAAGCAAACAACTAAATTTTAAAAGTGTAGAGGTTTCATTGGCTGTAATATCTAGAGTGGGATCTAGTTGTGTTATACAAGCCTGGCTTGGGGGCCAAGTTTGACTTTTGTTAACTTTGTCCAACAGGTTGTTGCTTGAAGTGGTCGCTATCACCACATATCACCAACAAACAGGTCGGTCCGGCACTTCTTGTGGAAACGTGTCTAATTTATTCTTGAATGCGTCCACTGTTTTTCCCGCAATTGTTATTGTGTCTGATAGGAAGATATTGAATAGCCTTGGACCTCTGATGTCCAACAGTGTTCTCTAATTGTGCCTACGACAGCTGTATTCATCAGTGAGGCTATTCTGCATTTCCTGCCATATCGTCCGCTTCGGTAGGTTGTAATTTTACCATAATTTTAAATTCGGGACCTGGCCTTCCAGTATTTTCCCATGCATGCATTATTTGGCACGTTTCGTCTCGATACGGTCCCAATAATTTAGGTGCTTTGTTGTGTCTATGCGTGCCGTATATGTTCTCTGTATTCTCTCTATTACAGAACTCTCTCCCGCTTTGAAAGGAGGAAGTGAGTACCAAGCAATACTCAATGCGGGAACGCACAAGTTTCTTGAATAATTGGAGCATTGTGGTGGAATTCCTGAGTTTGAAGGTTCTCGTAATCAATCCAATCATTGCCCTGCCTGATGTTACATTTGCTTGGTTATGCCCACTAAATGTTAGGTCCTATGACATCATTATTTCCTGTTTCTTTGCATGTTTCGCTTCTTTAAGTAGATCTGTCTTGTATTCTGCATTCCGTTTAGGTTCTTAATTTTTACCATACGTAAGAAACGGAACATCGCTGTTAAACATCATGTTATTTTCCCAGTCGAAGACTTTATTGGTATCAGCTTGTAGTTATTCAATGTTTCTTGCAGAATAAATTTCCATGCTAATCTTCGTATCGTCTGCAAAAGAATGACTCGAAGCTGTAACTTGTATTTTTGGCTATTTCTGATAAGAGAATGAAAAAAAGCAGTGACCCAAGGACTGTGCCTTGTGATCAGACTTTTTTACATTGCTTGCACTTGATTTTGTTTGCCTTACTCTTTGCATTCTGTTTGACAGAATATTGAATATTCATCTCCCTACTTGACCTGTTATTTCCATGATCTCATTGTATAGGCTATCACTCCATGGTGACATTTCCTCTTGATCTAACGTGCAGTTTGCTTGAAGGTTCTTCTCCTTCGATGACTGCACCAGTGGTAATGTTGGCAGACGAGTCAAAATGGCACGTCTGTGTGGATTTGGCAAGGCTTTGGGATTTGCTGGTGTTGTTTTCGAGCGATACAAGGGCGACGACTAAACCAAATTGCTTTAGAGATAAGACTTGAGGAACGTGTTGGCGAGGGTTGGATGCTGTGTTTATGGCATCAGCTTATCGTTGCAGTTTTTGTAGTAAGGGGTTTTGATTACGTCTTTGTCTCGGCGGTTTGGTCAAATGTGACCAAACCTAATCAACCTGTTTATAGGTTGACTGGAGATGTTTAGCCAATGTTTTGGCTATTTCACATTTTGTATGTTGTGTGAGATCTTCTCCCCCCCCCCAATGTTTTGGCTATTTCACATTCTATATGTTGTGTGAGATCTTCTCCCCCCCCCCCCAATGTATATGATTAACGTTTAATGAAAAAGCATTTTGAGCGTTGACTGGCATTTAATCTACATAGAAATTATGCTTGGATGTCCTAGTAACTAATGGCTAGGGCATGTTTGACTACAGGTTTAATTACTCTGTCCTTTAATGGCTCGTAGCATCTCACTCTGTACCCGTGGATTTCTGTAATGTATCCATGGGTCCTACATTAAGTGCCTGTAGGCTGCTTGCTGTGGTTGTCGTCCACTGCGATTAATTTTTTTTTACTTATATCATATACTCTGATATTAGATATCTTGGTAATGTCAATATATAAGATGATTTGTGGTCTGTTATTAAAAACAGTTCTAGCCTTGGTTGTATTGTCTTCAAATGCAATGATGAAGATTTTCAGAACAGGAGAACTTGTCCTGCCTTGCTTGAGCCTGGTGGTACTCGGGGCCACGAAGGAGTTCAAGTATGTTTATTGAGACAGGAAAAAATACATCTCAAAGGGATAAAGTAGCTTAGGCTATTTCTACCCACTTCCACGAGGGAGCCTGGCCCGGAGGCGCTTCCTTTACCTCTTTGGATCGGCCACACGCAGTCTCCAGCCACCAGCCACCAGCCACCAGCCACCAGTCTTACTGTGGTGTTTGCTGTCTGAAAACGTCTTGTATATCGTCTTCAGAAGGCGAGATATCATCGTCATTCGTGTGCTTGCTGTGTGGAGGGGCTTGTCTAGTTTATTGGAGGTATCGTGGAGACACTGCGTGCCCCTCCATCCATCGCCACGTTATTCTCGTATTTCATGGTGACATTTATCAAATGCCTTTAGATACCATATTATTACCAGAGCTAAGATGGTTAAGCTATGAGGGTAGACTAAGGAAACTGGACCTCATAACCTTGGTGAAGAAACAGAGAAGACATGATCATATCATACAAGATTCACGGGTGAAAAGGGGGACAAGGACAGCCTCTTTAAATTGAAGGAAAGTAGGACCAGAAGACATAAGTGGAATCTGGAAACACAAATGAGTCGAAGAAAACAAAGGAAATTCTGAAAGAAGAAGTTGTGGAAGCCACCTCCATCCACAACTTTAGGACCATATACAACAAAGAATTTGAACGTCCGAATAATTCAATTATAACGCAACAGGTACAGCAAGGCTAATAGAACTAAACCTCACTTTTCCACAGTCACCGATAGGTTAGTAGTAGTAGGAACATCAGCACCACCACCACCACCACCAGTAGCAGCAGCACCAGCATTCCTTGAGATGCTAGCAAGTTCATGCAAGTCGGCGTTCAATCCCCGACCGTCCAAGTGGTTGGGCACCATTCCTTTTTCCCCCCTCCCATCCCAAATACTTATTCTGACCCCTTCCAAGTGCTATATATTCGTGGTGGATTGCCGCTTTTCCCCTGATCATTCCCTCCCTCCCCCATGTTAACATCCACACATCACCACCACCCCCACACACCACTACCCCACACACAACCACCTCACACACAACCACCACTCACAACCACTACCACACACCACCACCACCACCACTACTCACCACCACTACCCCACACACACCACACACACCCCCCACACACGCCACCACCACCACCACTCACCAATATGTTCTGTTTATCTATGTATTTACGTATATTGGTTAGCTTAGCATTTTTAAAGCACCGACTCACCTTCAGTGGTTGATTGTTCAATAAACCCTTAAAATATATGTTTAACACATCTCTAACCCTGTCCATGGAGGACAGAAGAAAATGTATATATGCTAGTTAGCATTGTAAATGTGTGGCCACGTCTGTGGTAGAAAACAATAAAAAAAAAAAAACACTCACCACCACTACCACTCACCACCACCCACACACCACCACCCCACACCCACCACCCCACACACCACCACCCCACACACCACCACCCCACACACCACCACTACCCCACACACCATCACCACCACTACCACTCACCACCACTACCACACACAACCACTCCACACACACCACCACTCACCACCACTACCACACACAACCACTCCACACACAACCACCACTCACCACCACTACCACACACAACCACTCCACACACAACCACCACTCACCACCACTACCACTTACCACTACCCCACACACCACCACCACCACTCACCACCACTACGACTCACCAGGCCACCAGTGCGTGAATGGGAAAGCTGGAACTGGAGGAGTGGAGGAATTCTGCCAGAGGAAGAAGGTGTTGCCGAAGACTTTGGTCTTGACCCGCCTGTGTGGAAGCCGAGGCTGTCACCGCCCTGGGCGTTCAACATCTCCGACACGAAGTCGTTCTCCTCCTGACTCAAAATAAATTCACATTTCAATGAGAGAAATATTTACACGAAACGTTCTACACAAAAATACACATAAGTGTTATCATCTTCAATAGCTTAACAGATTGACTTGAGATGCCGTCTCACCTGAGAGGCGATAGAGGGAGAGATTCACCCGAGACGTGATAGACTGAGACTCACCTGAGAGGTGATGGAGAGAAGCCTGGCGCCCCTACTCGAGCACCTGGCTCGGGCCTCTGCGTGGGTCACCAGAGTGGAGGTCTGCACGAAGTAGCACTTGTGGCCCCAACGGACGCCTCCCACGACGCTGCACTCCGACACCCAGTTCCTGAGGCAGCGAACCCCTGCAGCGGCGGGTGATGATAATGCAGAGGAAGATATCAAGGAAGGAAACAACATACAAATGAGATTGAATTTAATGGGGGACCAAACGTTTAAAAGGAATATTTGTACGTATCCTCGTAAATTCCGATTTAATCATGAAAGAAGGAAACACATCAACTTATATTCCGTCTGTGCTAGAAGTAACACCACTAGTATGTGAAACAGCAGCAGCAGTTATGGAAGCGACAGCAGGATAAAAGTAAAAGCAGTTACTGCAGAGATAATATAATTATATATAATAGGAGCAGACACGCCATTCTAAATAGCAGGAGATAAACTAACTTCTAAGAATCAGACGCTGATTTCTAGGTAGCAGGAGAGCAAACAGTAAACTTCTAGGTAGCAGGAGAGCAAACAGTAAACTTCTAGGTAGCAGGAGAGCAAACAGTAAACTTCTAGGTAGCAGGAGAGCAAACAGTAAACTTCTAGGTAGCAGGAGAGCAACAGTAAACTTCTAGGTAGCAGGAGAGCAAACAGTAAACTTCTAGGTAGCAGGAGAGCAAACAGTAAACTTCTAGGTAGCAGGAGACCAAACAGTAACTTCTAGTTAGCAGAAAGATCTGTACAAGGAGTCAGTAGAGGAGTGCCTATCTCCAGAGAGCGATAAACACCAACTGAGCACCAACGCTTAGCACCAGCAGCGTTGGTGCTCAGTCATCACAACAACAAAGACCTATGATTCAAGTGTATATATATATATAAGCCAACCTTTATAATGCTAAAGGCAGACAGACTCACCGACCACCGTTTTGTCGAGGTCTTCCGGAGAGCCCAGCTGAAGGCGACACTGCAGGAGGTGCTGCTCGGTGCCCTCACACGTCACCTGGCGGACCCCCGCGCTCCTCATGGGCAAGTGGCCGAAGATCAAGCCCTGGGTCGCCGCCTCTGCCCCTCTATAGACCCAGCAGGGAGGTCAGTTCAGTATCAAACACTTTACACCAAATGTTTGGATTTAGTTTTTTTTAATTAAGTCCATGATATTAGATTCCTTTTGTATATATAAAAGTCCTCCTTTGTATGTAGCTGAGGGAAATTTTTCTGTTTTTTTTTATTCTCACTTGATGTTATTTATTGCTGGGGGACATGAAGCCTGGTAGGCTTATTGAGTAGGCACTCTGTGGTCTAGGCCTACTACTGACCTACCCAGGGAGTTATGCAACCTACTACAGTTGCATAACTTCCTGGGTATCTACTGCTACGTGAACAGAGGCATGAGGTTAAAGGCAACGTTGGTCAAACGTCGGCGCCCTGTTGCGAGAATCGACCCCGGGACCTTTGGGTTGGGAGCCGGCCGTGGCTCACCTGGTAAAGCCGAGGCTCCTACAGACGACGGTGGCCTCGTCCCTCGTCCAGCCCTGGGGGGCGTCGGCCAGTAGACGCCAGCCGTCTCTGTCTCCGCTCACCTACGACAGGCCACCGTACGCCAGACGACCGTACACCAGACGACCGTACACCAGCGTGAGAAAAATATACACCAAAAACGGTTCAGAAGGCGAAGCAAAGGGGAAAAAAACATTAAGTAATTCAGCTTGCAAAATACTGACTTTTAAAACTAATACATATACACACAGACACAAAAGAGCAAACTAATTAAACTTTTGTAGCTTATTTAAAGACTTAAGAAACTGAACTTTTGTTGCATGAACGAACGAGATACAAAATATAATAAAGGTGACTTAAGAATCATACAATATGTTAAGAAATAATATAATGAAATATTAAGTGGTGACAGGAAAGATGGAAGGACAAAAAGAGGAACAGAGTGGAACTTGAGACAGTGGGAGGGAATAGTGATGTGACACACTAGACGGAACCTGTACCACAAGAACCCCAGGAAGACGGTAGCTGACGGAGACAAGGTAAGGGAACTATCAGGGGGGAAGCGCCAAGCCATTACGACTATATAGCACTGGGAAGGGGTCAGAATAAGGATTTGGGATGGGACCGGGGGGGGGGGGAAGAGTGGTGCCCAACCACTTGGACGGTCGGGAAATGAACGTTGACCTGCATGAAGTGAGACCGTCGCTCCTACCGTCCAGCCCAAGTGGTTGGGACAAGAAACAAGGAAGACGCTATAAGTGACAGAGACAAGAAGATGATTATAATCAATGCATGAAAATATAATTAACAAATTGTATAATTATTCATTAATATACGTACATACCTCCCTTATGTTTGCCCCTCCCCCTCTGCCCAACCACTTGGGCTGGACGGTAGAGCGACTGTCTAGCTTCATGCAGGTCGGCGTTCAATCCCCGACCGTCCAAGTGGTTGGGCACCATTCCTTCCCTCCCCGTCCCATCCCAAATCCTTATCCTGATCCCTTCCCAGTGCTATATAGTCATAATGGCTTGGCGCTTTCCCCCTGACAATTCCCTTCCCTGCCGTCCCCTTGCCGTCCCCCTTTTAACACCTCCCCCCCCCTCACCTGCACATATCCTGCCCAGGGGACAGTGCCACCCCTGAGCCTCAGCTTCTGACCTGACGGGGGAGGCACCACATGCGGCACTCTGGCATCTCCTGAGAGAACACAAGGTACAGTCTCAAAATCTCTGCTTCAGATGCAATGGTTCACACGTCATGTCTGCCTCGAGTGCCAGTGGAGCTTGCGAGTGCTTGCCCTCAGTACTCTAAAGTGGTAAAACCGCGTGGTATGTTGTGTTGCTGGAGGGTATGAGACAATATATAGCAGAAGATCAGTATTTGTGACTAGATGTGTTGTGGTACTGGTGTGTGTGTGTGTGTGTGTGTGTGTGTGTGTGTGTGTGTGTGTGTGTGTGTGTGTGTGTGTGTGTGTGTGTGTGGTGTGTGTGTCTGTGGTTGGTACCCACGGACGACCACACTCACCCTCCAGCGCCCTGCTTCTGGGACACACCGTTCTCCCTGGGAAGTCACACCTGCCCTTGGCAGGGTTGAAGAGAGTGCCAGTGGCACATCGCTGGAGACTCGCCCGTCCTCGCCAGCAGTTGATGAACTTGGCACAGTCCTGCGGGGAGCACCCATAGCATTAATGCCACGATCCAGCCATAGGGCATAAAACAAAAAATGACATGAGTCATATATATTACAGAGAGAAGCCACTTTTTTTTTACAATTGCGGAAACATTTTGGGTACACTTAGTTCACAGTTCTCATTCTGTGTGTTCATCATGACTCGCCTCGTTGTTCAGGCAATACATGGCGATGCCCTACACCATTCTACCCACTTCAAGCATCTAAAAGCATGTGTAACTCTTTATGGCAAGCCCTTACGACGCCCTTTCCGCTGTGCCTGAACTGTCATAGGTAATTTGCAGCCATTTACCGGACTTCCGGTTATCTACCGGACATCCGATCACACCGGATTGTCGCTGACGTCTTCAGTTTACCATCCAGTAAATTGAAGTCCATAATTATGGACTCAGTCATTAAGGTTTGGACGTGCACACTCATCCATTCTCTCTCGTCACGAGGTCCTCTCGTAGACATTCATACACTAACTTCTTCCGTTGCCCTTGGTAATCTGAGTGCCGCCACACCGTGATACATATATGTAAATCCTTCTTTATGCTTTACGAGGGCACCACATCCCCCTCTCCCATGATCAACTAAAGGAAAGAAGTGGTGTAATGTTTAGTATTCCCTAATCACTACTGTCGGTCCCTGACGTACCTTGACGTAGGGGAACTGTCCGTCAGGGCGAGGGCACATCACGGCCGGGTCCTTCACTCCGAGCTGATTCATAAGTCTCTTCCCTTTGTCCTTCGTCTTTCCGAATTTCTTGTTCAGCTGTGGACCCGGGGAAACAAAACTTGAAGATTACCTCTATCATATAAGGGATGATATTGTCGATAAGATATAAATATATATATATATATATATATATATATATATATATATATATATATATATATATATATATATATATATATATATATATATGCGAACAAGCCTGAATGGTCCCCAGGACTATATGCAACTGGGGACTCACACTTCTAGGGTGTGAGTTTTCAGTTATATATAAATATATATATTTAATATCACACTACTTTTGTGGTGTTGGTATAAATTTTGCACTCACGTTCTCCTTAATATCATTGGCGAGGTCCACAACGGCGTCAGCGGCAGACCTGGCGCTCCCCGACAGCTTCTGCACAAATAAGAATGATGAGGTATAATGACCACATGGTACTGTAACAGAGTGTTCTCATTAACGTGGTTCCAACTTGTAAGCTCCAACCACATCTACGGTAATTACAGCTACAAGGATTTGTTTACGCCTGGCACCACTACAGCTGACTCTCCACAGCCTGAAGCCTCAACATTCCGGTTTCCTTTGTAATAATCAAGTATTAAAGCAAGCACAACAACAAATGTTGACCAGACCACACACTAGAAGGTGAAGGGACGACGACGTTTCGGTCCTTCCTGGTCCAGTAGTCGATTGTGTATCAATCGACTTGAGAATGGTCCAGGACGGACCGAAACGTCGTCGTCCCTTCACCTTCTAGTGTGTGGTCTGGTCAACATTCTTCAGCCACGTTATTGTGACTCATCGCCTGCACATCAACAAATGCTATGGACTCTCCATGAGAAAACGCTAAAATGAAGACATTTTTTCCGGGTGATCGTAAAGAAACACCAGGGGGGGGGGGGGAGGGAATTATCAGGGAGAAGCGCCTAGCCATTACGACTATATAGCACTTAGAAGGGATCAGGATAAGGATTTGAGATGGGACGGATGGAGGATGGTACTCGTTAATTCTCGACCATCTGTGTGGTCGAGAATGAAGGATTCTCAACCCCCAGTCATGCTCCTTTAAGATGCGGTCGACCCCAAAAACGCATTCATTAATATACTGTATTTTCAAAATAACTTAAAATATGAAGTAACTTTGACTTTAAAATAGTAATAAAATATGAAGTAACGGTAACTTTTATATATGAAGTATTATATATTATGATTTTTTGTAATTAGGTCGAGGTTAGGTTAAGAGTTGTAATTTTGTGTATTTACAGTACGTAGGCGAAGCACTTATAGGAGAGCGACTCGAACGAAGGGGAAAAAGTGAGACAATGTTCAAGAAAAGTTTTAACCTTATCACTTGTGAGTGTAAGCGGGTTTTCCACTCATAAGACAGGGGGTTAGATGGGTAGATTGTCGAGTATTTGGCCTTTGTTGATGAGGACGGGCTGCCGTCCTCATCAACAAAGGTCAAATGGTCATTCCATACAGCCGCTAAACCTCTTGCTTATGAATGAAACATGTTTCACACACGACGCAGCTGGTGACGTTCGAATAGTTCTCGAACAGTGCTTCTCTGTGACCACATCTGTTCGAATGGCAACCCTGTAAATGCTTCACCCACGTACTACAAGTGCAAGTCATTTCCAAAAGAACCTAATCACCTAACCTAATTTAAGCCTAAATATGCATAATATGGTAATATATAACAATAATTTATTTTTGAGAAGGTTCCAATGTCGAATGAATAGCATTTTGAGATTGATGAATGTGTTTTTGGGGTCGGTCGCTAGATGGAATGAACCTAACCTCAGCACGGGTTGACGACAGCAAATGCAAATAACTGACAACAAACTTAAAACATTTAACCGAACCTCAACTATGTCTTAACTGTACACAACATTAACATATTTATTAACACTAACTTATGTTCCAGACATAATGTAACGTAACACTAAGTTACTTATTATGTAACGTTACATAATAAGTTATGTAACTAACACTAATGTTACGTTAAGAGTTAAAGACGAGCCTATGGGGCCGGCCACAGCTTGGATGAGCCTAAGAAGAGGTCAGGTTGTTAAAATACACCTAACCTGAGCCTAACTCCAAACCAACCTAACCTGAGCCTAACTATGAACAAATCATTACTATAGGAATACGAATGAGTATATAAGACAGTGCATCTTTTCGTACACTATTTGAAACTTCCGTCGTCGTAATCTGCTTGACGCTATCTTGGACACCGCCGTGTGGCCACGCCAGACTCCTGCAGGAGGAGGTGGAGGAGGTGGAGGAGGAGGAGGAGGAGGAGGATAAGGAGGAGGTAGATAAGGAGGTGGAGGATAAGGAGGAGGTGATTACACATCAAACTGGAGGGCTATTATGTCCCAGCTGCTTCTGTTGTTAATTCTAGTATTATTACCTACATCTATTACTATATCTACATCAACAACTATTGTCCACTACCACTTCTAACACTGCTTCTACTACCACCATCGCATCTACTACCACCACCATACTCCATCCACCGCTTCTACCACCACCACCACTATTACCACACCACTTCTACACAATACGACAATACTCACACTACTAAATCGTGACCAAACAGAGGTCGTTTTGGTAGGGGGTGTGGCCCTACGGGGCGTATCACTAGTGGGTGTGGCCCTTAAGGGCATGGCCCTGGTGGGCGTGGCCCTGGTGGGCGTGGCCCTGTGGGACGTGGGGGTTTTGGCACAGGGCACCGCATGGGGCCAATCACAGTTGCCAGTCTCCCAGTTGAAAAGTGTTCCTGGGCCACACGACTGTAAGTAAGGCCGACCTCCCGCACAGTTGATGAACTTTGAACAGTCCTGTTGGGAGTAGAAGAATTGTCTTTGAATAGAAATGGCGGGAATGTGAACAAATATATACATGCACGTATGTATATTATCCTGCACATACTTCCTGACACCCCAGTTCGAATCCCGAAGCTATTCGAGATACAAATGAATCATTTCAGCTAGTAGACTACACACACACACACACACACACACACACACACACACACACACACACACACACACACACACACACACACACAGACACACACACACACACACACACACTAGAAATAAAGGCACATATAAATAGGATAACGACAGCATGTTGTTGTTGTTATAGATTCAGCTACTCGGAACAAGTTCCAAGTAGCACGGGCTATGGTGAGCCCGTAATTTTTAACGACAGCAGCGTACTCTACACTGGCGAAAATTAGAACTTCATTCAGAAACCTAAGTGAGGAGGCTTTTAGGGCGCTTTACACTGCCTACGTGAGACCAGTCTTAGAGTATGTCGCGCCATCATGGAGCCCCCACCTGAAGAAACACATAAGGAAACTAAAGAAGGTTCAGAGGTTTGCGACGAAGCTTGTCCCAGAGTTACGAGGGATGGGATATGAAGAGCGTCTGAGGGAACTGAACCTTACGATACTAGAGAAAAGAAGGGAAAGAGGAGATATGATAGGAACATATAAAATACTCAGGGGAATTGACAAAGTGGAAATAGATTAAATGTTCACACGTAATAATAACAGAACGAGGGGACATGGGTTGAAACTGGAAACTCAGATGAGTCACAGAGATGTTAGGAAGTTTTTTTTTAGCGTGAGAGTAGTGGAAAAATGGAACGCACTTGGGGAACAGGTTGTGGAAGCAAACTCTATTCATACTTTTAAAATTAGGTATGATAGGGAAATGGGACAGGAGTCATTGCTGTAAACAACCGATGGCTGGAAAGGCGGGATCCAAGAGTCAATGCTCGATCCTGCAAGCACAAATAGGTGAGTACACTCTAATATATGTCAACGCTCTGAGAAAGGAAATTGACTTTTTCATATCAGTGTTTTTAGATGATGCAAAACTACTGAGAAAAGTATGGGCACACATTGTGATACTTTGCAAACGGAACTGGACACAGTTCAGAAGTGATCTGAAAAATGATTGGACTTGGACTTGCTAGGATTGGAGTTGCTAGGACTTAATCCAGCTAAATGCAAAATTATGAGGACTCGAACAGGAGTGCGAAAACCAGTACAGCAGTGTAGGGTGGAAGGAAGACAGATTCTTCAATCAGAAGGGAGAAAGACCTGGGAGTATATATGATCCCAAATCTAATACCAGAAGCCCACATTAGAAGAATAACAACAGCAGCAGATGGTATACTGTTCAACGTTTGTTTATCCTTCAGAAACTTGGAAAAAAAGGGTCTTTTTGGGCCCTACACACATCACAGGTGAGATCACTCGTGAATATGCGTCCTCGACATAGAATCATTATCTGAAGAAAAGCACAGGGAAAAAACTAGAAAAGTAAGTGTGGGTACACACACACACACACACACACACACACACACACACACACACACACACACACACACACACACACACACACACACACACACACACACACACACAAATACAGTTTATAGGAAGTAATGTGGTGGAGGCTGACTCCATACACAGTTTCTAAAGTGTAGATATGATAGAGCCTAATAGGCGCAGTAACCTGTACACCTGTTGATTA
>WNGS01162157.1:5167774-5185051 GCA_020271785.1 Procambarus virginalis
GGTTCAAAGATATGCAGTGGGATTCATTACGGTTGAGAGGCGGGACCAAAGAGCCAGAGCTCAACCCCCGCAAGCACAACTAGGTGAGTACACACACACACAGACACACACACAGACACACACACACACACACCACACACACACAACACACCCACACACACCACACACTTGGGTTAGAGTTTAACCCAAGCAAATGTAATGTAATGAAGATAGGGGTAGGAAGCAGGAGACCAGATACAAGGTATCATTTGGGAGATGAAATACTTCAAGAGTCAGAGAGAGAGAAAGACCTGGGGGTTGATATCACGCCAGACCTGTCCCATGAAGCTCATATCAAGAGGATAACATCAGCAGCATATGCCAGGTTGGCTAACATAAGAACGGCCTTTAGAAACTTGTGTAAGGAATCTTTCAGAACATTATATACCACATATGTCAGACCAATCCTGGAGTATGCGGCTCCAGCATGGAGTCCCTATCTAGTCAAGCATAAGACTAAACTGGAAAAGGTTCAAAGGTTTGCCACCAGACTAGTACCCGAGCTGAGAGGTATGAGCTACGAGGAGCGACTGCAGGAATTAAACCTCACTTCGTTGGAAGACAGAAGAGTTAGGGGGGACATGATCACCACATTCAAGATTCTCAGGGGAATCGACAGGGTTGATAAAGATAGGCTGTTTAACACAAGGGGCACACGCACTAGGGGACACAGGTGGAAGCTGAGTGCCCAAATGAGCCACAGAGATATTAGAAAGAACTTTTTTAGTGTCAGAGTGGTTGACAAATGGAATGCATTAGGAAGCGATGTGGTGGAGGCTGACTCCATACACAGTTTCAAGTGTAGATATGATAGAGCCCATTAGGCTCAGGAAACTGTACACCTGTTGATTGACGGTTGAGAGGCGGGACCAAAGAGCCAGAGCTCAACCCCCGCAAGCACAACTAGGTGAGTACAACTAGGTGAGCACACACACACACACACACACACACACACACACACACACACACACACACACACCCTCGGTGCAGGGCTCACCGTCAAGTAGCAGACCATTGGGCCGCCGGAGTCGCCCTGACAGGTGTCGATACCCCCTTCCAGGTTAGCCGGCGCAGAACATGCCCTGCGTGAGGCGCGTCGGGCCGTAGACGTAGTCAGCCGAGCACGTTGTCTCCGGCTGGATGGGTAGAAGGGCTGACTGCAGCACCTTGGAATATCCTGCAGGAGAACGGGTTGGTATGCTGTTGAAAATCATAATCTTAATGCAACGGAGCACCTCATGTGTAGTATGGTACTGGATGAACTGAGGTACCTACTAAGCCACGTACTGGAACAACAGGGAGGTACCTACTAAGCCACGTACTGGAACAACAGGGAGGTACCTACTAAGCCACGTACTGGAACAACAGGGAGGTACCTACCCATCATGGCACCAAAACACGGAGGATGGGAGGAGCGGGGGTGGTGGGAGGGGAGAGAATTACCTCTTGATATGGTTCTGAGAAAATGTAGGGTACGTACCCTCGTTGACGCCGAGGCTGCCCCAGCCCGCCACGGTGCAGTTGAGATACGGAGGGTACTTCCATCTGGGAGCGACCAGACACACAGGTTGCACAAACCTGCCAAATCTGACGGGGGTGAAAATAAGGAATTAAATGCCTTGACCATTTCAAAACGTGTTAATAATAGCCCTAGTAAATCCCCCTCAAAATAATAATATTGGCTCGCTGGGAGGCGCATACACTGTCGTTGACATGGGTTGACAATAAGGGGATCAGTCAAAATGTTGTGGATTCCCTCTCAAATTGGGAACATGTTAAAGTTGACGCCCTTGGTAAGGTTGCAATAAATCAAAACAAGGTTGAACGTAATCTTGAGTTATCAAATAGGTTCCTTAAAAGTGTCATTAGACGAGAACTCTTACATATGAACTCGAAAAAAGTAAATTAGTGCCATCTTGAACTAGCAGGTCCATTGTGTATCACAATGAGATATGTCAAACAAAACACGTGTATGGGACAAGTAACAAAATCAGCAGACTAGCAGACGTTCTCACAGCTCGAATAAGACTTGGTCACAAGTCTCTGACAGTTCGGCTTATACAGGGATCTAGATGAAGTAAAGTATAAAGTCTGTGGATAAAGACAGAGACATACACTTGACCATTACATCTTAGACTGTGACGAAAATTTAATCATTTAGAGATAAATCTAAACTCAAGCTACATGAAATGCAAACCAACTTCTTACGAATAAAAAAATATTTGAAATCCTTGCACTACATCATGTTTTACTCCTAGCAGGTAAGTGACATATGTGTCATTTACCTGCTAGGTAAATGACACATATGTCATTATATGATATATATGTGTTTATATATATATGTCAAATGACATATATATAAACACATATATATGAGAATCTCGAGCCTGTGCCGCTAGAGGTTTTGTGGTGCGCTGAAAGAGGGTGAACAACTAGGCGGCTGGAAGAGTTGAGTGGTGGAATAGCGTGAGTAACTCACCTGATGCCCATTCCGTTCTTTCTCATGACCTTCAGGAGAGCAACGTCGTTGTTAAGGTAGGGGCCCTTGTCGAACTCCGGGTGCAGGAGGACTGTTGAGACCCGGAACTCCTGTTCCTCCTCTTCCTTCTCCTGAGAGAGTGAGGAAGGAGGCAGGGTTAAGAATGGAGGAAGAAGTTACAGATAGGGAGAAATAGTAGGAGAAAGTCACTACAAAAAAAGGGGGTGGGTGGGAATTAAAGAAAATGAGGTAGTAATAAAAGAAAATGGAGCGTACACAGAGGAATAAAGGAATCACGGAATTAAAAATGTCAAAAGTCCCCCTTCCATAAAAATAAACATTCACTCACACGAAACAACACACAACACATGCACGCCCTCTGCCGGACCCATCCTTACGAGAGTGTTGTAGTCTCCTATCTTGAGGAGGTAGGTGGAGGCCGGGTACTTGAAGACGCAGTGAGCGGCTGTAAGGATGTAATCTTCCGTCAGCACGGCTCCTCCACACCACTGCGACGGGCCAGACTTCGTCCGCAGGTTGATAGCCACCTGCCGTAAGAATTATATATAATATATATATATATATATATATATATATATATATATATATATATATATATATATATATATATATCAACATTAGTTTTTATGTTTTTATATAAAAATTTGACGAGGTGGTGACGATGGTGAACACCGCTAGGCTGCTGCTGTTACTCACCATCCAGGGATGGGCTCCTGCTGGGGCGTGTGGCCGCTGACCACCTTCGGGCTCTCCAGGTGAGAGTAGGAGGGACGTCTTCCACCGCCCGCCGCCCACACGTCTCCGGCAGCACCTCCTTCAGTGGCGGTAAGGTCATGAAGCCATCTACTTCTTCCCTCTGAAACACCACAATAAATGTAGACCTAGCTAAAGAAAGAACTCGGACACCTACCTCATTCAAATCCCTGTCTTCTACTTCAGCCAAACCCCTGACCCAGCGATTACAGCTTTTCTGCATTCTATCCCGTGTGCTTTTAAAATAGGTGTTAGACGTACCCCTGATGGCGGTGTTGTGTTGGAGCAGCGGAGGCCGACGTCCTCTGTGTGGTCGCAGTTGGTCTGGCCCCACGGCAGGTGCTGGCAGTCGGCGACGGAGGCCTCGTAGCCCAGGCAGCGTACATCGTCCAGCCACACCATGCCCGTGCCTGCTCCAAAGGTGTTGTTCTTGAAAATGTGCGAAGACCCTTCCCACCCCATCATCCGGCAGAGTACCTGCAGGGGGGAGGCTGCTCTGACGCCTGGGTGGGTAGAGACGGACTCTAAAACAGACGACTCCGTTTTAGCGTGTCTCCATAGACAAACACGCACGCAAACATAGACTTAGGTTTGCGTGCGTGAGTGTTTGTGCGTGGTGCCTGTAGGATCGACTTATTAGCTCTTTGATCCCGCTTTTCTAACCGTCAATTGTCTAATGTCCTTACTCCGGACCTATTTTTTTCCCTCTATGATACATTCAAAAATACAAAAGTGAACTTTCTGGTGGTCCATCACCACATATTGGTACTGTCGACCAAATAGTACTTTAATTTTAAGAGGACGGGCTGTATAGTAGCAGACACACTAGAGTGCACTATAACAGTAAGTATTGGACTCAAGATCGGGTGTGTATCGGAGATACGCGTCCTTCCTCCAGACCGAAGTGAATATTGGAGGCAAGACTGGCTATACTCACGTGTCCCTCTTCCAGACCGAAGTCATCATCGCAGACGGTGCCCCAGACGCCCAGGTAGCGCACCTCCACTCGTCCCTGGCTGGAATGGAGGTCTCTTCCAGCGTCTCCTCCACCGGCCAGACGCACCTCCACCGGCGCCTTGTGTCAGGTGGACAAGACAGAAATTAATATGATAGGCTACGGGGAAACAGCATATAACATCAATATATAATCCAAGTATATAATGGGTCCACGGCGACGCGAGAGATCCAATACGGTCAAAATTGGAAATATAACTTCCAGCTTTAATCTCAAAAATATTTAATACTAGTCACAATCGACTTGAGAATGGTCCAGGACGGACCGAAACGTCGTCGTCCCTTCACCTTCTAGTGTGTGGCCTGGTCAACATACTTTAGCCACGTTATTGTGACTCGTCGCCTGCATATTTAATACTATCCAAGGTATTCTGCCCTGCTCGGGTGAGGATCTGGGAACATATTTTCACTACTCACGATTTTAAATCTAACCAACGTTGTCAATATGTTGTTGCGAACCCTTTCAGGCCCCCAGGGATGGATTCGAGTCCAAGCTGTGGTAATTCTTCACAAAAAAGGCCACCAATAGTGCACATATTACAAATACGATTTCCTTTTATTTGTCGTGCAAACCGTTTTCTGTTATGAAAGAACGGAAGATAATAGTCGTGTCATGGGAGACCATTAAAAACTTTTGGATGAACATATTGCTTCAAAAAATAGCCATTGCTAGAAGTAGGACCCAAATTCTAGAACACATTTACCTGAATTTACCTGAGGGCCGCTATATCTCTAGTGGCCTCGACGAGAACAGTAGCCCGCGGTTTGACAAAGGTCCCTCCATTTGTTCTATGCGATGACATTTCACGTGTCAAATGGTAAAGCCATTTAGTTGGTTTGCCACCATTTAATCTTGTCTACAGTGACAGAGGGCATATACCGATATATATTGAATATCGAATGTATATAGAAAGAAAGAAATAGGATTTGTTGATGTCAGTGCCTTCATTGAAGGCGGTTTTCTTTTCCTCCAAACTGATGTAGAAAACGATAGTAAACATGAGCGTATATGTACAGGGACTACTCTAATTTTTTCGTTTGTAAATAATAATATTATTATTTACAATAACATAATTAATTTGCAATATTTTAATTATATTACAGAAGGATTTATTTTACCGTAAGTCCCCGTACATTCACGTCCATATTTACTATTGTTTTCTATATAAATAAATATAAATATAAATATGTTTATTCAGGTAAGGTACATACATACAAGTGATTTTATATAAATTGATCGATTTATAGATAAAGCTAGTACATACAATGCCTAAAGCCACTATTACGCAATGCGTTTCGGGCAGAATATCAGTTTGAAGTAATAGAACAATGAATATCTTTGTGTACCGAATAGTAAGAATTTCCTAGCAAGCTGATTTTCCCAGAAATATTAAATATTTCAAACAAAAATTGTTATGGAATGACAGTTTTTCGTAATATTATATATATATATGATTGGAATTTTTGTATTTGGATTCTCGGTAGTACAGTTGGGTTAGTTTTCACCTTACAATCAAGAATCCTGGAAGAGACAGAAAAGGTTGGGCACGTTTCCTTTCACCTAATGCGTTTACCTAGTGTCAGGTGGACAAGAATTTCCGTTCACCTAGCAGTAAATAGGTGATTATACGCACCCTCCCATCCCAGCCCGTCGACCACCACACCCTCCCATCCCTGCCCGTCGACCACCACGACCTCCCACTTTTTTTTACGCCACTGTAGCGACGAATGGGTTGATGTGGTTGACTGAGAGGGTGGACCCCTGCCTGGGTTATACCTTACACATGGTGCGGTTCTCGTCGGAGTTGTCCTGGCAGTCGTCGACGGTGTCACAGAGGTACCTGAGCCCCACGCACCGGCCGTTGCCACACTTCCATTGCTCCCTCCCGCACGCCTCTTCAGACTGGAAGCAACGCACCCCCGCAGCCTGGAAAACCAGCAACACCAAACAAATATTCAGTCAAATCACAGTCCTCACAGTAACTACAGTCACTACACAATAGCTCGGTAAGTCAACCATCCGTCGAATCAGTTAACTAGTCAGTGAAACATTGAGGCGTCTGGAGGGAGTTCCCAGACTGGGACGCACCTCTGAGGGCTGACAGTCGTGCACACCCCAGCCACCAAAGTCGCAGTCAGCGAGAGATTTCTCGTTACCGTGGCAGTTGAGGTCATCCATGAGGTACTGGCCGTTGCCAGACCCGAAACTGTGGGAGCGGAAGGTCAAGAGAGGGTTACAAGAGGCTTAGGTGAGACTTCAATTAAGTGAGACTATCACAGGGACATGAAAATGTAGCGTAAAGCTGCAAAAGAAACATTCAAACTCACTAATTGTATCAGTTTGACCAGGTGGTTTTAGGGGTATTTAAAGTTATGGAATGAAGGAAATTGTTCGGGGAAAGCGCCAAGCCATTCCGACTATATAGCACTTGGAAGGGGGTCAGGATAAGGATTTGGGATGGGACGGGGGGAAGGAATACATTAACCTGAATACTAAAAACAGAATTTGCGATTCAGAACATTTTTATGAATTAGTTCATAGCAAATTCTTTCTGTAATGTGAATTTTACCAAAGAATAAGTTGAAAAAGTGCTTGACTAAAAAAAAAAATGACGTATCAAATAAATTAGGGACAATGACAGAACTCAACAGTAAACTCACTATGAGTTGAGGAAGACTTCCTTGGCACCCTTTACGAAGCCCAGCTGTTGGCAAACTACGTCCCCGTCTGGCACACCCCACATGTCGTCACACACAGGACCCCACCGACCGAACACTGGCGGAAATCCGAATCAACATATAAGCTCTGTAGGGTGACAGTGGGTCACCGAGGATAAGCATAGACCAGCCACGACCAGCACACAAACCAATCTAGTTAACCTCGGTAATTACCTCACTCAGGGTCACAGTTAAAGATCTGGGGCCAGATTCACGAAAGCACTTACGAACGTGTACATCTTTCCTCAATCTTTGACGGCTTTGGTTACATTTATTAAACAGTTTACAAGCATGAAAACTTCCCAATCAACTGTTGTTACTGTTATAAACAGCCTCCTGGTGCTTCGGAGCTCATTAACTGTTTAATAATTGGAAACAAAGCCGCCAAAAATTGAGAAAAGATGTACAGGTTCGTAAGTGCTTGCGTAAGTGCGTTCGTGAATCTGGCCCCTGGAATAACACTGATTACCTAGGGTAATAAGTCTGTACTTAGGATTATCGAGATCCCTCTTCCCCCGCCCCTGGGTGCAACCCACAATAGTTGCCTAACTCTCTGGTACCTATTTAGGGGAAAGGAAACTTGCGTAAACGTTTCTGTCCTGCTTGGAAATTGAACGTGGATTCCTCGATTGTAGGTGGAGGACGCAGACCATTGTGCTACAGGACCCCATATAGTACAAAAAACGGTCTTGGAATAAACGGCAGTGACCCATGACCTTACCTTTGACTTCAACGCGGCCTTCGTTATCGGACGAACCGTTGACGAGTCTGACCTCGAAGTTGACCTGGTTGTCGCACTCCAGCTCGTCCTCGTTCTCCTTACAGTCCCGACGGCCATCACACCGCTGGGGGTCAACACAAGGGGGTCAACACCGCTGGGGTCAACATCGCTGGGGTCAACACCGCTGGGGTCAACACAAGGGCGTCACTGATGGATCCCCAGTTAACATCACACTAAATATATACTGCTTGGAACCGAAGAAAAAGGTCTATATTTCCTCTAATTTTCCCAACAGTGCAGCCCATCCTCCTGTCTTGGTAGTACTTATAGTAACGATGGGGACCATAGTATATATACCGACGTGCAACGCAGTTAGAAAGTAGACATCGGCACTATTGAGTTGCACAAACCGGAAAACTATTTTTCACTTGTGTTGCAAAGACAAACTGAGCTAACTAACCTAAGCTAACCTTCCTAGGCCTAATACCCGATATTTGAGGCCTATTATAGTACATATGTGTGCTATACTAGGCCTAGGAATATTTAAATTTGTTTCTTAGCTCCATTTTTTATAAATTAATTACTTATGAGTCAGTATACTACTGACATAGTCTCGGCTGCAATAATTGTTAGTGATGCGAATCTAAACATTCACGTAAAATCATTAACATGTTGCCAGTGTCAAGAAGCAATCGATCAATTGCACGCATTTAGCTGCAGTTAATTAGCATGTTAAAGGAGGGAGGGCCTGCTGCCTGGGTAACAGCTTCTCCTCCATATCAACCTACCCTGGCCCTGGTGAGGCCACTCCAGACCAGGCCGACACCGGTGCGCATAGTCTACTGAGACTGATGGATGCCTACTACTACCTGGCCTCACCTGAGTCTGGTTGATGCACTTGCTGTCCTTACAGACAAACATGTTGGTACAGTCGATGGTCATGTTCTTCAGCTCGTAGTACTCCCAGCTCCTGGCGGCCACCAGGCCCCCGGAGAGCCCAACGTTACTGCTGCTCAGGATGCACGTCTCCGTCGACTGTCTGCGGGAGAAGGAAGCTGGTGGTACTGCTTCATAGTTACAACCCTGCTCTTGTGCCAGGTAAGTCCACTACGGGCTTACCATAGCCCGTGCTACTTGGAACATTTTGTTCCCAGTAGCTGAATCTATAACAACAACAACAACGGTACTGCTTGCGGAAGATGGCACTTGGTAGCACCACCTGCAGCAAAAGGAACCTGGTGTCTCCCAAGACTCTACCCAGTTCCACAACGACTAAGTGAAGAGGGAAAACCCTTCAGCTTTCAGGTGTGGGGTCCTGGGGAAAAGAAGGAAGGAATTATCAAGGGAAAGCGCCAAGCCATTATGGCTATATAGCACTTGGAAGGGGTCAGGATAAGGATCTGGGATGGGACGGGGGGAAGGAATGATGTCCAAACCACTTGGACGGTCGGGGGATTAAACGCCGACCTGCATGAAGCGAGACCGTCGCTCTACCGTCCAGCCCAAGTGGTGAACCTGGGGGAAAAGAGACACTCTCCCTCGAGGTTTCCTCAGTATTAGTGGGGTGTCAGGTGTGGGGAGTTCTAAAGGGGTGATAACTATGAGGTATGGCAAGGGTTTTAACCCCCCCCCCCAGCTTGTTGGCATCTAGCGGACATATAAGCTGTCTCCTCGCGTCTGTTGCCTGATTATCGGCGACCTGCAGAAGTTTCCTAAGCTGAATTTACTGACAATTGTAGAACTGGAAGAAATCACGATCTAGCATTTCAAAATTAATAAATCCCATTTCTAATAAAGTACACGACTTCCTGGTTCAAAAAAACATAAATCCCACTTCTCCCAGGCTCACCAGAACAATAAATCCCAATCCTCTCGGGGGTCCCCAAAACAATAAATCCCACTCCTCCCAGGGGCCCCCAAAATAATAAATCCCACTCCTCCCAGGGCCCCAAAACAATAAATCCCACTCCTCCCAGGGGCCCCCAAAATAATAAATCCCACTCCTCCCAGGGGTCCCCAAAACAATAAATCCCACTCCTCCCAGGGGCCCCCAAAACAATAAATCCCTCCAACAAAACCCCTCACCACTTACTGATAATTAAAGGACTTGCATATAAAGGTCTTGGCCTGGATGCAGCGGGCGGCGCAAGTGGTCTTGATGGTGTAAAGCCACTTCTCCACCTCCTTGCCCTTGAGCTGGTAGTTCACGCGCTTACTGAACTCGTGACTGTAGTTCGGGCACCCCACCTCGTCGCTCCCGTCCTCACAGTCCTGGGGATGATGAAGATGTTGTTTAAGATTCAGCTACTGGGGAACAAAATGTTCCAAGTAGCACGGGTTATGGTGAGCCCGTAGTGGACTTGCCTGGCACAAGGAGCGGCGCTGAGCTGTGCCTGGGATGAGGGGACGTCACTGTATACGGCAAATAGAATGCATTGAACGAACAGGTTGTTGAAGCCAATTCAACCCACAACTTAAAAACGTAATGTGATGTAGACGGTAACACTGAGAGGGGGTAATCACGCACCTTAGCAACACCGGAGCCGCCTTGACGATCAAGCCTTTGACAAGGTCACAGAAATTCCTAGCCTTGTACAACAGGAAATGAGGGAGAGCTATTAGAGGGGAAAGGGGCAAACAGAGAGGGGGTGGATAGTGAGCGAAGGGGAAACGGGCAAACAGAGAAGGGGGGGGGGAAACAGGGGCAAACATCAACGCATGTCAACATTTGGTTTCCAACGGTGTTTTATATTTATCAAAACTTTAAGCTGAACTGTTTTATAGCGTCTTGAAAATGCTTCTGGACTCTAGGGCCGCTGTAACCTGGCAATTGAGCCAGGCGAGATGACACACACAGGCAGTCAGGCAAGCTGACAAGCAGGCAAGCTGACAAGCAGGCATGCTGACAGGTAGGCAGGCAGGCTTGCTATCAAGCAGGCAGGCTGGGAAGTTGACACCCAAGCACGGAAGGAGCATACTCAAAGGGATCGAGGTTAACTCCAAGAACGTTATTGTCATCCCGCCAAATAAGCTTTGCAATAAGAGGTAGAGACGGGCGGAAAAGGAGACAATAGCTAATGTCTCCTTTCCTGCCCCTCTCAAACCTCAACCCCATCAGAGCCATTATAGACCCCCATGGGGAACGGGATTCCACCTTGGCTACTGGAGGTGGACCCCCCACCCAAGCTCAAGACTACGTACAGTAATAAACAACCCATGAGCAGCTTCCAGGGGAGCTCCTTGGAAGGCTGCTGTGGTGGTCGTTGACACCCAGCCGGCGCTACGACCGCTCAGAAAGAGGATCGATTTACCTGCTGATCCTGCGAGCAGCAAACAATGTTTCCTGATACTGGAAACAACGTATCAAAGACGGCTTCCTAATCCCAAATTTCTAAAAAAAACTACCGTTTCATAATGGTGCTTTTAAGGGAAACAAATCCGTTTTTCGCCCCCTCATATCTCAAAATATAATGTAAAGAGGGTTAAAGTAAGAGGAAGGACACGGGTTGTTTGCTGTACGATACCTGCTGGCCGTCACACTGCCACTCATTGTGGATGCAGGTGCCAGACGTGCAGGTGAACTTATCAGCGAGGCAGCCTTCTTGAAGGTGGGCGCCGGGCTCCGCCGTCCCCACCACCTCCACTGTCTCCTCCCGCTCACACCTGGAAGGTATACACCGCATCATGTTAAGCCACATGGAAGGACAAGGGTGTACATAACATTACAGGAGTCTACGTAGGAGTACTCTCGTGTACATGAATATACACGAGTGTACATAGAAGGACAGGATTCTACACAGGAGGACAGGAGTCTGTATACTCCCACGTAGATTCGTGTAATTCTATGTACACTCTTGTCCACTCCTGTACAGCAGTACATTAGTCTACACAGGAGTACATTAGTCTACATAGGAGTACAGGAGTACACGAGTCTACATGAGAGTAGCCAGGCTTGGGGAGAAGAGCTCTCGGAGCCCTTCCTCGTACATGAGCCTATATGATAGTACATGAGTCTCTATTGATAAATATATATTTAAACAAAAAAAAGAGATTAGTTGTGTACTAAAAAACACTTCTTATAAGGAGATGACGTGACCGAAGAGCTAAAGCTCAACCCTCAAAAATCACAATATGGTGAGTACATCTTATCTCATTAGATGACTGTAGACCAATAAAGTACAATACAAAAATTAACTGAATTATTTTTGTGAAGTTTGTGCTTCGAAATGCGGTGGATATCTCCCTGTAGTACAATGTGTATTCTTGGGTAGTACGTGTTCTATTCTGAGATTGTTTATGTCTGCAAAATATAGAAAATGGGTCATTAATTAAACGCCCTTTAAACCTTGTGACTTTCCCAAGACAGTTTAGGGGAGACGTAATTGAAGGTTGCCGACTTGTGAAACAATGTATTACAGCTCTAGATAAGGAGTCGCCAGCCTTCAGGTCTAACCTAAGTCTAACCTAACTCAAGACGTCTAACCTAAGCTGTCTAGGGAAGGTCACAGCAAAGTTTGTTGAGGGGAAATAATGACCATTTTATATACTTTGGAGGCATAAACAATATCAGAAAATAACACATTTGGCATAATTAAATGTAGACATAGGTAAATGTAGAAATAGAGGCAGATAGGTTGAAAATTAGGTCAGATAGGTTGAGATAGATAGGTATTATCAGATAGGTTGAGACAGTTATAGAGAAAGGAGATAAACGAACGGACCGGGCAATGCCGGGTACCCCCCCCCCCACCTTATATCCATATTATAACAGAATGTATGTCTATCTGACTGTCAAAAGTGTGTGTGTACATATATATATATATATATATATATATATATATATATATATATATATATATATATATATTTATATATATATATATATATATATATATATATATATATATAATATATACCTACTAGTATATATTTAAATATTTAAAATTCCAAACGCCCTGGCTGAAATTATAGTACCTCCGCTTGCGTGATACAAAGCTAAGTGCTGTACCACTGTACCACCACTACACAGAAACAAGGGAGAGTATTTATCAACTCATTCAACCCCAGGCCTGGGTACATTGGGGTTATGTGATCAACTGTTTCGTCTAGTTCAGGTCTGGGTCAAGGAACATGTACCATATCTAATGCTGAACCTGAATGGTCCCCTGCAGGCTGTGTATGGAGCCTCAGCTCTAATGAGATATACCAAGTGATGCTTCCTTTATGTGAGATCTTCACTGTCTTTATGTGTGATCTTCACTGTCTTTATGTAAGATCTTCACTGTCTATGTGAGATCTTCACTGTCTTTATGTGTGATGTTCACTGTCTTTATGTAAGATCTTCACTGTCTTTATGTGTGATCTTCACTGTCTTTATGTGTGATGTTCACTGTCTTTATGTGAGATCTTCACTGTCTATGTGAGATCTTCACTGTCTTTATGTGTGATGTTCACTGTCTTTATGTAAGATCTTCACTGTCTTTATGTGAGATCTTCACTGTCTTTATGTGAGATCTTCACTGTCTTTATGTGAGATCTTCACTGTCTTTATGTGAGATCCTCACTTTCATTGAAGATCTTTACTTTATGAGAGGTCTTATTAACTTCCTATAAACAAGGGTGCCAGTATGTGTGTGTAGATATGTTGCATTAAACACACTCACTGTTCTCTCTCTCTCCAGACACCAGAGAGGCCGGTTAATACCGGCCGGTATTAACCTCTGAGATCTGCACCAAGAAACGCGTAGAACAGCTTCCCCCCTCCCCCCACACTTCGACCTCAACCCCCCCACCCCTCACAACCTGAACCTCCTACTTTATCCATGAATTGCCTACTCCCTCCTCTTCCCCACCCCCCCCCCCCCGTTCCTCCTAATTCATCATTCCCCATGACGAGCTAACTCAGAACAAAGTGTCCATGTAGCACGGGCTATGGTGAGCCCGTAAGGTAATATACGTATCTTCAAGACCACATACGTATCGGTGAATATGAGGGGAAATACCCATCTTGCTTTTTTGTCTGAATCGTTTGGTGAAAAAACTGATCCATTTTAAATAGATCAGTTTCTTCACCTGGTTTAGGAGAAGTCGCGTTCTTTGGATACAAGACAGCGTCTAATATTGAAATATATCGTAACCTTTTCATTAGGAGCGTAAATGGACGTACGACGGATATAGCGACAACACTGTGTACGACACTTTGCACCGTCTAGTGAGCGCAGCTGCCAGGCGAGTTGTTTTCAACTGGAAAAAAGAACTGCCTAATCTAACTTAATCTAACCTAGCCTAGCTTTACCTAATATGACCTATCCTAATCTAACATACATGTTATCTAACCTGATATGACCTAGCCTAAGCGAACCGAACGTAATAAAGTACATTACCACCGATATCACCCGAAATGATCGTATACATCCAGTATACATCCACTATACATCAAGTTAACATACATTATACAAAAAGTATACATCCATTAACAGGTGTAGTGTGAAAAGAACGGGAGGCAGAGGAGGAGGAGCACTGAGGCGCTTGCCGGCACGCGCACCGAATACTATGCATAGCAACAAGCGGTACTTTGAGCCTCTCACTGGTCCACCGTCCCACCGGTCCAGCGTCCCACCGGTCCAGAGTCCCACCGGTCCAGCGTCCTATCGGTCTGTCGTCTCGATGTCCCATTGGTACGCTCCCCAGAGCATAAAGGATCTAACCAGCTTGCTATGATGATTCACTTCAATCAGAATATCTTTATCTGCCCTGTTCAACCCGTTTATGTATGTAAAGGGTATTTAAAAGAATGTAATCAAAGAGGTGTGAGATCAGAAAATGCTGACGACCCTGGCCAGCTGGTGGGTGCAGGCTGGGGGAAGGTGTGGAACGTTTCGTTGGTGTGTAGCTCTGTCCTCATGTCCACACCTGTCTTGCTATCTGGCCTCATGTCCACACCTGCACTTGCTGCCTGGTCTCATGTCCACACCAGCACTTGCTGCCTGGTCTCATGCCCACACCTGCACTTGCTGCCTGGTCTCATGTCCACACCTGCACTTGCTGCCTGGTCTCATGCCCACACCTGCACTTGCTGCCTGGCCTCATGGCCACACCAGCACTTGCTGCCTGTCCTCATGTCCACACCTGTATTGCTGCTTGGCGTCATGGCCACACCTGCAGTTGCTGCCTGGCCTCATGTCCACACCTGCACTTGCTGCCTGGTCTCATGCCCACACCTGCACTTGCTGCCTGGCCTCATGGCCACACCAGCACTTGCTGCCTGTCCTCATGTCCACACCTGCACTTGCTGCCTGGCCTCATGTCCACACCTGCAGTTGCTGCCTGGCCTCATGTCCACACCTGCACTTGCTGCCTGGCCTCATGTCCACACCTGCACTTGCTGCCTGTCCTCATGTCCACACCTGTCTTGCTGCCTGATCTGTCCACATTTCTACACAAATAACTCATTAATCATAAACCACATATACTTTGACATAACGGTAAATATGAGTGGAAGCAAATACAAAATAACTTATTGTTGAGTGCAGACTATAATGTCGGAGTAGGCCTACAGGATAGAATGCAACAAAAAGGCCTATATAGACAGCAGGGAGAAGTGTTGCTCTTAGCTGGGTATTTGTTATTAAAGAATCGCAAGGATGATAACTTGATGACAGAGATAGTCTTTGTTCTGCACTTTATTTTGAAGACAGTTTAGACTTCTTCCGCTCGTGTACGAGTACTGGTCGGCCTGGTACTGGTCGGCCTGGTACCTGGTCGGCCTGGTCGACGACCGGGCCGCGGAGACGCTAAGCCCCGGAAACACTTCAAGGGACTTGTGTTGTTTGCGTATTATCTTTGTGAGGTAAATAACCTGTGGTAAATTTTTGTTTGCGAATATTTATCCAATATATTGTTTATATTTGTTGTCAATATTTATCGCAACATCAAATTCAACATTGGCTGTTGCGTGTAATTCACGGATGAATCTAATTACTGTAAGTGAATGTTTAAAACATATATATAAATGTTGACACAACATTTATGATTAAGCATATTTATTACAATCTAATTCAAGCAGTATAAAATAATTCCGTTGCGCAGTAGTCAGCGCAATCACTTCACAACCGCTTGGTCCTGGGTTCAGTTTACAGACTGGACGCGATGGTTTTTGCACGTCTGGCGCTCGGTATGGTATATACATACCATCCATATGGTATATACCATCTATATGGTATATATGCCTCTGTTCACCTAACAGTCGCTGGCTTTGGGAAGAGAGACTTCGAGCATTGTAACAGGAGAATATATTAAGGGCCTACGATAGACTGGAACCCTCGTCCCTGGACTCCACAAGCACACAGGCTTCGTCCAGTCCTCGTCCTCCTAAGGTTTCACAACGTCAAGAAAACGGATAATTTAAAATGTCCTCTCCTGACTTACCAGAGCCCCATTTGGTCACCATTTGGTCCGGGAGACATCTCCCGTCACGCAGGGTGCAGTCGCGCCTCCACAGATCTCCAGTATCAGCTCTTGATACTGGTAATGGCGCAAAAGGGCCACCACTTACGGGCTATTCATGCCCGTGCCACCTTTTGGGTGGCTTAATCTTCATCAATCAATCAATCTTACCAGAGGACCCAAAACAGAAAACGGGACCGTACGTCACTTTCACGGCCGCAAATTCCACGAGGTGCTATTCCATTTTCTAGTACAGTCATTTTTTTGGCCATACGTAGCGCATACGATCGAAATGCGACGTTCTTGGTAAGAGGACAAGCTGCCTCGTCAGTGGGACGAAACCAGCAAGGCGGCTGTATCCGCTCTTGCCCAGATCCGTTAAGATCAGACACCGGTTATACCAGTCTCTCCTACAACTCTTCCTCATTACGTGTCTGGTTTAACACAAATGTTAAATATATTATACACTTTACATACAGAATACGTCATTAAACAGTTGTATTAAGCTTACAGGCTTAATTATAGAGTTTGCCAAACATATCCCAGACTTCTTATAAGATACATGCAACACAAACACACAAGAGGGAACAGCTTCAGGCTCAAAAGCTACAATGTAGGAGAAAGAGAGAGAGAAAAGAGAGAGACAGAGATAAAAACAAAAGATGCTTTTTCAAGCAAGGGTTTATGAACCCGTGAACCGCCTACCCGCCGACGTCTCAAGTACAGACACTTCAGCTGCAAATCCGGATAGAAAAATCTTCAAAAACAATTGGGGAAATACCTCTGTCAACGAGCTGGCTTCCTGTCCCCATTGAGGCCACTAGAGAGATAACGGCCCTCGGGTCAATTCGGGTAAATTCGTATAAATATACCTGGGTATGTCGCAAAAGTTTGCCCGTCCTGTGGAGGTGAAGCACCAAGGAGTGTCATCACCGTCCGGGTTGGCCAGTAGTTGTGCCTCAGGTCGTGAGTCGAACCAAAATCCTTGACTTTAGGCTGGACGTCTGGGTGCGTCCAGGGAAGGCAGCGGTCGCCTTGAGCAGTGATGTTGGCCGTGCCGCTGTACGCCATCCCTCGACCCCTGATG
>WNGS01162157.1:5186606-5202917 GCA_020271785.1 Procambarus virginalis
TCCCCACGTGAAGTTCCCAGTTGTATCACACACAAACACATAAAGGTCCTCTTTAAGAGTAACATTAGGACCTTACACGGTTAAGAATATAAGTTGCAACCAAGTTGTTCAAGATACCGTAAACTCCACTGGCAAATAATGGTAAAGCTCAGGCCACCAGTATACAGTATTCAGGCTCTTTGGAATTTATCCGAAGTAAATACCGAAGCCACACCACCATAGGGATAATGCCACCGTAGCCTCCGTAGCCACCGTAGCCACCGTAACCACGGTAGCCACCGTAACCACCGTAGCCTCCATAGCCACCGTAGCCACGGTAGCCACCGTAGCCACCGTAGCCACCATAGCCGTAACCACCACCGGTGATGGTGATGGCGTCGACCATAATGGCGACCAATCTTCGACCCCAGGGGTCAGCGCAGCAGCAGGATCAGCATCTGCTTCAGCGTCTGGGTCTGGATCAGCGGCAGGTCAGCGTCTGCCAGAGCGAGGGGATCAGGGTCTGCCAGGGCGAGGGGATCCGGAAGGCCAGGGCCACTGGTTCCGGACTAGCGAGGGCCAAGGGTACAGGGTCTGCTCTACTAGGACCCAGCAGCAGGGCAGCCACGACCACCAGCGCCTCCAACACCAACCAAAACTGCAACAGTTTTAGAAAAAAAACATTAAATATGTTGATCCTCAGAAACAAATATCTTTATTGCTCCTGCAACGGTGGCTTTAGTACACCAGATACAAGTGTATCATCAGTATTTGTTGCACAAATAAAATAAAACATGAAAGTTCAGCAAAGATTTAATATTTGATGAAATAAATTGCGTAATCGTCCAAAATGAATGCTGTTATTCTAAATACACTTGTATTAAGATGTCTTCACACCTCTTCAACCGGTATTTCGTGGGTCCTTTGGGTCATGTAGGCCAACAGGTGTGCACGATAAACAAGTCAAAGTTGTATGGATCTAACTCGCCACAAATTGAAATTAGTTGGTTAACTTGGGGCTGGTGTGGTCCAGCTCTTGATTCCACTATTGCTGCCAGGAGCTGGCTTGCTCAGAGACGTTTGACCCGCGATAAGGCATGGCAAGGTAAGGCATTCACCCGCAGCATGGGTATGGGGGTCCACTACCCCACAGTATGGGTATGGGGGCCCACTACCACCTGCAGCATGGGCGTGGGATCCACTATCACCCACAGCATAAGCATGAGGTGCACGATTAATGATTCAAGCTAAAAAAAACTACTGTACTTGGTTTTGTCACACAGGTTCAACGCTTCCGGGTTCAAAACTACTCAATGAGGGATTTTGACCATTGGTAGTTTCTCCAGCTTCATCAGTTTACCCGGCTACTGTTAAGCTTCTCTCAAGCTCTGGAGAGTTACATAGGCCACCACAGAAGCTTATACTGACCAGTCAGTAATTATTCTTTAGTCCTGAATATAGTCCAGGTCTAAAACTCGGTGTATATATGAGAACTATATACTAGTTATATATTCTCTGAGAATATACCTCTCGGTATACCTATTCCTGAAAGTGAGGTACAGTTTCGGTGTCCTCTTCCCTTGCTTCCGTTGTCTTTAATTCATAGTTAACTTTTTGGACTTTTGGAAATTTAAGAACTTTTGGAGTCCTCGGTTCTGCTGGACCGAGGACACTGTGATGGGTAGCTAAACACGTTAATCTCATGGGGGGGGGGGGTTCCTTTAACTATTTGCCCGTTCATTCCCACAAGAGAGGACATTTCTTAACAAATTACATTCTTTGCTCTAAATATTTCAAACAAGTGCATATCCAAAAACAACAAACAAAAAAAAATATTTTGTTTATTCTGAATGACAACTGAAACCATTTTGTAAGAAATAGTAATGTTTTCTCACAGATATAATAACATAGGATGAAAACCTACCCTGTGTATTTGTGAATTATGTTAAGAATTTACACAAGTCTTTCGCAATCTCCTGAGTGTTTTCTCAAGTGGACCAGACGTTGAGAAGTGAGTCTCGTCCTTTCACACACTCAGCTCTTGACAAAGCACTCAGGAGAGTGCGAAAGACTTGGTGTAAATTCTTAACATAAATTCCACAAATACACAAAAATGGGGTTTTTACCCTACCCTATTTGTGATCCGATACAGACTAAATTGACCTCTTTTTGGTAAATCTTCGATTCAAGAATCTTATTCGAATGAATCTGACGAGGAAGCGGGCGTATTCTACTCTATAACCTCCCTTGGGTCCGCGCCTGCCCCGGGATGGAGCCGTGACATGCAAAGGTAACTTCTGAAGGAGGTCCTAGAGGGTATACTCACGACCTTCATGGTGTCTGCAGGAGGGAGGGAGGGAAGACTGCAGGAGAGGTGACTGTGAATGTTTCGCGGGGTGACTGGTGAGGCAAGGCGTGCCTCCCAGTTATATATATACCCGAGCACCCAATGATGTCCCCAGGAACCCTCCTCCATACCTAGCCTCCCTACTACCACCTTCCCCGCCACACACACACACACACACACACACACACACACACACACACACACACACACACACACACACACACACACACACACACACACACACACACCCTTGATTGAATAGATAAACATGCAAATGGGTAGGATATGTTTAGTAACACAAATTGCAAAATAAAATAATAATAATGTTACAGATGCTACTATCTCTACCATTGTTACTACTACTAGGCTGGTTCTACATCTACCACTACTACTACCGCTAATTATATTATTAATAATGGTATTGTTCAAATCTCTTAAATGATACTTAGTATTATGGGTACAGAAACAACAGTCAGTACTGGCGGTGGTGGTGGTAGTTGTGGTAGTAGTAGTAGTAGTAGTAGTAGTAGTAGCAGTAGTAGTAGTAGTAGTAGTAGTAGTAGTAGCAGTATCATCAGCTACAGTATTTCGTAGGCTATATCAGGTGAAGTAATATAGCAGAACCAACAGTGATCTTGCATTTTGCATAGTTAATGCTGCCTGTGTGTTGACCCTTACGCCTTGATAGATGAGCATCAGCACCTAAAAGGCTGGTAAGGGTCGGGGGAATAGGAGGGGGAAGAGAAGAGGGAGGGGGAGGTGGGGAAGAATGAGACCCGAGAGGAAACCAAACTCGTTTGGGAAGAGGTGGGTTTAGGGGGTTCGGGTAAGGATGGGAATGATGGGGGGTGGGAGGGGGTGGAACAGGTACAAAAGGAGGGGGGAGGCGAAGGATATTGTTGTGGGGGGGGGGGGATTTTGGGTTGCAATGTTACTGTCAACCGGTGTTGGAGGTAGGGAGGGTGCCGGTGTTGGAGGTAGGGAGGGTGCCGGTGTTGGAGGTAGGGAGGGTGCCGGTGTTGGAGGTAGGGAGGGTGCAGCAAGAGGAGGAGGAGACAGAGATGCTAGGAGGGAAGACCGCACGAGGATGAGAGAAGGTTAAGATGGCAGGTGAGAGAATGTAAAGGTAGAAGGAGGGGGAGGGAAAGACAGTATAGTAGAAAGGAATAGACGACAGAAGAATGAGGAGTGAGAGAGAAGAGAGGAGTGAGACGATCAAGTATGCTAGAGGAAAGACAGGTGATATTCAGAATGTGAACTTGTCTACTACTTGGTATGTCTGCCGGCATATCTGCAACTGGGGATAAACGTATATACATCCCACACTGCAGCAGGGGCTTTGACCCACCAGGACCTTGCCCTTGCAGGTTATACACAATTACTTCGGTAGTGGCGGTGGTGGAAGTGGTTACCATGAGGTTACTTGAGGTGCTTCCGGGGCTTAGCGTCCCCGCGGCCCGGTCGTCGACCAGGCCTCCTCGGAATACCTCCTCGGTCGTGGTAGTGTTAAAGAGGTGGTAAATCTCTTTGTTTTACCAACACATTAATTGCTCTGAAATGGGTCGTTTCGCAACAGCAAAAATGGTTACTGAGATGCCTCCATAAACCACAAGCATATATACCAACAGCGATATACTCTACAGTCAACTACAGCATAGATTCGAACCCTCAGCAAGGCTCCTGTTGGATTTGTTCATTGATATATAACGATAATGTGATTTCTCTGTGTGTTGTGATATTGGTGGTATTGGAACCTAATTTCCAGACGTCACTTCAAACGAAGGCCTGTCATTAATACAGTCTAACAGACCCGAGCCATCACGCCAGAAATGGGGATGCCCAAACTCCCTCTGTTACAACTAAAGTACGTCTACAACATGGGGGGCTCCACATGGCCGCCTATGACTGCTACAACAGAGCACGAGAAACAGAAAGAGTTCATTAAACACCGTATATATATATATATATATATATATATATATATATATATATATATATATATATATATATATATATATATATATATATATATATTGGTGTATACTGGCAGCAGGTTTTCTTTTAAACATGTCTCATTAAATATGACCGCATATTCTGTATTTACTATCTTCTGATTTAGGGCTTCTATCCCTCTAACAATTTTCTTAGCATCAGGGCTTAGCTGAAATAGGAAATCCTATTTCAGCTAAGCCCTGATGCTAAGAAAATTGTTAGAGGGATAGAAGCCCTAAATCAGAAGATATATATATATATATATATATATATATATATATATATATATATATATATCACATTAGTGTGATTTCTCCGTGAATAATAATAATAATAATCATTATCGATATTATAAGGAAGAAAGACGTTAGCGTGAAAAACGCAATATGGTATACAAGTCGCGTTTTCTGTGATGGCGGCCATTGCCCCTTGCCCAACAGTTTCCACTGTCAAGGCCAACAAGCTGCCCCTTTACTCTCTCGCGGGCGCTCACCCTGCGCCTGGGAAGTCCCAGCGTAGCGGTCGCGCGCGCGTAACAGCCGTTGGCCATGTACCCAGCGATGGGTATTTCAGCTCCGGAACTAGAGTCCCGTCCCACACTGGGATGAGTATCAGTCTAAGATGAACCCCCCCCCTCATTCAACAGATGAGTTATCAACAGTGAATGCCACCGTATTCATAGTACCTCTAGTACATAACATCACTGCATTCAGAGATGAGTACGAGGGGTCCTAAAGTCATACCCATCACTCAGGAATGCTACCAAGAATCCAGGACGCCCTCTCTCACTCAGGGATGGTGAGTACCAAGAGTCCATGACTCAGGATGGTGAGTACCAAAGAGTCCAGGACTCAGGATGGTGAGTACCAAAGAGTCCAGGACTCAGGATGGTGAGTACCAAAGAGTCCAGGACTCAGGATGGTGAGTACCAAAGAGTCCAGGACTCAGGATGGTGAGTACCAAAGAGTCCAGGACGAAGAGACAGAAACCTTCCAGAGGGAAGGGGATCCTACTGATGGTATCAGATCTACCAGGCTGTGATGGCCATTGCTGGAAAACTTTACAAATTAAACACCGGCCGCGAACCAGCCAAGGACAATGGAAACAGGTTGATAGCCGGACGACCTTCACATCTCTTTTTTCCCGCCTTTTCCCCCCCCGCGTCCCGCCATCTTTCCCGACGCTCCGCCACCCCCTCCTTCTCTGTTCTTCTCTTCCCTTTCTTTCTTGGCTCTTGGCTTCTTTGCCAAGCACAAGGCGTGGGAGGGGTCAGGGGGAAGATGGGGCGGTGGAATGAATGGGTCATTTGCACAGTGACGACCAATTACATGCCCCATCATGCCAACAAGCCAGCAACATACGACCCATTGTGCCAACCGCCAACAGGACGGACGGACGATTTTCCAGTGAAGACAACGATCTTAGAGTAAAGACTGGCGATCTTACAGTCTGCTCGTTCAAGGGTACGGTCAAATCGTGGTATACGCTTGTCTACGTGCCTATATCCTAGCTCCCACCGTCATGTGCACACAAGATTGTTGAATTATCGAACATAATAGACATAGACGGGTAACATAATAGACACGGGATGGCTGGATTGTTTCAAGCGTAGGATAGACATACATATGAATGAATTTAGGTAGATATAGCGAGCTGCCTCGTTATAGCCCTACATAAGTTAATTTTATTCTTATGCTTTTAGGTTCTTATATCCTCTTAAGTGGTTGCAGGAGACGTTTCTACGTCATTATAACACCCAAGCGACTAAACGTATAAACTGGCACAGGATTCGTTATTTACGCAGTTTACGAAACGTGTACATCTTTCCTCAGTCATGTTTACATTTATTAAACAGTTGATGAGCTTTTGACATGTCACAACCCAGCGTTATTGTTATAAACTCTGGCACTCCTGGCACTCTGCCCAAGGGATTCCCGCTTATCCTATACATTGGTCTTGAGTTTTGTATACCACTTGTCATGTTATTCATGAACACAACTGGCCGCTAACTGTTCGGACAAGAACAATGTTAAAGTGTTTCGCTGCCTTGCATGTCAAGTCTCTCCCAGACCAGGACACCAGAGGTCTGCTCTCTGGAATTCCCTGAGGCGGTGCAGCTGCTTTCCTGCAACACCCTACGAGTCGCTGGCTCCAGATACGACTCGCCATCATGAGTTACGACTCACCATCACGAGTTACGACTCGCCATCACGAGTTATGAGTCGCCATCACGAGTTACAGCTCGCCATCACGAGTTACGAGTCGCCATCAAGAGTTGGTGAGGCAGATCACCTGGTACCAAACATCTGCGAGGCAGATAGATGCTTGGCAACCCACATTCCCCACCCCACCCCCTTCCCTGGGAGGCGAGGGACGGACTCTTGAGGGACCACAGGGAACCTGCTGGAAGACCATCTACACCCATAAGGCGTCAGGGGTCATGTCAACTCTGGAAAGTCGCGGCTGAACGGGAGAATGGCGATGGCTCCTATAGTTCAGCGGTCTACGCTCTCGACATACAACTAAAGATCCCTGGCTCAATCCCCGGGCGAATTTGAAATGATAGGCACTTTTCGAAACAACTGATGCCTCTGTTCATTTGATGCAGCAGTTGGGTAACTGTTGAGGGCATCCATGGGCAGGGGGAAGGCCAGTAGTTGACACATTAGGAGGCGTACTAAGGCTTACTTGCTGTAGTAAGACTTATCAGCTCGATATAATTCTTAGTGCACACTTCCTGGTCTCGATAAGTTGAATTATATTCCAGTCTTGTCTAGAACCTCGGGTTCCAGGGAGGTTCCCACAGCCTGGAACTCCAAGTCATGCGGAGTTCCTGGCAGCGGCGAGTGATGGTGTTAATGCTCACACATTTACTCAGCTAGTTGTAGTCCAACCACTTGGGCTGGAGAGTAGAGCGACGGTCTCGTTTCATACAGGTCGGTGTTCAATCCCCGACCGTCCAAGTGGTTGGGCACCATTCCTTTCTCCCGTCCCATCCCAAATCATTATCCTGACCCCGTCCAAGTGCTATATAGTATTAATAGCTTAGCACTTTTCCCCTGATAATTCTCTTCCTTACCTCACCTAGTTGTACTCGCCTAGTTGTGCTTGCGGGGGTTGAGCTTTGGCTCTATGGTCCCGCCTCTCAACCGTCAATCAACTGGTGTACAGATTCCTGAGCTTCTCGAGCTGTATCATATCTACATTTGAAACTGTGTATGGAGTCAGCCTCCACCACATACTTCCCGTGTTAGTGCTTCGTTAATTATGTCTTGATGTAAGATGTTTCTTGGACTAGGTCAATTTGGTTCAGTACGGCTCATTAATGCAATGGCGGAACATAGTTGAAAAGGCAGCAATCTATTAAATAGTGCGCTTGCTCAGACTAGCATGTTTTTCAACCTTTGATCAAACTGTGAGCATAGGCTGTCCCTCATAGCGTCGACACAGCACATCAGGTGTTTATAAGTATTGGCGCGATATAACACATGAAAGCGGTTGGGAACAAAATAATATAGTACAGCAGGTGTTGATCACTCTTGCAGAGGTCACAAGTAAGAATTTCGATAAAAAGAGAAAGAATTGCAATAACTACACGCTTTCAGAAGCCAACGAAATAAGAATAACGATAACTGGGAAAGAGTCAGGCAGTAGATAAAGGCTTTTAAAAGTCAACAAATAATATTCATCAAAGAAGAAGACTCGGACATCAAGTACATCATTCCAAAGACGGGAAAGGAAGAATGTGGAGTACCAAGACCATGAAGGGAGTTTTGAACGCGCAGTTGAGTGTGTTGACCAAAATCTCCAAAGCAAACACTTCACGGTGGTGAGACTGGTGGAGTGTTTACTATGGAGGAAAGGTGAGGGGGAAACGTACGCACGGGGGAGTACGTTAATTCATTTGGATTTATGAATGAATAGAGAATGGAGTGAGGGCATGTTTGTGAATGGTTATATGTTCGTGAATTAGTACGTATTTTGAATGTTTTTGTGAATGGGAATGTGTTTGTGAATTTGTCAATGAGTGTGTGTTAATGAGAATGTGTTTGAATGAGTGCTGGGTTGAGCGTCAGTCCCTGGGCCCCTAACCTTTCTAGGTCAGTTAATACAATGACACTTTTTTCGCGTGTTCATTGTTAAGTTATTTTATGCTTATTGATCATCCAGTTTCTAGCCGTGACCTCTTGTGCTGCGCTCTCTCATCTTGTTCACGGCTTCTCAGTCGACTACGTCAGTTCTTGTTAACATTATGCTCGTTGTTATCATAACTTTCCCCTACTTCTACTTTCATTCTATCATGACTCGAACACTGATGCCTGCCTCATGAACTCTCTCTCACTTGTCCTTACCGACGTGACTGCTGATGGCACCAGCTGAGAGACTTATGAAGTGTAGAGAAATATCTTACATGTTCCGATCCAACACAGTGACTCAAAATTCATTTACCATCACTTCCTTCACCTTGACGCAGGACAAAGACCCCAAACTCACGGCTGAAGCCACCAAGGAGTCTTCCAGGACCTGAAATTGAAGTGTTCTTGTCGTACCCAGCTAACCAGACTGGAATCCAGTTGACCATGAGTTTCGTTTCCAAAAGACAAGTTTCAAGAAAAAATGCTCTATTGCAAGGTGGTAGTAGAGACCTGGCAGACTCAATCACATCCACGGTGATGTGCAAGTCTTCCGGTAGCTATGGCAGCACAGTTCTCCAGTTCACGCATGCAAAGGTATACGCACACGTTGTATACAGGTGTGGGTGGATCATGGGTACGTGTGGGCGGAGCATGGGTACGTATTAAGGTACAGCTGTAGGCTTAACATGGGTACGTGTTGTGTACGTACATATAATGGAGGAGTATATGTAAGGGGTTTGAAATTGGAGTGGGGTTTATATGGCTCTGGGGCAAGACCCAGGGGTGGACAGGACCCAGGTGTGGACAGGACCCAGGTGTGGACAGGAGGAGAGGCCAAGCACACACCCTCAACAGAACTGGTTGAAGGCGGACCAAAGAGCTGTTGTTGCTACCTCCACAGACACCCCCCGCCCTGGGGCCGCTCTCCCCCCTCCCCACCTCAGCCTCCAGCTCTTAGGTGTCGCATAGTTCCACTGGTGTACACAGATCAAGGAACACAGAGCCAGTATCAAGGAACACAGAGCCATTATCAAGGAACACAGCTAGTATCAAGGAACACAGAGCCAATGATAAGGTACACAGAATCAGTATCAAGCTATTTAAAGCCAACAAATAGATTTAAGAGCCATAGATAATTAAATGTTGCATCACACTATTTCAAACCCGAACGCCTTCAGAATCCCAGCAACCACAGGACGTACACACGGCGTAGTAACAATGCATTATTACGTTGTTACAACATAAAAACTGAACGTTTTTGCAGCGTAAAAATAACATTAGCTGGGAAGGTGAAGGAGTCCGGCCAACACGTCGTAGGAGCCTTCCTGCGCCATCTGCTGGGAGCCGTGACAAGGTTCCTCAAGGTGAAGTTCCTCAGTGTGTGTGGTGGAGACGCACCTCCACGCGATTGGACACTCCGTAAAAAAATTGCAATGGTTTTGCCCAGCCAGAATCGTTTCGAACCAAAGCATCCCGCCCGACACCTCTCGTGGCCGAGGCTCAGGCCTTTTAGAAGACGGCAGTTTTATATTAATACCACTCACAGTTTTGAAGGATTGGCCATGGCATTAAGAATGGGGTGTAACTAGGCGAGAGTACGATCAGATCCCTTATAGTCTGGGGTGAAGCCAGACGGGTCTACACACGCCGACTCGTCCTTGACCTGTCTGATTGGCAATTATATATATATATATATATATATATATATATATATATATATATATATATATATATATATATATA
This sequence comes from Procambarus virginalis, assembly GCA_020271785.1. Classification (NCBI taxonomy): domain Eukaryota; kingdom Metazoa; phylum Arthropoda; class Malacostraca; order Decapoda; family Cambaridae; genus Procambarus; species Procambarus virginalis. The sequence goes on from WNGS01162157.1 coordinate 5,196,804, forward strand.
TATATATATATATATTACAACAGTTTTGGATGAGGTGAACAAAACTTTAAACACAGGCTAGAACACTAAACAATGGTTTCGTGTTCTAGCCTATGTTTAAAGTTTTGTCCACCTCATCCAAAACTGTTGTAACATATCACCTCACCCAAAATGCGAGTATAAAATAAAATGAAAGCTGTTTAAATCATATATATATATATATATATATATATATATATATATATATATATATATATATATATATATATATAATCAGTGAGAAAAGCAGTAGAATAAGTGGTGAGGATTCGAACCAGCACCCTGGGTACCGCCAAGTATACGTTATAACCAACTCGGCCATGACATGCTCGAAAGCATTGAAACGTGGGATTTAACTGAATCGTCTAGGGATCGTGAGGCTTCCAGTGAAGCTTCATCAGGGCTTCACGCATTGCTCGCGTGCACTCTGACTGTGGTCCAGGCGTTCTACCTGCAACACTTCTCTTCAAATGGACAAAGTAATCACATTAACGTTATGTATCAATGAGAAAATCAGTTGAAGCCGTGAGGAGGATTCGAACCTGCACCCTGAGTATGCCCAAGTATTCGCCCTGAAGCAGTCTTTCTTATAGTCATGTCATTGAATATGGCAAAGAGTGAAATCAAGGATTCTAGCACGAATCCTCTTTATATTTCTTATCTTCACTCGAGAAGGAAGTAGAAAAATAACTCTGCAGAGTTCCTTTTCATTGTTGTATTATCGCCTCATACAAAGGGATGTGTTTCGTTGGTCCTGACAACATATTCAAAGCAGAGTGGAAGTGGGTGAGGGAAGTGAGGAAGCGGCACATGCCACACCTGGCTTCACATGGGGCTGTGTGCTGGATGTGCAGTCTTGGTCTTGAAGGTGGTAGCATGTTGACCAGACCACACGCTAGAGGGTGAAGGGACGACGACGTTTCGGTCTGTCCTGGACCATTCTCAAGTCGATTGAGAATGGTCCAGGACGGACCGAAACGTCGTCGTCCCTTTACCTTCTAGTGTGTGGTCTGGTCAACATACTTTAGCCACGTTATTGTGACTCATCGCCTGCATGTGGCAGCATGTAACTGGCTTTTGGTAGTTGGTTGAGTTCGTTTGATATGAAGTGCTTCGCAGATCTCTAATCTTCTACTGTCCAAACCTTGCAACAAGAACACTTATGTGGCAACATCCATCTCGCCACAAATGTCATAGCATTAATGCAGACACTCAAAGATTAAGGACGTCGGATACTTACCAACCGGGTGCCACTCATGTAGGCATACTAGGGAACGACATTGCAGATAAAACTGCAAAACTTGCAATTAGGAGAGGAATTGTAGACATTTACATAACACAGGCTCTTGCACAGATTAAGCCAATAATTAAGAGATAGATCACTGCAGAAGATGTACAGTGACCACAACACAGCAGTTGCAACATCAGGACCTGCAGGTTGGTACAAGAATTCTACCAACTACGAACCACTTATTTTGATGAAAGGGAACAACAGAAGTAGAACAGCTTCTGTAAAACAACAGAAGTAGAACAGCTTCTGTAAAACAACAGAAGTAGAACAGCTTCTGTAAAACAACAGAAGTAGAACAGCTTCTGTAAAACAACAGAAGTAGAACAGCTTCTGTAAAACAACAGAAGTCCACTTACACCCCATTAGGCTTGGATACCCATGTGTATATGGAAAATAGACTTACAGGTTCCAGAAAATGAGAGGAAATGCCAGCACTGTGGAGAAATGCCCGACACACCACTGGAATAGTATCTAACACAGTGCACAGTTACTAACTAAATAAGACTGCAACAGAGATTTAGGAGAACAGATGAAATTGTTAGACACTGAAGCGAGCATACACGCCATAAATACTCATATACACCGCCTAAGTTAAACAGAAACGAGCAAAACTTAGTGGGTCAGGCAGAGGCTCGGGCCCGCGCAGGGATATTCTGCAAAAACCGTTTTTCCGTTTGACAAGAAGACAGGAGAGTTAGGGGAGACATGATTACCATGTACGAAATACTCAGGGGAAATTGACAGGATAAAGACAGACTACTTAACACGGGTGGTACTCGAACAAGAGTACACAGGTGAAAACTGAGTACCCAATTTAGCCATAGAGACATTAGTAAGAATTTTTCAGTGTCAGGGTAGTTAACAAATGAATGCCTTAGGCAGTGATGTGGTGGAGGCTGACTCCATACACAGTTTCAGTGTATGTATGATAGAACCCAATAGGCTCAGAATCTGTACACCAGTTGATTAACAGTTGAGAACCGGGACCAAAGAGCTAGAGCTCAACCCTCGCAAGCACAACTAGGTGAGTACGGAATACATCAAATATTCTGCATTATACACGCTGAATGCATCAAATATTCTTTATTATACACCGGAATACATCATATATTCTATATTATACACCTGGAATACATCGCATTCTTCATTATACACAGGGGAATACATGAAATATTCTCCATTATACACACGGAATACATTACATATTCTACATTATACACCGGGAATACATCACACATTCTACAGAGAAACATATCATTACAAACATCAACTGTTCACCACGCAGCGTTGAAGACGATGCAATCAGAGACACGGCGCAATCAGATTGTTCTGCGCTCCTAAAGGAACGAGGAACACTGGGTACACTCTGATTGTCACAATAAGAACAATTAGTGTGTATACCCAGTAACACACTTGACTACCCAATGTGACGTGTAGCTTCACACTGGGGTACAATCAGTGTGTTCATCGCTTCACACTGGGTACAATCAGTGTGTTCAATGCTGCACACTGGGTACAATCAGTGTGTTCATCGCTACACACTGGGTACAATCAGTGTGTTCAATGCTGCACACTGGGTACAATCAGTGTGTTCATCGCTACACACTGGGTACAATCAGTGTGTTCATCGCTACACACTGGGTACAATCAGTGTGTTCAATGCTGCACACTGGGTACAATCAGTGTGTTCATCGCTACACACTGGGTACAATCAGTGTGTTCATCGCTTCACACTGGGTACAATCAGTGTATTCATCGCCTCACACTGGATACAATCAGTGTGTTCATCGCTTCACACTGGATACAATCAGTGTGTTCATCGCTTCACACTGGGTACAATCAGTGTTCATCGCTACACACTGGGTACAATCAGTGTGTTCATCGCCTCACACTGGGTACAATCAGTGTGTTCATCGCCTCACACTGGGTACAATCAGTGTGTTCATCGCTTCACACTGGGTACAATCAGTGTGTTCATCGCTTCACACTGGGTACAATCAGTGTTCATCGCTACACACTGGGTACAATCAGTGTTCATCGCTACACACTGGGTACAATCAGTGTGTTCATCGCCTCACACTGGGTACAATCAGTGTGTTCATCGCCTCGCACTGGGTACAATCAGTGTGTTCATCGCTACACACTGGGTACAATCAGTGTGTTCATCGCCTCACACTGGGTACAATCAGTGTGTTCATCGCCTCGCACTGGGTACATCAGTGTGTTCATCGCTTCACACTGGGTACAATCAGTGGTTCAATGCTGCACACGGGTACAATCAGTGTGTTCATGCTGCACACTGGTTAAAATCAGTGTGTTCATCGCTTCACACTGGGTAAAATCAGTGTGTTCAATGCCAGAAACGTCACACTCAGTATAGCTACCATCCACACTGATGTCAGCAACTATATGATATGTTCCCCTTGAGTCAATTATCTACTCTCTATCGCTGACGCTTTCATAAAAACTTGAGCAGTAGCGGCTGCATTTGCAATTGCGCTTGTCACTGTCTTTGTCGATGTTGTTGTTGCTGTAGTAAAAGAAGAGATTTAGATTTTTTATTCAGGTAAAGGTACATACATTGAGTTACATACATAATGTTGGATTTAAAGATAGAGATAGTACATACAGTACCTAAAGCCACTAGTACGCATAGCAGTTTTCGGGCAAATCGGACAAGTAGTATTTGTTGTAGTTGTTGTTAGTGTGTTCTTACCTAACTCACCTAATTACTAGCACAGTGTTGTAGTGCACAGGTACGCTGTAGTTTATGTGGTTTGAAACAGCAGGAGAGGATACACAACTGCGAATCACATTTAAATTACGTGTTGTGAACATGATTATTTTACGGATTTTTTTTCTTTTNAATACACTTGTATTAAGATGTCTTCACACCTCTTCAACCGGTATTTCGTGGGTCCTTTGGGTCATGTAGGCCAACAGGTGTGCACGATAAACAAGTCAAAGTTGTATGGATCTAACTCGCCACAATGGAAATTAGTTGGTTAACTTGGGGCTGGTGTGGTCCAGCTCTTGATTCCACTATTGCTGCCAGGAGCTGGCTTGCTCAGAGACGTTGACCCGCGATAAGGCATGGCAAGGTAAGGCATTCACCCGCAGCATGGGTATGGGGGTCCACTACCACCCCACAGTATGGGTATTGGGGGCCCACTACCACCTGCAGCATGGGCGTGGGATCCACTACCACCCACAGCATAGGCATGAGGTGCACGATTAATGATTCAAGCTAAAAAAAACTACTGCACTTGGTTTTTGCCACACAGGTTCAACGCTTCCGGGTTCAAAACTACTCAATGAGGGATTTTGACCATTGGTAGTTTCTCCAGCTTCATCAGTTTACCCGGCTACTGTTAAGCTTCTCTCAAGCTCTGGAGAGTTACATAGGCCACCACAGAAGCTTATACTGACCAGTCAGTAATTATTCTTTAGTCCTGAATATAGTCCAGGTCTAAAACTCGGTGTATATATGAGAACTATATACTAGTCATATATTCTCTGAGAATATAACTCTTGGTATACCTATTCCTGAAAGTGAGGTACAGTTTCGGTATCCTTTTCCCTTGCTTCCGTTGTCTTTAATTCATAGTTAACTTTTTGGACTTTTGGAAATTTAAGGACTTTTTGGAGTCCTCGGTTCTGCTGGACCGAGGACACTGTGATGGGTAGCCAAACACGTTAATCTCATGTTCCTTTAAGTATTTGCTCGTTCATTCTCACAAGAGAGGACATTTCTTAACAAATTACATTCTTTGCTCTAAATATTTCAAACAAGTGCATATCCAAAAACAAAAAAACAAAAAATATATTTTGTTTATTCTGAATGACAACTGAAACCATTTTGTAAGAAATAGTAATGTTTTCTCACAGATATAATAACATAGGATGAAAACCTACCCTTGTGTATTTGTGAATTATGTTAAGAATTTACACAAGTCTTTCGCAATCTCCTGAGTGTTTTCTCAAGTGGACCAGACGTTGAGAAGTGAGTCTCGTCCTTTTCACACACTCAGCTCTTGACAAAGCACTCAGGAGAGTGCGAAAGACTTGGTGTAAATTCTTAACATTAATTTCACAAATACACGAGTGGGTTTTTTACCCTACACTATTTTGTGATCCGATACAGACTAAATTGACCTCTTTTTGGTAAATCTTCGATTCAAGAATCTTATTCGAATGAATCTTGACGAGAAAGCGGGCGTATTCTACTCTATAACCTCCCTTGGGTCTTCGATTCAAGAATCTTATTCGAAGGAATTTGACGAGAAAGCGGGCATATTCTACTCTATAACCTCCCTTGGGTCTTCGATTCAAGAATCTTATTCGAAGGAATCTGACGAGGAAGCGGGCGTATTCTACTCTATAACCTCCCTTGGGTCTTCGATTCAAGAATCTTATTCGAAGGAATCTGACGAGAAAGCGGGCATATTCTACTCTATAACCTCCCTTGGGTCCGCGCCTGCCCCGGGGTGGAGCCGTGACATGCAAAGGTAACTTCTGAAGGAGGTCCTAGAGGGTATACTCACGACCTTCATGGTGTCTGCAGGAGGGAGGGAGGGAAGACTGCAGGAGAGGTGACTGTGAATGTTTCGCGGGGTGACTGGTGAGGCAAGGCGTGCCTCCCAGTTATATATATACCCGAGCACCCAATGATGTCCCCAGGATCCCTCCTCCATACCTAGCCTCCCTACTACCACCTTCCCCGCCACACACACACACACACACACACACACACACACACACACACCCACACACACACACACACACACAACACACACCACACACAC
>WNGS01162157.1:5204612-5218399 GCA_020271785.1 Procambarus virginalis
CTCGATCCTGCAGACACATATAGGTGAGTACATATAGGTGAGTACACACACACACACACACACACACACACACAACACACACACACACACACACACACACACACACACACACACACACACACACACACACAGAGTTAACAAATGGAATGCATTAGGCAGTGATGTGGGAGAGGCAGACTACATACACAGTTTCAAATGTAGATTTAATAAAGCCCAAAAGGCTTCAGAATATGTAAACCATTTGATTGACAGTTGAGAGGCGGGACCAAAGAGCCAAAGCTCAACCCCCGCAGGCACAACTTGGTGAGTACACAGGTGGCCAAAAACCCGCTGCCAGGCTTTTGGCCACGTCAGTGGTCTATGTGATCTGTCACTGGTGGAGGCACAACTTAGTTCTTCACGCCATCATGAAGGTGGCTACCTGGCACCGCACATACGCACCTCCATGTTCAATGTTGACAATGAGAAGTATCTTACATAGATTGAAGGACCTTAGTTACAAAGTTACATATATTACTGCTTGTCTATTTATACACTAACTTCTCTATCAATTTGTAATTGGCATCAGGAGGCAAAGTTGTTCAACTAAGTGGTCTACCAGTGGGCTTCATAAATGGCTTACATATACTTTACAGATAAGTCGAGAAAGAGTATTATGTTATTTCTCACAGCTTATCCAAAGCAAATTCCAAAGACGTGACCACCATAATGGCGATAGGTTTAACCCCAGTAATTCCTGTAACCACCGTACCCACCATATCCACCATAACCTCTGTATCCACCATAGCCTCTGTATCCACCATAGCCTCTGTATCCACCATAGCCTCTGTATCCACCATAGCCTCTGTATCCACCATAGCCTCTGTATCCACCATAACCTCTGTATCCACCATAGCCACTGTAACCTCTATAACACCAATATCCACCATAACACCTGTTTCCACCATAGGTGCCATAACCGCGATAATTACTGTATCGCCTGTTACTGGATTCAGAAATGGGAGCATGGTGGACAGTTGGGACTGAAGGGATAGATGGCACTGGAGGGACGGGAGGGTCAGGTGGGGGTTCATAGTGGTGGTGATCAGGTGGGGGTTCATGGTGGTGGTGAACAGGTGGGGGTTCATGGTGGTGGTGAACAGGTGGGGGTTCATGGTGGTGGTGATCAGGTGGGGTGTGGTGATCATGGTGATCATGGTGAGCGCTGGGATCGGGATCCGGGCTAGCCAGGGCCACAGGGTCGGCCAGAGCCACGGGTCAGGGTCGGCCAGGGCCACAGGGTCGGCCAGGGCCACAGGGTCGGCCAGGGCCACAGGGTCGGCCAGGGCCACAGGGTCGGCCAGCGCCCCGGGTGCTGCTCGGGTGGAGTCCATCAGGAGAGCGGCCAGGAGGACCAGCGCTGCCATCGCCGAAGAAAACTGAAACAGTCAACGAAAACGGAACTAGGAACAATCTTTGTCTCTCGCTTAAATATATGTTTTTATCAGGTCAAATATTTTCATAACATGTGTAATAATTGAATATTTTAATTACAGCTTGAAATTGACGCATCGTCCCCTCTCACCGTCACAGTTTGATTCCAATATTTAGTTATTTTTTCTTAATGTCAGCATTAGAACTCAACAGAAATAAAAATTGTTATAATCTTAGATTGTCATGTTATTTTTATGCAGGTGAGTTGCAGTAGAAGCTAGAGGTGTCTGTTGGAACTAGGAAATCAATTCTCTTAATGTTTTGAGTTATAAAGCAAGTGTAATCTCTCTTTAAAACGACTTAATGCTATTATGAAAGCATACCAGCCTCCCGTTCGTGCCTTGTACATATATGTGCATACTGAAAGGTCATTTAATTACTAATGAAATTTAATAAAAACACGAACTTATGTAAAAAATTAACGAAAATGCTAAATTTTAACATGGGGGAGCTCAAAACGAAAACTACAAACTAACCTAACCTAACCTAACCTAACCTAGGACTTACATATATATATACCCGCCAAACACACATTGAAACTACGACGTTGGTACAACGTTCGAACAAATTTTAACACCTCCAAACCAGCTATAACAACCAATATAGCAAGTTGTAGCAACGTTCTAATACGTCATAAACACGTTAAGCCAAGATATAACAACTTTATTACAAGTTGTAACAAGCGGAAAATAGAGACAGTTTCGGTTTGTGTTTCCAAGCATATAACATCAATCAAGTTGTTGTTGTTTAAGATTTGCTACTTGGAGTAAAAAGTTCCAAGTAGCACGGGCTATGGTGAGCCCGTAGTATCAATCAAGTGTTTTAGGAATTATGTGAATCTTTAATTGCCTCAGCGACAAAACAGCTAAACCTTTAAGGATAAATATTAAGTAATTGATTTACCTGAACATAATTAAATAAGGACAAGACTCTGGAGTAATTGGATGAAAGAAAGTGGCAGTAGCTCAGAGGAAAGTAAGACAATTACCTGGAGAAAGCACTCAGAAAGTATAAGTCAGAGGAAAAATCTATAATCTCTAAATTTCTCAAAATCTAGGGAGTAAATTCCCCGAATTTCGATATGAAGTATCATATGCCTTTTAGGTTTGGTTATGGCTAGATTAGGTTTATTGTATTTAATTAAAAAAAAGGTTAGCTTATGGATAACTTAGGTAAATGGTTAGGTTAATTTAATGTATGGGTGGTTATATAATATTATAGAGTGATGGGTTAGGTTAGTATAGTTTATATAACGTTAGGTATAGTAAAGAGCTGGTTAGGATATTTTGTTAGACTCGACTAATTTAAATAATTGTTAGGTTTCACAATAATTAGGTTAATTTATGCCAGCTGACAACTGAAGGTTGCGAGTCGAATCTGTATCAGAATGATATTAACCGCCTTAAAATACAGTTTCTTAAGTGTGAAAAGTGATTGAAAAATTACTTCAATTATCTTTCGGAGCTCACAGAGTTAAGACAACATTCCACAGTCCTTAAGAGGTGCGTATCTTGTGCCTACGATCAGCTGATAATGTTGTGCCTACGATCAGCTGATAATGTTGTGCCTACGATCAGCTGATAATGTTGTGCCTACGATCAGCTGATAATGTTGTGCCTACGGTCAGCTGATAATGTTGTGCCTACGATCAGCTGATAATGTGCCTACGATCAGCTGATAATGTTGTGCCTACGATCAGCTGATAATGTTGTGCCTTCGATCAGCTGATAATGTTGTGCCTACGATCAGCTGATAATCAGTGTTGTGCCTACGATCAGCTGATAATCAGTGTTGTGCCTACGATCAGCTGATAATGTTGTGCCTACGATCAGCTGATAATCAGTGTTGTGCCTACGATCAGCTGATAATCAGTGTTGTGCCTACGATCAGCTGATAATCAATGTTGTGCCTGCGATCAGCTGATAATATTGTGCCTACGATCAGCTGACATTCAGAACTTCCATCTTCACGTATACAACTATGGCATAAAGAATATGAGATTTAGTGAGTGCGCGAGTAAATGAGAGAATATGAAACTGAATGAGTGAGAGTGTGAGAGAATGAGTGAGTGAGAAATAAAATAATTGGAACTACAGCATGGTTTGTTTGCCGCGAGTTGAAAAATGGCCAGAGATAAAAACTATAACTTAGTTACGTACTGTTTCTCTCTGGTTTTGCAAGGACGGAAATAACCCCCTGAAACTTTCCAACTTAAGATACTGGTTGCTGTCTCAACGTCTGTGAGAGTAGCACACCATAGACCAGCGTCTGTGAGAGCAACACACACCAGGAACCATCGTTTGTGAGAGCAACACACCCCAACACCAACGTCTGTGAGCTGCTGTGAGAGCAGGGAGACGAATCTGTCCAGACTGGCAACATTAGCTAGATGACATGGAAGCTGAGAAAGGTATACTTACAGACTTCATGGTGCCGCAGGTGAGTGACCAAGAGGACCGTCTGGCAAGGACTGGCCTCAAGGGCAGCGCCTGGATGTATATATATCCGTGCGTCCACGTAGGCACGAATCCCAATTCGTCCGTTCCTCTTCTCTGCCCCCAGGCCATTATCTTCCTTGACCGTGGCTCTCCCTTCACCCCTGGGACCATCTCTTCCTTCCACCTACATACCTGCCCAAAGTAGTCCTTTACAATCCTTTCATTTATCCTTATATAATCCTTTCTCTCGCTACCGATTACGTGACCTTGGAGTAACGGAACCTGGAGATCGTCCAAGCTTGGCATTTGTGGTTATCACATTCATCTTGGGAGACGGTGGGCGGGGTGACGATGCCGCCCGTTCTCTTACTGTATTCGGGATACTGTAAGGATACAGATACACGCCTCAAACACTCCTAGTGCCAGTGTTGGAGGCGTGTGGAGGCGTGTAACAGCAAGGGCGAGTGCTCTTCAGAGGAGAGCAACAAGCCAGTGTAAGTCCGCAGCCCTAGGAAGGGATGTGAGGACAAGGAGTTGGGATATCAGCACATGGAGATGAGATATGAGGACAAGGAGCTGGGATATCAGCACATGGAGATGAGATATGAGGACAAGGAGCTGGGATATCAGCACATGGAGATGAGATATGAGGACAAGGAGTTGGGATATCAGCACATGGAGATGAGATATGAGGACAAGGAGTTGGGATATCAGCACAAAGAGATGAGATATGAGGACAAGGAGCTGGGATATCAGCACAAGGAGATGAGATATGAGGACAGGAGTTGAGATATCAGCACATGGAGATGAGATATGAGGACAAGGAGCTGGGATATCAGCACATGGAGATGAGATATGAGGACAAGGAGTTGGGATATCAGCACATGGAGATGAGATATGAGGACAAGGAACTGGGATATCAGCACAAGGAGCTGGAATATCAGCACAAAGAGATGAGATATGAGGACAAGGAGCTGGGATATCAGCACAAGGAGATGAGATATGAGGACAAGGAGCTGGGATATCAGCACAAGGAGATGAAATATGAGGACAAGGAGCTGGGATATCAGCACAAAGAGATGAGATATGACTATAAGGAGCTGGGTTATCAGCACAAGGAGCTGGGATAAAAGGACATATTGTCCTCTGTTAACATTTCCATACAATATTCATTTTGGAGAGAAATACGCCTCGAGTATTTATTGGATTTTATTAATTTAATAAATATTCATCATCAACTACTGACGAAGCCACTAAAGATAATTTCTTATTTCTCGAAGATAATTTCTTTCTCGAAGCCAACTAAAGATATTTCACTAACGGTCCACCAGCACGTCAACAGCTTGCCCTGGAGCTGGGCCGGCTTGTGTTGCTTATACAGAAGATTATAGATCTACTTGCAACCTTCGAGTCTTATACTCAGCCGCAGGACTTTTAAGGATTTTGTACTCGAGGACTTGATTCAAGACCTTTAACCCAAAATTTTCAATAAATAATCACCATATAATGTATTTCTCGAAGGTATCTTGGAGTTATCCAATGTAAGACCTGAAGATTCATCGTAGGTTCCTCGTAGGGGTCAGCGTGTGGGACTGTTGAGACGACTCCCAGGGAGGTCACCAAGTTCAGGGATACAAGGAAGGTCATCAGCTTCATTAAGGCTGACCTTCATTTAGGAAGGTCACAATGTGTTTGTTTCTGTTGACGCGGCAACAACAAGGTTACAAGACAGTTATGCCGTGGCCCAGAACACCATAAGGACGATAACCTTACCCCCAGTAGCGTCCATAGCCGCCATAGCCTCCATAGCCTCCATAGCCACCATAGCCGCCATAGCCGCCATAGCCTCCATAGCCGCCATAGCCGCCATAGCCTCCATAGCCTCCATAGCCGCCATAGCCTCCGTATCCAGGGTAACGGCCATAACCATAATAACTATGGTAATGGGGGTCCGGTACAGCAGCTGGGTCCGGAGCCGCGCCGGCGCCGGGTGCTGCTCGGGCCGAGTCCATCAGGAGGACCACCAGCACAGCCAACACCACACAAAACTGTAACAGTGAACAACGAGACATGTTCAATATTACGATCATCACATAAAATGGAACTGATTTGTCTCTCTGACAACCGAACACTCACACCACCACTACCACCCAGTCAAGATATCTAAAATTGCAACGCAACAGGTTGTAGGCGTTGTATATGTAGGTTGCATCGCCTACAACGGCTGTAGGCGATGCAACAAAAAGGTAGGCCTCACTTCTCGGTAATCACTAATAGCGAAGCACTGAGACCTAGACAAAGTTCCGGCTTGCGTAAGGAAACCCGTTTGACGAATTGCAGTTCAACTTTTATTAAGGTATTGAGACTAATGTGAATATTCACAGCGAATGAATTCATTCATCACAGCCAATTCAAGACTGAACTTGAGGTTCGACCTGAACCACTGAGCCATGATATTATATGAACAATAAGAACCCTCCAAAATTGACTATTTCCTAGGTTTTGCCAAAAGAACAAATAACACTATAATCCCCGTTCTACGGAGTCACCCAATTACAGGTCAATAGGGTCCCATTTGACCCCGTCAGAGAGCATCTTTCATTAGGAATTAATTGAACCAATTACAATCCAGCATCAAAATAGGACTTAATTAAGCGTAACGGTATAAAAAATATAACGTAATTGGAAGAATTATTAAACGTAGTTTAATGTACACCATCATTGGTGAATCGAACAGGCAAATATGATACAGTCAACAGAGCCACTGAGTGAAAATGGTGGATACGTGACTAAAATCAAAGCAATGGATCTGACTGTGAAATCCTAACTGGAATGTCAACTTGAGGATCTAGCTGTTAGGGTCGACTGGCGCACCTAAGTGACCGCATCAAAATGGCTAACATGGGACTGTGTTTGATGTCGGTACTCACGATCTTCATGTTGCCTGCAGGAAGGCAGGAGACTGGATGGGTGACTGGGTCTGTCGGAGACTGTGGTGACCCGCAGTTTGTGCAGCCTCTTATACCCTTGAGTCATGTGTTAGACCGTACGCTCTCTCCCCCAACCCCTTCACACACACACACACACACACACACACACACACACACACACACACACACACACACACACACACACACACACACACACACACACACACACACACCTCGAGACTCCTCCAGGCCGGGGTGCGGCCGCTGACCAGCCGAGACCTTGGCCTTCAGGACGACAGTAACCACAAGCACCTTGCACCATCTCACCACACACGTCGGGCACCTGGCCTCGATGAAGCACCCAAACCCGTATATCCGTAAATATAGGCAGTGATGACGTTTCGGTCCATCCTGGATCATTATCAAGTCCAGCATGGAGCGAAACGTCGTCACTTTTCAGACGTGTGTAGTAGGTGTCATTTTCACACATGTTATCATGATTTGCTGTCTGAAAACTTTGATTCATATTGGGAATTTTCAGCATGTTGCTCCTCGTGCCTATGCACATACACCCTCGAACCCCACCCCGACTCCCTATTTTACCACCCTCTGCACGCACGCACACACGCGCATACGCGCACAAAACTTACCTACTTCACAGCCATATTTGGAGAGAGCACACAGGCAATGTTACAAGAAATTACCAATTTGATGGGCGTCCAATTTTGCTTCAGTGATGTGATCTTTACCTATACCTCTACATCCATATATATATATATATATATATATATATATATATATATATATATATATATATATATATATATATATATATATATATATAGTCTGAAAGAGAGTCTGCCCGTTTGTTTCCGCCTCCGCCGGGGATCGAACCCGGAACCTTATGACTATGAACCCCGAGCGTTGTCCATTCAGCCGTCAGGCCCCTTATCAAACATAGTTGGCCTTCATTCATTCATAAAAACTTTTATATTGAACATAACTTTTTTGAATTGACAGCAAGTAACCAGCAAGTGATCATCGGCCTCACACACACACACACACACACACACACACACACACACACACACACACACACACACACACACACACGGGGTCCGCTGTTCGAGTCTCCTAAAGCCCAGGTGAATGGATTGACAGCAAGTGTCACAGGTTTGTGTCACAGGTTTGTGTATACCTGTCTCTGTAAATGTTGTTCCATATTTGAGGCACGTATAGTGGGGGAAGGACACACCTCAGGGGAGTGGCGGAGAGAAGTGACTTTAAATCCTCGTCATGTTTAGGGAACAGTTTGTTGGAAGCGTTGCTCCCACCTACAACACGACTAGGGTGTAGTAGGGTGTACACAGACCTGTCTCGCCTGGCTCCTCTAGATTAATACATTTTTAAATTTTATTTCATTGCGTAATGTGTAGCGCCACTCATCCTGTGAGCGGACATATCGCCATAGCAGCATGTACGACATCCCCCACCCACCCCCAATAGGAAGAAAACCCCGCTACGTTGTTCAATCCTGTTACTTGTACCCAGACACAATCGACAGGATGACAATCTCTCATGTTCTGTCTCTCGCTTCGAGCATTATCTATAACAACTTTTCGCATGAGCTCATAGGCCTTTTGTAATTTCCTCTATTCTTATGTTATTTTGTTCTTAGGTACAATGGGCTTAAACGACATATTGCGTGGATTCTCAAATATCTTCAAGAATTCTAATATCCCCTAATGGGTGATTGTATATACATTAGTTCATGTGGAAAAATTGGTCCCATCTTCTTATTGTTCAAGAGTACTTAAGACTGTACGGTCTTTGGGAAGTGGACTCTTGTGTGTCGGTCTTTGTCAGTGGCATTGAGACAGACAGACAGACAGAGGAGGGTGTGTGACTGTTTACGGCTTCCATATTGTTTGTTGAACGTAACTGCTCCATTTACATTGATATTGACTCATTTGTACTTTTGGTCGGCCTTTGTAGAAGTGTAACACTGTAGTTCCCCAATAAGTGTATGAGCGGCGAAGGATGGCGACATTTCACATTCTAGTTTGGTGCGAGCTACCTCGAAACTACAATCCGGTTTCCTTCCTCCTCCTCCTCCTCCTCCTCCTCCTCCTCCTCCTCCTCCTCCTCCTCCCCTCCTCCTCCTCCTCCTCCTCCTCTCTCCTGCTGCAACTGTTATAGCCAACACGTTTTCTGTTATCCGTGATTAGCATCCAGATTTGTTGACGTGGGGGTTTTTGTCCGGCCGGTTGGCTTTTTGTCCATGACTGGCCCGGCTTATTTGGTCTTGATAGTGCGTAGTCTTCCTCATTACTCTTCCATGTGAAGGATCTCTAAGACGAGGGCTTACGCTCCACGGGTCACCTGGGGAAGGGGGGGGGGACCTGGGGGTCACCTAGGGGTCCCTTGGGGGTCACCTAGAGGTCACACTTTTATAGGCGACAAGTACACCCTCGATACTTCAACAGGACCTTGAGCACACAAATAGCAAATTCAAAGTTACTGTGTATGTCTTAGCAAATGACTAGTTTTGTGACTTCCTTTCCAAAAGGAAGTCCGTTTAGATCCCGTAGTGAAGGAAGTTTATGAATGTCGGTACAGTAGNCCCGCAGATGTTCACCTCTCCTCACCGCAGATGTTCACCTCTCCTCACCCGCAGATGTTCACCTCCTCACCCGCAGATGTTCACTTCTCCTCCCGCAGATGTTCACCTCTCCTCCCGCAGATGTTCACCTCTCCTCCCGCAGATGTTCACCTCTCCTCCCGCAGATGTTCACCTCTCCTCACCGCAGATGTTCACCTCTCCTCCCGCAGATGTTCACCTCTCCTCACCGCAGATGTTCACCTCTTCACCCGCAGATGTTCACCTCTCCTCACCGCAGATGTTCACCTCTCCTCCCGCAGATGTTCACTCTCCTCCCGCAGATTCACCTCCTCACCCGCAGATGTTCACCTCTCCTCCCGCAGATGTTCACCTCTCCTCCCGCAGATGTTCACCTCTCCTCCCGCAGATGTTCACCTCTCCTCCCGCAGATGTTCACCTCTCCTCACCGCAGATGTTCACCTCTCCTCCCGCAGATGTTCACCTCTCCTCCCGCAGATGTTCACCTCTCCTCCCGCAGATGTTCACCTCTCCTCCCGCAGATGTTCACCTCTCCTCACCCGCAGATGTTCACCTCTCCTCCCGCAGATGTTCACCTCTCCTCACCCGCAGATGTTCACCTCTCCTCCCGCAGATGTTCACCTCTCCTCACCCGCAGATGTTCACCTCTCCTCACCCGCAGATGTTCACCTCTCCTCACCCGCAGATGTCACCTCTCCTCACCCGCAGATGTTCACTCTCCTCCCGCAGATGTTCACCTCTCCTCACCCGCAGATGTTCACCTCTCCTCACCGCAGATGTTCACCTCTCCTCACCCGCAGATGTTCACCTCTCCTCCCGCAGATGTTCACCTCTCCTCACCCGCAGATGTTCACCTCTCTCACCCGCAGATGTTCACTCTCCTCCCGCAGATGTTCACTCCTCACCCGCAGATGTTCACCTCCTCACCCGCAGATGTTCACCTCTCCTCACCCGCAGATGTTCACCTCTCCTCCCGCAGATGTTCATCTCCTCCCGCAGATGTTCACCTCTCCTCCGCAGATGTTCACCTCTCCTCCCGCAGATGTTCACCTCTCCTCACCCGCAGATGTTCACCTCTCCTCACCCGCAGATGTTCACCTCTCTCACCCGCAGATGTTCACCTCCTCACCCGCAGATGTTCACCTCCTCACCGCAGATTCACCTCTCACCCGCAGATGTTCACCTCCTCACCCGCAGATGTTCACCTCTCCTCCGCAGATGTTCACTTCTCCTCCCGCAGATGTTCACCTCTCCCCCGCAGATGTTCACCTCTCCTCCCGCAGATGTTCACCTCTCCTCCCGCAGATGTTCACCTCTCCTCCCGCAGATGTTCACCTCTCCTCACCCGCAGATGTTCACCTCCTCACCCGCAGATATTCACCTCCTCACCCGCAGATGTTCACCTCCTCACCCGCAGATATTCACCTCCTCACCCGCAGATATTCACCTCCTCACCCGCAGATGTTCACCTCCTCACCCGCAGATATTCACCTCCTCACCCGCAGATATTCACCTCCTCACCCGCAGATGTTCACCTCCTCACCCGCAGATGTTCACCTCCTCACCCGCAGATATTCACCTCCTCACCCGCAGATGTTCACCTCTCCTCACCCGCAGATGTTCACCTCTCCTCACCCGCAGATGTTCACCTCTCCTCACCCGCAGATGTTCACCTCTCCTCACCGCAGATGTTCACCTCTCCTCACCCGCAGATGTTCACCTCTCCTCACCGCAGATGTTCACCTCTCCTCACCCGCAGATGTTCACCTCCTCACCCGCAGATGTTCACCTTCTCCTCCCGCAGATGTTCACCTCTCCTCCCGCAGATGTTCACCTCTCCTCCCGCAGATGTTCACCTCTCCTCCCGCAGATGTTCACCTCTCCTCACTCGCAGATGTTCACCTCTCCTCACCCGCAGATGTTCACCTCTCCTCACCCGCAGATGTTCACCTCTCCTCCCGCAGATGTTCACCTCTCCTCCCGCAGATGTTCACCTCTCCTCCCGCAGATGTTCACCTCTCCTCCCGCAGATATTCACTCCTCACCCGCAGATATTCACCTCTCCTCCCGCAGATATTCACCTCCTCACCCGCAGATATTCACCTCTCCTCCCGCAGATGTTCACCTCTCCTCCCGCAGATATTCACCTCCTCACCCGCAGATATTCACCTCTCCTCCCGCAGATGTTCACCTCTCCTCACCTGCAGATGTTCACCTCTCCTCCCGCAGATGTTCACCTCTCCTCCCGCAGATGTTCACCTCTCCTCCCGCAGATGTTCACCTCTCCTCCCGCAGATGTTCACCTCTCCTCACCCGCAGATGTTCACCTCTCCTCACCCGCAGATGTTCACCTCTCCTCACCCGCAGATATTCACCTCCTCACCCGCAGATGTTCACCTCCTCACCCGCAGATTCACCTCCTCACCCGCAGATATTCACCTCCTCACCCGCAGATGTTCACCTCCCCACCCGCAGATATTCACCTCCTCACCCGCAGATATTCACCTCCTCACCCGCAGATGTTCCCCTCCTCACCCGCAGATATTCACCTCCTCACCCGCAGATATTCACCTCCTCACGCGCAGATGTTCACCTCTCCTCACCCGCAGATGTTCACCTCTCCTCACCCGCAGATGTTCACCTCTCCTCACCCGCAGATGTTCACCTCTCCTCACCGCAGATGTTCACCTCTCCTCACCTGCAGATATTCACCTCTCCTCCCGCAGATGTTCACCTCTCCTCCCGCAGATGTTCACCTCTCCTCCCGCAGATGTTCACCTCTCCTCACTCGCAGATGTTCACCACTCCTCACTCGCAGATCTTCACCTCTCCTCACCCGCAGATGTTCACCTCTCCTCCCGCAGATGTTCACCTCTCCTCCCGCAGATATTCACCTCCTCACCTGCAGATATTCACCTCTCCTCCCGCAGATGTTCACCTCTCCTCCCGCAGATGTTCACCTCTCCTCCCGCAGATGTTCACCTCTCCTCCCGCAGATGTTCACCTCTCCTCCCGCAGATGTTCACCTCTCCTCCCGCAGATGTTCACCTCCTCACTCGCAGATGTTCACCTCTCCTCACCCGCAGATGTTCACCTCTCCTCACCCGCAGATGTTCACCTCTCCTCCCGCAGATGTTCACCTATCCTCCCGCAGATGTTCACCTCTCCTCTCGCAGATGTTCACCTCTCCTCCCGCAGATGTTCACCTCTCCTCCCGCAGATATTCACCTCCTCACCCGCAGATGTTCACCTCTCCTCCCGCAGATGTTCACCTCTCCTCCCGCAGATATTCACCTCCTCACCCGCAGATATTCACCCTCCTCCCGCAGATGTTCACCTCTCCTCACCCGCAGATGTTCACCTCTCCTCCCGCAGATGTTCACCTCTCCTCCCGCAGATGTTCACCTCTCCTCCCGCAGATGTTCACCTCTCCTCACCCGCAGATGTTCCCCTCTCCTCACCCGCAGATGTTCACCTCTCCTCACCCGCAGATGTTCACCTCTCCTCACCCGCAGATGTTCACCTCTCCTCACCCGCAGATGTTCACCTCTCCTCCCGCAGATGTTCACCTCTCCTCCCGCAGATGTTCACCTCTCCTCCCGCAGATGTTCACCTCTCCTCACCGCAGATGTTCACCTCTCCTCACCCGCAGATGTTCACCTCTCCTCCCCGCAGATGTTCACCTCTCCTCCCGCAGATGTTCACCTCTCCTCCCGCAGATGTTCACCTCTCCTCCCCGCAGATGTTCACCTCTCCTCCCGCAGATGTTCACCTCTCCTCACCCGCAGATATTCACCTCTCCTCCCGCAGATATTCACCTCCTCACCCGCAGATGTTCACCTCTCCTCCCGCAGATGTTCACCTCTCCTCCCGCAGATGTTCACCTCCTCACCCGCAGATGTTCACCTCTCCTCCCGCAGATGTTCACCTCTCCTCACCCGCAGATGTTCACCTCTCCTCCCGCAGATGTTCACCTCTCCTCCCGCAGATGTTCACCTCTCCTCACCCGCAGATGTTCACCTCTCCTCATCCGCAGATGTTCACCTCTCCTCCCGCAGATGTTCACCTCTCTCCCCGCAGATGTTCACCTCTCCTCCCGCAGATGTTCACCTCTCCTCACGCACCCCAATGTTCACCTCTCCTCCCGCAGATGTTCACCTCTCCTCACCCGCAGATGTTCACCTCTCCTCCCGCAGATGTTCACCTCTCCTCACCCGCAGATGTTCACCTCTCCTCACCCGCAGATGTTCACCTCTCCTCCCGCAGATGTTCACCTCTCTCACCCGCAGATGTTCACCTCTCCTC